>CM062816.1:10711921-11167355 GCA_031772625.1 Pinus tabuliformis
GACTCAAAATGTAGACAACATAAAATGAAGACTGTGGAATAGCTGAATCCAGAATCACAAAGAGAGAGGATATTGTGTGAGAACGAAGAGGAAATTACAACGAACCTATTATAGGTTGTATCTCTTCATTTTCTCTATAATATAAAAGGAAGGACTGGTTGTTTCTCCGAGGATGTAGCCTAAATTGGGTGAACCACATATATAAGTGTCTCTCTTGTTTTATGAATTTCCGTGTTTTTGATTCCATAATATTTTATGTGTTTCATTGCTTCGTTAATTAATTTCTAACAACTGGTATCAGAGTCGAAGGTCTATTTGGTTGATAAACTCATAAGAGAGAAGGGTTCCTGGTTCGAGTGGGATCGATGACAGAAGATGGTAGGTTTAGGGTGGAGAAATTTTACGACCAAAACTACCAGTTGTGGAATATGCAGATGGGAGATTATCTATATTAGAAATATATATGCCTAACACTGAGTAGAAAATGAAAGAAGTTGATGAGTATGACAGATGAAGAATGAGAGATTCTCGACAGAAAAGCACTGGGAACAATACAACTATGTTTGGCAATGTCGGTGGCATTCAATATTTCAAAGTAAATGGAAATAGAAGGTTTAATGACGACATTAAGCTAACTATATGAAAAACCTTCGGCCTCAAATAATGTATTTCTTATGAAGCATCTATTTAATATGAAGATGTTAGAAGGTAGATCTATTGTTGATCATTTAAATGAATTTAACATGGTTACTAGCCAATTAAGTTATGTAGGGGTAAATTTTGATGATGAAGTTAGGGATTTGTTATTTATGTGCTCATTGCCAAAAAGTTGGAAAGGCTTAGTTTTTCCTATTAGCAACTCTGTCTCTAGATCTAGTACCTTAAAGTTTGATGATGTTGTTGGTTCCATCCTTAGCGAGGAAATACGATGGAAAAGCTCTGGTGAGACATCAGGTAATGCTTTGACTACAGAGACTAGGGGAAGAAAAATGGAAAGAGGAAGGAGCCTAGGAAATTGAAATGAATCAAGAAACGGAAGATCTAAATCCAGATCAGGGATAGTGTTATGGAAACGCAGGAAGAAAGGACACATGAAGAAAGACATTAAATCTTGGAAGGGGAGAAAAGGAGAAGGACAACAAGAGAATAATCATGAAGCAAATGTGATAGGTGATGTGTTGCAAGGTGATTAGATTATTTCATTAGATAATATTATTGATGTTTGGGTAGTAGGGGCCTCATTCCATGCCACACGTGATAGGAAAAATTTTCATGACTATGTTCAAGAAGATTTTGGACAGGTTTGTCTTGGTTATGATAAACCCTATAAAATTATTGGAATGTTTAAAGTAATCATAAAACAACAGAATGGAAACTAACGACTATTAAAGGAGGTAAGGCATTCTCTAGATTTAAAGAAAAACCTAATTTCAACAGGGAAATTGGGAGGTGAAGGCTATGTAACTAATTTTACAGACAAAAGTTGGAAGGTCAATAAAGGAGCCCTTGTAATAGAAAAAGGAGAAAAGGTTGGTACATTGTATTTATGCAATGGTATTTCTAATTATGTTAATGCTTTAACCTTCACAAGAGCATATACTTAACTCTGACATCATAGGCTCATGCACATGAGTGAGAAGGGGATGTAGATTCTCCACTCAAGAAATTTGTTTCCAGGTTTGAAACATGTTGATTTGCATTTTCGTGAAAATTGTGTTTATGGAAAATAGAAGAGTCAGATTTATTAGAGTTGGGAAGGAAAAGAAGAGTGAAGAATTAGAGCTTGTGCATACAGATTTATGGGGACCTGCTCAGGTATCATCTCTCAGTTTCTCTTGCTATTATGTTACTTTTATTGATGATGCAACTAGGAAAACCCAGGTTTATTGTATTCAAAATAAATATAATGTATTTGATACTTTTAAGAAATGGAAAGCCTTGGTTGAGAATGAGACAAGAAAGAAGTTGAAGTGTCTCAGATCAGACAATGGAGGTGAATACTACAACAAAGATTTTGATAACTACTGTTCAGAGCATGGAATTCATAGAGAGAAGACAGTTTTAGGAACACCATAGGAAAATGGCGTGTTAGAAAGGATGAACAAGATAATCATGGAGCATGCAAGGTGCATGAGATTGCATGCATGATTTCCCTTACGATTTTGGGCAAATGTTGTAGATACTGTTGTTTATCTAATAAACATAGGAGCTTCAATTTCCTTAGATGGTGGTATTCCTGAGGAGGCATGGATAGGTAAAAAGGTAAACTACTCATTTTTAAATACTTTTGGTTGTGTAGCCTTTGTCCACATTAATAAAGAAATAGAACAAAGGTTGAGGAAAAATCAAAATAATGTACCTTTATTGGATATGGTTTTAATGATTTTGGTTATCACTTATATGATTATGAAAATAACAAAATCATTAAGACCAGAGATGACATATTTAATGAAAAGGCCTTGTATAAGGATTAGATGCAGGGAAAGAAATAGGAAAACAAAGAATACAAACTTCTTGATGAGATCATAGAAAAAGTAAAGGTGCCTAAAAATCATAATGATCAGCAACCACAACAACAACAACAACAGCAGGCACCTCGAACACCTAAAAGTGGTGTTAGAAGATATACCAATGTAAGAATACCCCTTGAACGACATTCCCCTTCATTATATTATGTATTATTGACTGATTCTAGTGAACCAGAAAGATATGAAGAAGCAATGCAGGTAGAAACCAAGAAGAAATGGGAGAAAGCCATGGAAGAAGTTGTGGACTCCTTGATGCATAACCAGACTTGGGACTTAGTCAAACTTCCAGCAAGTAAAACAACATTGTAGAATAAATGGGTTTACATGTTGAAGGAAGAAGATGGGGGCAAACAAAGATATAAGGATAGAATTGTGGTGAAGGGGTTTTCACAAAAGAAAGGTATAGACTTTGATGAAATTTTTTCTCCTGTTGTTAAAATGACTTCAATCAGAACTATTTTAAGTCTAGTGGCAGTAGAATATTTTCATCTTGAGCAGTTAGATGTAAAGATAGCCTTTCTCCATGGGGATTTGGAGGAAGAAATATATATGCAACAACGACAAGGGTATGAGGTCAAAGGGAAGGATAAATTAGTGTGCAAATTGAAGAAGATCTTGTATGGATTAAAACAAGCTCCAAGGTAGTGGTATCTAAAATTTGACAGGTTTATGTCTGAGCAAGGTTACACTAGATGTCACTTTGACCAATATGTTTATCTTAAAAAGAAAAATGATGGAAACTATGTTATATTTCTATTGTATGTAGATGACTTGCTTTTTGTAGGGTCTAACATGCAACAATAAATGTGCTTAAAGGAAAATTGGAAAGTTCATTTTTAATGAAGGTTTTAGGTACTGCAAAACAAATCCTTGGTATGAGAATAACTAGAGACACAAAAAATCACAACTTAATATTGTCTCAGAGTGAGTACATAGAAAAGGTTTTGGAAATATTTAATATACAAAATGTAAAACTAGTTAGTACACCTTTGGCTAGCCATTTCAAACTAAGGAGATGTGTCCGAAGACATAGGAAGAGATGGAATATATGTGTAAAGTTCCATATGCATTAGTAGTTGTAAGATTAATGTATGCAATGGTCTACACAAGGCCTGATATTGCACATGTAGTGGGAGTTGTAAGCATGTATATGAACAATCCAAGAAAAGAGTATTGGATGGCAGTGAAGTGGATTCTCAGGTATTTGAGAGGTACCACAAATCAAGCATTATGATTTGGTGGTTTGAATATTGCTCTACAAGGATATGTTGATGTAGATATGGCTGGTGATAGAGATAACATGAGGAGCACTACATGGTATGTGTTTACTGTAGGTGGAACAACTGTTAGTTGGGTTTCAAAATTGAAAAACATTGTTGCACTTTAAACAATGGAAGTAGAGTATGTTGCTGCTACAGAGGCTAATAAAGAAATGATTTGGTTACAAAGGTTTATGGATGAATTGGGAAGAAGAAAGAAATAGGCAGGTTATATAGTGAGAGAAATAGTGTGATTCATCTTGAAAAGAACTAAACATTTCATTCCAAGACTAAACATATAAAAAATAAAGCACCATTTCATACGATCACTGTTGGAAGATGGAAAATTGAAGCTGGAAAATATACACACTAGCTAGAATCCTGCAGATATGTTAACAAAAGTTGTAACTGGGGAGAAATCGAGATTTTTCTTAGTTTCAATTGCTCTTCAAGTATCATGGTGAAGATGAGAAACAACGAGGTCCAAGTGAAATCATTTTTCCAACAAGTGAAACAATGATGGAGTTTATGTAATCGGTCTCCAAGTGGGAGATTCTTGGGTGTGGAGCTTGATTATCTTCCTGATTGTTCAGAGGTTTTTTGTTTTAGCCACATTGGATCCTTGTTCCTAATGGGGCAACAACGAAACCCATTTAATCTTCATTAGGAAGGGGCAGATGACAAATTTGATGATCCCCCCTGATGAGGGTTCAGGGGCAGTGCACTTGAAGCTAAAAATAGATGAAAATTTGCCTTATAAAATATTGTAATTTCGTAGTCAATCTGGGTCGTTCATTACGCAAATGAGCTGATGGTATAAGTTATGTTAATTTAGGGTTTTTTTAGCCTAGAATGAAACTGTTGGTTTATATGAGGGAATTGTATTGTAGTTGTGTATTATTATTCTGAGCAAGAAAGAGAGAGAAGACTATGTGAGAGTGAAGAGGAAATTACAACGGATCTGTTGTAGGCTGTATCTCTTCATTTTGTTATATAATATAAAAGGAAGGACTGGCTGTTTCTCTATGGACGTAGCTCAAATTGGGTGAACCACGTATATTGATGTCTCTTTCGTTTTATGCGTTTATGTGTTTTTGTTTCCACTATATTTTATGTTTTTCATTGCCCCGTTAATTAATTTATAATAATGAGCTCCTTTTCCTACTATAATAGCTGAACTTCTCCTTGCAACTCCTTCACTTGCTTTATTGCTTGATTCCTCTCGTTCTATTTTTTTTACAAATTTTCAACTCTTAGTTTCTCAGCCCACTCCCTCTTAAGCTTGTTGACCATTTACTTGTGTTGCTTTAGGAAAATGAGTTCATCTTTGGGAAAGACCACTAATTTCTCCCGTCGCTCTACTACCCTCATTAAATATTCAAATTTAAAGTATGTTGTTTCAATATCCTCTTTCCGATTTCCATTGCATTGATTTCTAGATGTAAAAACAAGAATAATAAAGGAAAAAATAATAATGGTATAATAATATGGTACTAACAGTGGCAGTTACATTGGTTTAGTCGTAAAAAGTAATGATGATAGGACAATCTAATTATGAAATATTACGGTAGGGTGTGGTGTGTATTGACTAGACGAATAAGTTCTAGTGAAATCATCATGCATCATTTTAATGATGCACTCCTCCCCCCAGCTTATTGTAACAACTGTCCTCGGTGTGTGTATGTACTATGATAATGTTGCTTCTTAAGTATCAAATCTACAAGTTATTAGAAAAAGATATGTACATGTCCTTAGCTTACCATCATGATGTCATGACACTGTACAGTTGAATGTTGTGAAAGTCACTTTGTGGTTCAAATTCAATGATGAAATTTTATTGGTATATTGTGATGGAGAAGTACTATGTCAACACTTAGAAGTTGTTTATTCTTGTTCATATGTTCAGTTGTAACAACAAAATACTAATAAATCTTTAGGCTAAACTTAGATATGAATTAGGGAAATTCAAAAGAGGATCTGTAACAACAAAGCTTGAAACAATAACCAAAGAAATAAAATTATTGGAGTGTTGTTACAAAGAAATAAAAGGGCGTTGATCGTCAGCAAGCTAGTTTTTGATCATCACAATTATCCAATGGTGCCCCATGTTATCACTCAGGTTGTCCTTAAGCTCCTGAAAGGATACGGCCGAGGTAACCACAAACCAATCTTTGGACTGTAGGTTCTAGCCCACCTGCAATCAGAGAGGGCTCTCTCTTTCTGATTTAGCTTTGTTGATAAGGTTTTTAGGCTAGTTATTAAGTTCAAGGGGTTTTGTTTGTGTTTTGGTGGGAAGGATGATGCTTTCAAGTAAAGAGGCAGGGATAGCATGAAAGTTTTAGAACCATTGGGCGTGGAGTCAAGGAGTAGGACTGCTGGTGCGTTTTCTTGGTCATAAGAAGGAATATGGAGCAAGCTAGTTGCCTATGAAACAATCATTCAAGGTAAAAGAGATGGATTAAAGGCTAAGGAATGAGGGGCAATTAAGAATCTCTCATTCAGGTTAGCAGAAAGAAGATAAATGAGCCCTATCTGGGAGCAGTTAAGAATTCCTAGATAACAGTCATTCATATGTGAAATAGGTCAAACATGAGCCATAACAGAATTCATATTTATGCCTAATTCAAGAGGAAAACATTAAAAAACCACAGAAACTGAGCATAGAGTGCAGCTAAGCAAATTCTAAACCAATCCTTTGTTCTGTGGCTTGAGCATATGTGAAATCGAAATAACAGAGGTAAGGAACACTTATTGATTCATATTGCAGCACAAGAATTCCGCATTCAATTCTTCAAACCATTAGACACAGAGCAGACAGTCATTCCTCCAAAGCTTTTCAACAATCTTTGATTAAGTAAAACATCTCAGATATCCAGTGCGAGTCTCTAATGAAGATTATCAACCAACCAACCCTTTAAACAATACAGAGGGTCAGTATAAATAGGGAAAATTATCCAAAAATTAATCTATTACAGCCGACCTAAACGGGTCTGAAAGAAAATGATTACTTTAACCTAATCTTATCCAGAAATAAATGCATGAAAATATCTTTGAGCTGCGCTGAGGGCAGCCGTATCAAACTGAGTTAATGTCTGTCCGGGGTGGCTTGCTGCAGTCTTTCTGTAATAACTGTGATTTGTCTTTTATCTCCACCTCTAACTTGGTTCTGCTGCTATTCGGTGCCATTAATGTGCACTAATCCTGACCAGATAAGTTTTTAAATGGCCTGAACTGTTTTGCTGACTTTGATGGAGGTTTTTAATTTTCACCTCCTTTGATGTTGCTGAACTGATACTCTTTGACACTTCGTATTTCCTCTGATACTCTTTGGCGCTGAACCTGGCCTCCTTAATGTCTTCTGAGTGGTTTAGACTGTCCCATCGACCTTTCATGGCAGCTGCTCGGCCCTCTGTTGCTTTAAAAATTGTGTTTGCCCCTTTCTAAATGCTTCGCGAAGAAATTTTGGTCATTTTGTGCCTTTTGGGCCTGCTGGAGGCCGAGTCACGAAGGGGATTTCTATTTCGGTCTATTTTCCATAGCCATGCGCGATCGCGCCTGAAAAACTGCCTCAGATTCTGATTCCGGGCTTCCTAGGCTGCGATTTGCGCCTTTCGCACTTTTTGACGGTGACGTCAGCATGACGTCAGCAGGTGGGTCCTAGTACGACGGTGACGTGGCAGGGTGATGTCATCAAGGTGACATCAGTTGTACGGCTGGATGACATGGCGGTACAGCGGAGGAGGTGATGTGGCAGTGACATGGCAGGGACACGGCAGCAGGGAGGCCGATGTGGGATGGTGATGTCAGCATGACGTGGTGCTGACGCAGGAGGGGGGAAGGCGGTATCTGGTTTTGGGCGCACCGCCTTTGAGCAGAAGTGGTTTCGGCAGAGGGGGCTCCGCCACAGCCGGGAGGGCGACGCGTGGCGGGAGTACGGCGGGAAAACCGCCGATCTCCCGGACGCTAACCTTCGGCACGTCGGGGCATGAAAACACCTGCCCACCGTAGATCTGTGGCGCGGGCGATCGGACGGCTGGCGGAACAAATGAGGCGGCGGAGGGATAATGGACGGGGCCCGCGGCGAATATTCGAGTTTTTATACAGTGCTGCGGGGGGTTTAAAACTTAGGAAATGTGGGTTTTATGGATTTATGAGCGAGCGGGTTAAATATTTACATTTGAGACTTTGGAATAAGGGCGAAACATGGGTTTTGTAGGGCTAGGGTTAGGGGAAAAGGTTGTTAGTCTGATCGGATATTAGACTAACTCCAGCTAGGACACGGATGGGCTAAAAACAACCCCAGATGGACTGTTATTTCCCGGACTTAGGAGAATATGGCTATAATGCCGGGAAGGGGGTATTATTATTTTTTTTTTGGGATTTTTTTTATATAATTTTACATATTAGGGGGTAGGGAAATTATTTAGGGAGCTAAATAATAGAGTTAGGAGTTAATGTGAAAATGACAAGAAAGCGCTAAGGTGAGAGACCTTAGGCTATTTGAAGGGGAATAGGACTCTCAGAGTGAAACAACAGTGCTCCTAAGCAAAGAGGACCTTTACTTAGGCAAATATAATGGGAGATGATGAACTCAAGAGTTATCAAGCAGATCTTGACCTCTTCAGGGAGGTTAGTAAGCGATTTGGGGAAAGAGGAAGAAGGGGAGGTTAGAGATGTCCAGTTTGAGCTCCTCCAAATGGAAAACTGCCTCCATCTTGTGATCTCAATAAATATGACACTTGAAAACATGAAATGGATCACAAGCCATGATTCTGCAACCACACAGCTACCTACCCAGCTTACCTTCCTAACATTTTTTCTTCTTTTTGGGTGGGTGCACTTAGACTTGCAGACCCAGCTTTACAATTTTTCTTTTGACTGCCCTCCAATCTAAATCAAACCTTATTCCTGCCAAGGGCCCACATTAAGAAGTTGGGCTCCCTTGATTCTCTACCTATCTACAAATCTACCAAGATTAAGCTGTTTGGACAGATATTCATTCTCTATTTCTAAAGCAAGAAATTGAAACCTAGGGAGGCCAAGATTAAGTTGTTTGGCCTTCCCTTTTACAGAACATTCTTCAAAAATGGTTAAGTCATCAAAATTGGAATACAGCAGTGGCATTTAGACTGGCACACTTTCATGGCCTCTTCTTTGACCTCTTTAGGAAATATGGAGCATTGCAGCATGCAAGGTATGACATATTTGGCATGTAAAACTGTCAATCATGAAAGATGAACACCTGTTGCAACAGGAGGCTAACAGTGGCTCCACTTGGGGATGGCTTTCCTTGTGAAAAGCCAAGAACAACAGGTCAGATTGCCTTGATTTTCTATTGTTGCTGTGGATTGAAAAACTTGTTACACTAAAAAATCTCACCATGACTATTTGCAGTTAGTATGGCTCCATCCACTGTCATACTATCCTCCTTGGCAAGTCTCATGCCTCTGCTTTCCATGTAAAACTTCAAGAAAGAGAGAAAAGTCATTTAAAGTCAATTATCTCTGGTACGCAGTTTCTCTTAGCCTTACCCGCGGGTACGCAACCCAAGTTCACAATACCTGCGTACTTGTACGCTCTGTATGTAAAGGGGTGGGTGCGTACTCCTGTAAAGGTCAAAAGGCGCAAGTTTCACTCCAAAAAAGTTACTTGTGGTCATTTCTAGAGTCTTCTAGAAGCATGTTTGACGTGTATGAAGCGCCTCCAGATGGTTCATGTATCCCTACCAAAGAGGAACTTATCCCATCAATAGGGGAGCTATCCCATCCAAATAGGGGCTTATCCCATTGATGGTGGAACTGAATAACTTCCTCTGGAGCACTATAAATACAGGCATTGGGCCAAAGGGAGGGGAGGTTGAAAGCTGAACATTCCTAAGGGTAGATGCTGCTGGAATTACGACTTCCTTGTAGAAGCTTGTGAGGAGAGATTGCCATCTTTACTTGTTTCCATTGGGAGGTGGGTGAGCTGATCAGAGTAAGGGAGAACTCTTGTGGACCCTGGGAGGAGCTTGCACAACACCAAGGATCAGGTTGTAATGGTTCCTTTTGTTACCTTTTAATACAAATTAGTCCATTCTTCTCAACAATTTGTTATTAATGAGTTGTTTCATATACTCCTTGGTCTATATGTTAAATATGTTTTATTTTATGTGATATTCAGGTGCTATCTAATCGTTTGATTGTTGGTGAATGCAGGTTTCGAAGGGAAGGAGGAGCTCATCCGGATCAACGAAGCTGGACTACTACAACAGCGTTGGATTACGGGTAGGATCTAAACACTTGATTTCTCATATGGTAAAAGCATATTTAGGGAAGGATTGCTCTTATTTGTCTTGTTTGTCATTAGAAAGTCTTAGGCTTTCTAGGAAGGTCGGTTGTGTCCGCACTAACGACTCTTTCCACGTGACAAAATGGCGACACCACTGGGGACTCCATGAATGTGTTTGAGTTCTTTTTGATTTGATATTTTGGTCTGAGAAAAATTGCTTGTTTTCTGATTTTTGGTTGTCTAGCTGTGTATTTGGGTGGGTTAGCTTAGAGTCAATTTAGTTTTTTATTTTTCTTAGCCTTGCCAGCAGTACGCAGTCTCTGGGTTTAACACAGTGCATACTTGTACGCACTGCGTCTTTGTGCACAGTGCGTACCTGCGCCTGTGTAAACAGATGACCTGCGTACCCCTGTCAATTTTGAGAAAATTTCAATTTTTTGCTTTTGCTCTTTAGATTTTGCTTTTACCTTGTTTTTACTACCCAGATCCATCAGTTTACTGTCAAAGATCTTCACCTGAACTTGTCCCGTTAGTGTCGAGGGTTTTGGTGGAATTCATAGGGATTTTGCCTTAGGGTTTGATTTTTAACTGGTCCTGTAGTGACTTTGGCGTTAGAGGTTGTCAAACTTTGGATCTCCCTGGTTTTGTTCAGTCCTCTTAGGAGTCATGCCTGTCATAGAAGTCACCCTAGTGAGAGACCTACCTTTGTGTCTTCTCTTTGCGAATCTCGAAAAGTTTGTTTGTTAAAGCCCTGAATTCCATTCTTGAGAAAAAGAACAAAAAGATTTCGATTTTGTTTTTTGGTTAGTTTATGATTCTGCATGAACTGATCCTTAGTTGCATTTTGACTAAGTAAAACATCCGGGAATCATCCTTGTAGGCTTTTGTCCTCATTATTTTTTGCTTTTAGGTAAAATTCCTTTTAATTTGCTTTTGAGTGAATTCGATTTGCTTGTCTTAGATTTGTTAAATTCGATTTGATAAAATAGTTTTACATGCTTTATTAACATAAAAAAAAAAACACAAAAATTCTTTGGAAAAAGTTTGCTTTGGTAGCATTTGTAGACTTTTGGGAGAAAAAGGAAATTTCGTAGAGTAATTAGTGGTCATGAGTGGTATGTTTTGAAAAGATAAAGAGAATTGTTTCTTTGATTGTCTTTACTAAGAAAGTTGCTTTCTATAAAATTTGCATTTTCCAACTCTCTTAGTTAGGAGATTCATTGAAAAGGAAAAGTAGTGTAAATCATCTTAGGTGCATCTTTGTAGTGGTTGCGAGTCGAGTCTACACACCACCAGTTTTATCTCCATCACCTTTTTGTCTTTAAGAAAAACCATAAAATTAACGCTTAAATTAAAATCAACTTAGTAACTTTTATTTACTAGGGCTCTGAAACACCAATTTAGATCAGGCTAGTGTCTTGGAGTAGGAGAGTAATTAACTCTCCAAGACAAAAAAAGCAAACAAGTAGCTTATCTTGTGTTAGAATAAATCCAATTGTTTCATTTGTACTCTGGGAAAGCTCCTCTTAAAGGAGAAGCACGAGCTCGTGTCCGAACCAGTGAGGGGATCAATCCTCCCTCGTTGGGAACGACGCCAGACACGCACGTATTACAAACGGCAAACCTTGGATTAACCATTGTCGAGGAGCCAGGGGTCACTTGTCGGTAAACCTTGGATTATTGTCAAGGAGCCGGCAAGGGGATTGAGCTTGATACTCTGCCCTTGCGTGCTGTCGGAGTGTAGACTGTTCCCCCAGGTGCACTTGTTGCGGTTGGTAACCTTAGTGACCATTATATTTAGGATTCTACCGAGGTGACGGTGGAGGGAAGATCCCACTGTACCTGGAGCAGACGTTGGCTAGACTCACTTGGATTTTCCGGGGGGTTCACTTCACTCGAGACGGTTAAAGTGGAGGAACTTGTGCCGGTCTATTCATTAAGCAGGTTGCCGGGGTAACTGTTCCACCTGCCACTTCTGTACTGAATCCAACGATGTTGGGTTTCATCTCCAACTAGCGTTTTCGGTCTGGAAGGCTACTGTTTGTGCTTGGTTTGACGCCCTAGATTCTTTAGGCGTATGATTCAAATTTGTTTGGTTCTTTAGAGACTTTAGGTGGTTTGCTTTGAGATTTTGCTTTGTTTGCGTGTGCAGTAGTTAAAAGTTTTTAACTGTGGCGGAATTACCGAGACAGTCCCGTAGACTTCGGGGCAAGTCTCCTGAGGTTGTTTCTGTGGCCGAATTGTTGAGAAAATCCCGTAGACTTCGGGGTGAATCTCCTCAAGACGTCCCAAGTCATTACGAAGGTTTAAAGGTCCTTGTAACTCCTCCTAGCGGCAGTAGAGTAGGTTCACCAGAAGGAGAGTCTTCGTTGGTAGTCCATCAAGATTACCAAAGTCTAGAGACAGGTTATAATCCTGAAGCAGTTGAAGTTTCTGAGCTTGCTGGTAGTTTTTCATCTACTAGTGATATAGGTGAAGAACCTGAAATATCTGAACCTGTTACTCCAACTTCTAGTGTACCAGATTCACCTAGGGTAGAAAGAGTCATCACCGAAAATCTTCCTACTGGTTTGATAGCTATTGAAGAACTTGCTCCAGAGTAAGAATTAGGTGTATCTACCCTTGAAGATCAACCTACTATTGATCTAAGGGAGCGTGAATCTATCTTTTACAGTCCTCCTAGAAGTACTACTTGGTACCTTTCGTTAACCAATTATTTAGACAACTCAGGGGTAGGTTTTTCTCCACCTCGTACTCCTTTTCCACCTGGAGGTATTTATACTCCTGTAAATATGTCTGGTCAGTCGTCCATGTTTACTCAATCTCCTGAATCTTTCTTACACGGCGGTCCTTCTGTTCCCACCGGATATCAATCACTTTCTAGTACCTTTGCGGGGGCATCTCCTCAACCCATTGATCATGGGTTATTAGCTGGAAACAATGGTAATAAACCGTTGGGTGTAGGGGACATTTACATGACGTCAGGTTCAGTTCCCGTTTCTCAACCTCAAGGTGGTCAATTACCGCCTGGGGGGCAGCCCCAATTAACGCCTGGGGGGCAACCTCAAGGTACGCAAATTGTGTCTGGGGGGTAGCCTCAAGGTCACTATGTACCTATGGTACAATACATGCCTCAAGGTCAACCCCAGCCTCAATATGTACCCCAGGGTCAACCTCAGTATCAATATTTACCTCAAGGGTATCAACCCCAAGGGTATCAACCTCAAGGGTATCAACCTCAAGGTCAAGGTCAACCCCAGTATCAGTATTTACCCCAAGGTTATCAACCTCCAGGTCAATACTCGAGTCAAGGTTATCAACCACCTCAAGGTCAGTCGTATGTTCAAGGTATGGGAACTATGCCTTTCAGTTATCAATCCTATCCTCAATTCGGTTATGGATCTCAGTATCCTCAACCTGTTACGGGTCAATACCCCGGAATGATAGTGTGGGATCCATCACAGGGTCAACAGGTGTTGCAGCCAAGTATACAGTTGTTACCTCAAACTGGACAACCCGTAGTTTCTGGTTCACCCCAGCAACCGCAACCTGTCCAGTCAAACGTTCAAACTTCTGTAACTTCGGTAGTTACTCAGCTGC
Source organism: Pinus tabuliformis (assembly GCA_031772625.1). NCBI lineage: Eukaryota > Viridiplantae > Streptophyta > Pinopsida > Pinales > Pinaceae > Pinus > Pinus tabuliformis. The sequence continues at coordinate 10,725,579 of CM062816.1, forward strand.
CAATTGCACCTAGTACTCCATCTCAAACGGCTGCTGTAACTACCGCAACATCTACCGCACTTACCTCTGGAGTATCGACAGCTCCGGTTTCTACTGTCTCTGCAACCACTCCTCAGACATCTTTACCGTTGTCCGGATCTACGATTCAAACTACAGTCCAGATGCCTATAGGACAGCCTGGTTTAAGTACTGTTGTAACAAGTCAACCTCGATTTACCTACCAACAGTACCCGGGACAGTACCAATTCAGTCCTGCTGTCCAACAACCGGTTTACCAGTATCAACCATATCCTGGGTACACTTATCAACAACCTCAACAACCCCAGTACGGTCCGATTAATCCTGGTTTTCCAGGAGGATATAATATCCCTAATGCGATTCCTGTTCCTAGTTATCCTGGATATCCTCCTCCTGGGACTGGTCTTGTGACCCAGAGTTTTAGAGATCCTAACCGGAAGTTACCGTTTATCGCAACTTTGGATTTACCAGACTTGACGCGCCTAACGAACGATCCAATTCAATATCTTCCGTTCTGGCCGCCAATGCCAAATAAGTTGCCCAGTGATATACCCAAGTTTGAAGGTAAGTCTGGAGAGGATCCGTCCAATCACGTGATGACTTACCACCTCTGGTGTGCTTCCAATTCTATCTCGGATGATTCGATCCGCTTACGTCTTTTCCAGCATACGCTCATTGGTCTCGCGGCCAAGTGGTACATTGAGTTACCTTGGGCCTCTTTTTACAATTTTAGCCAGTTAGCTACCTCGTTCCTAACTCATTTTCAGTTGCCGGTCAGATACGATAACGGCACGGAGCTATTAACTTCATTAAAACAGTCGACCTCCACCTATATTTCCGATCATATTCATGAATGGAGACGTCGAAGACGTTTAGTGAAAGTTTTTATCCCGGACCAAATCTTAGCTGAATGGTTTGTAAAATCATTATTACCAAATATTATTGAAGATGTAGCTAAGGCCGGAGTAGTTACTGAGGAGCAAGTCATTGCTCAAGCCCAGTACCTTGACTTAGTTTACACTCAGTCGGGTACGTTGCACGAGAAGATCCCAGATCTTCCTAAGTCGAATCAAATCGTTGCTGCTCCTTTGGGGTCTCATGCTGCTAATGGCATGATTGGTACGGTGAATACTAAAAGTAAGAAGAAATCCTCAAAGAATTCTTCTCCAATAATAACCTTACCCGACTCCCCGACAGGAGAGTCTTCTCCTGAAATTACTGCCGATATTCACGCTGTAGAGTCATCTACAGCTAAATCAAAAAACGGTGGTAAGAAGAAAGGCAAGAAGAAGGATAAAGCAGACAAGGCTCCGAAGGAGAAAAAAGAGAAGTCGGAATCTAACGACGAAAAGCGCAAACCTCGCTATCCTTGTTTAATTTGTGAAGAAGATCATTTCGCAAGAGATTGCACTCATCGGGCAGAGGTTGTAAAAATCGTTAAGGGTTCCCCAACTCCTGCTGTTTTGAAAGATCCATTTCCGAAGCAGGAGAGTAAAATGATAGGTTCTTCCTCGAGTGCCAGTGAAGAACCCATATTGATGATGTCTCATGTACGGATTGAGACTCGATCGCAAGATTATGGTAGTAAGAATCCTGTTGATGGTAAAGAAGTAGAATCTTCTCATTCTAATCCATCAACCTCAGCTCCTGGTTCCGATCCACTACAGATCGAGAAACCTAACCTGGACTTGGTAATTAAACCGCCCGCCAAGGGTATACTTCGAAAGTCTGCTTTCAATCCACATGCGAGAGCAGCTCAGAATTATAACATTGTTGAGGATTTAGCTGTTTCACCCTCAGCAATGTCGGCTTTGGAAGTGCTGCAATCATGCCCAGCACAACGAAAATTACTCTTGTTGGCTATAGGAGCTGTTGATATTCAGGATCCGAACCTGATAATCTTTGATCTAGAAAATAGTACACGGCGTCTCCCTCATCAAATGGCTTTCCAGATTCTAGTGATAGTAAAAAACAGGCCTATTCATCGGACTGTAATTGATGAAGGAGCTTCTACGTGTATTATGTCGATTCAGTGTTGGAGATCGCTTGGTTCTCCTTCACTGAACCAATCCCCGACGATTCTTAAGGCCTTTGATGGCCGTGGGTTTCATCTGTTTGGCATTCTACAGGATTTGCCTATAGGGGTTGAAGGAAAAACCGTTAGTCTGGATGTGGAGGTGGTTGATGCCCCTCTAGACTACAACCTTCTTTTGGGTCGCAGTTGGTCTTACGCTATGACAGCAGTCGTGTCATCGGTCTTCAGAGTTATAAATTTTCCACATAATGGTAAGATCGTGACGATAGACCAGCTGGCTTACTTTTCATCCGACCCAGCCTCTTCAGAGAGTATCCAGCATGTCGGTAAAACGACTATCCCTTACAAGGATGTTGGTGTAGGATTAGTTAAAGATTCCGGTTTACTGGGAACTTTTCCTTTTCCTTCGATTAATGCAGACCCTTCATTCGCATCCATTCATATGATTACTTCAGACACTATTATTTACGATGATCCTTGGATTGTTCCATCTGAATCTGAGATAGACTCATTTGGTGATGTCATGCCTTTGAGTCCATATGAAATTGCTTATGAAGCCGTGCAATCTTTTACCGACCCGCGTTCAACCCAATTCGACCAAATGAATGTGGTCCATGAGGAATCACTTTTCACATCAACCTCAGAACGGATAATGTTTCCTGAAGTCGTGTCATCTGACGAACAACTTCGCGAAATCCTAAGTGTAGATGATCTACCATGGGAAGATGTTCATCATAGATCTTCGTTTTTACCTGAGGGTGCTGACTTTGAAAATGATTTTTCATCAATTTTTACAGCTGCATATGTCAAGGACGCTTAGAATCCCATGAAACATCTTGATTCAGAGTTGAATTTGGGAAACATTTCCCAAACTATTTCCATCGACATTTCATTCAAAACCAGAGTTAGTGAAAACATTCATATAGGTGCCTCGTGTACAGATAACGAAATTCAAACATACAAGGTCCTATTTCAAGAATTCCGCGACGTGTTTGCCTGGTCCTATGAGGAAATGCCAGGAATTGATCCCTCCATTGTTGTTCATGAAATCAAGACCTACCCGGACGCTAAACCCGTTCGACAACGTCTGCGTCAGATACACCCTAGGAAAGCGGCTGCGATTAAAGCAGAAGTCGAGAAACTATTGAAAGCAAGTTTCATTTATCCGATCCCGTTAACGGATTGGGTATCGAATATTGTTCCGGTTAACAAGAAACAAGGAAAAATAAGAATATGTATCGACTATAGGGATATAAATTGTGCTTGTCCAAAAGACAACTATCCTACGCCCTATATCGATCAAATAATCGATGATTGTGCCGGCAGTGAAATATTTTCCTTTATGGACGGTTTTTCCGGTTACAACCAAATTAATATTCTACCTGCCGATCAACCAAAAACGGCTTTCATTTGTCCTTGGGGGACATTTTCTTACTGCAAATTACCTTTCGGACTTAAGAATGTCGGAACCACTTTCCAACGGGCAATGTCTTACGCGTTTCACGACATCAAGCACATTGTGCAACCGTATCTCGATGATTTGCCTGCTCATTCTTTACATCGAGCTGATCACCTTGTCCACTTACGTGCTATTTTTATGAGGTGTCGGCATTATCGAATTCGGTTGAATCCACACAAATGTGTTTTCTGCATAGAAGTGGGACGATTGCTAGGATTTGTCGTTTCAAAAGCCGGTATCCGCGTCGATCCCTCGAAGGTCGAAGCTATCATAAAATTGCCTCCTCCTTCGAGTTTGCGCCAACTCCAAAGTTTGCAGGGGAAAGCAAACTTTTTACGTCGATTCATTCCTAACTACGCCAAGGTTACAAAGGGTTTCACCCAGTTGTTGAAACAAAATACTCATTTTTCTTGGGATGAGATAGCTTAGAAATCTTTTGATGCACTTAAGCACGCATTGACCCATGCACCATTGCTGCATCCTCCCAACTACAACCAGGACTACTTTTTGTATCTCGCCGCCTCCCACTCCACCATTGGAATGGTCTTAGTTCAGGAAGACGAATTCGGAATGGAACATGTGATATATTATCTTAGTAGGACATTAAATCCCACTGAGCTAAAATATTCGCATGTGGAGAAATTGGCCCTGACAGCTGTTCAGGTTGTCCAGCGTTTTCGTCATTACATTCTCCTTCGTAAAACTACAGTGATTTCAGATTGCAACCCTATGATCTACATTTTGACAAAACAATTGCTAGGGGGCAAGTACTCCAAATGGATTGTTATCCTGCAAGAGTTCGATTTGGAGTTCGAGAAGTCCAAGTCTAAGAAATCCTTAGTTTTTGCGGAATTGATGTGTGACTTCCCGCGTGCTGACACGGAAACTGTGGCAGAGGAACCCATTGCGGACAAATCTCTGTTTCTTATCAGCACTTTAGATCCTTGGTATGGGGATATAATCGTCTATCTCCAAACCCAATCCTTTCGGCCCGAAGCTTCAAAGTCGGAATGCCGGAAAATTTGATTCCAGTCCCAACAATACAGAATTATTGGAGATACTCTTTATCGTTGTGGGGCGGACTTGGTTTTTCGTCGTTTCTTAACTCATGAAGAGGCAGAAAGGGTTTTGAATGACTGCCATTCTGGAGCATGTGGCGGTCATATGTCTGGGTATGCCACAACTCAGAAGGTGTTGCGTGCTGGCTATTTCTTCCTGTCCATGTTTAAAGATTGTATCATTGCGGTCCGAAAATGCCACAACTGCCAAGTGTTTGATCGCAAGATGCGCGCACCACCTGCTCCTCTCCACCCTATAATTGTCGTTGGTCCTTTTGCTAAATGGGGTATTGATTTTATTACTTGTAACCCTCACTCGGCCGGGGGGCATGCGTATATCATCCTTGCGGTTGATTATTTTACTAAATGGGCCGAGGCGATGCCTACATTCGAGGCAAGTGGCAAAACAGCAGCGATTTTCGTGTTCAATCATATTATTGCTAGGTTTGGTGTCCCACAAGCGATAATCACTGACCATGGGCGCCATTTTCGAAACATTATGATGACAGAACTTACAAGTCAGCTTGGTTTACGCCATGATAGTTCTACTCCTTATTATCCTCAAGCAAACGGTTTGGTTGAATCTATCAACAAAGTTCTAGTTATCATGATCCGACGGATCATTGGTATTCATCGGTCGAATTGGCACAACATGTTATTCTCAGCGCTTTGGGCGTATCGAACCTCAGTAAAAACATCAACAGGGTTCACTCCTTTCCAACTAGTTTATGGTTTGGAAGCAGTGTTGCCCATTGAATGCGAAATCCCATCACTTCAAATGGCTATCGAATTACTCCCAACTACTTCTGAAGAGGAGAAGCGTCTGTTATACTTAGCTAAATTAGATGAGACTCGACGTGATGCTGCTTTGGCAATCGAGACTCACGCAAAAAGGATGAAAGCTCAGTATGACCGTAACGTGACCCCTCGTAATTTTTCGGAAGGAGACCTAGTGCTATTATATGATCAAGCTAACGATAAATTAGGTGCTGGAAAATTCGTTCCCATGTGGCATGGGCCCTACATTGTCAAGCGAAAGCTGGCAAAAGGGGCCTATGAGCTGGTAGATTTTGATGGGGACTCTTTGGGTAAGCCCAGAAATGGACTTTACCTAAAGAGGTATTATGCTTAAGTGATGGGTATGGAGATTTAGTTAGTTCTAGTTAGGTTAATTTTATTTCTAGCTGGTATGTTTGCTTAGTTTAGGCTGTGTGCTTAGAGTGTGTTTTTGTCGTTATTCTGGCTTATCTTGGTTTTACTCTTGATATTGCAGATGTCGATGCCTCTCCAAATGTACATTGGATTTGCTGATGGTGCTTGTCATAGTACACGGAATATCTCTTCCGCAGCTTGGGTTATCTATTCGCCCTCTGACGAGTTAGTTTCTATGCATGGGGTGAGCCTCGGTCAAACAACAAACAACATTGCAGAATACAGTGCAGTGATTGAATTATTATCTGAATCTATTTCATTTGGGATTCGGAGTTTGATAGTGAGGTTAGATTCTGAACTCGTTGTATTACAGCTTAATAGAGTCTATGCCATTAGAAATCCAGTGTTATTAAGATTGTTTTTGAGGGTGCGTCTCTTGGAACGTGAATTTGATTACATTGAATATCAGCATATTCCAAGGTCTTTAAATACATTAGCAGATGCAATGGCGTCTCGAATGTTAAATAGACATTTGTAACAATCATAAATGTAAATTTATAAACATTTCATCACACATGTTTAACAAAATAAGCTAGTAACAATGATATATATAGATAGGAGTGTGTCAAAAATATACATCGTCTTCGATCATAGGTTGAAAAACACCTTATGATCGGCAAAAATGATAAGTACAAAAAACCAAAAATGTCATATGTGTCTACAAAAGTGACTAGCCAATCACTGGTGGTGCTCTCTATACGAGACCACTGCCCGCGCTACCCTACACAGGAACCTCCTGAAAGGTCCTGGGACTGCGACCACGTAGCGCTGAAGTCGGATAGGAATGTCATCTATAGTGGTCTCTGGTATATCCGCCGTCAGACGCTCTAGATCCTGTTCCAGCTCGACTAAGGTCTCTGCGGCCGCATCCTGTGGGGATGGTGCTGGTACAGCTGGTACTCTCCTCTCAAAAGCCTGGAGGTTGGCCGGACGCCGTGGACCTACATCTGCATTTTGAAAATTTGTGTTGTCAGTTTTGTGACGATATATAAAAAACAAAAAAAAAATACATAATTTAAAAACTTGTGAAGAATGAAGTACCTCTGTCGTCCCATTGTTCTCCCTGTGGAAGAACCATGTTCGGATCATTGCGAAAATCCATTCCGGCATACGAAAAATCCTGAATCGCAAAGACCTGGCCCTCCAGCCAGTGAAAGTAACCATCAGGAAATCGAACAACTGCTGCTCCCTCGTCAGGATGCTGGGCCATTACCGCAACCCATCTCGTCAACTTAGGCTCCCGAGGAGCCCCAACTGGAACTGTAAGATGCTGGGGGATCAGCATTGGAACTCTCTCTAGGGCAAAGCTTACAACTAAAGGCCCATATCCAAAAGTCTTCAGTTGTCCTCTCTTTGCCCTGGTTAGTTGGCCCTTCATATTGGCCAACACAGCATCGCACCAGTTGAAAATGGTGCCTTGGAAGCAATCTATAGCCATCCGCATTTGGGAACCAGTGGCTATGTGCAAAGCGGCAGCGCCGCAAAGTCTAGTAACTGTAAAGGCAATTACCATGAGTTCAGGTCGGGATATATATTTTATTTCTATCCCCTTCTCCTGGTGTTTATTGTTGCACCACTCTAGCCGGAGACTAGCAAGGGATTGGCCACCCGGCCTAGTCCCGAATAGAGAGAGTTTCTCGCCCCTGTTAGGCAAGCTAGTGAGAAAGTATATGTCGGAGGACTCTATCTCGAGCTGGTTTTCTCCGATGTAAAAACATTGATCCTGAATATTCCACCTTTCAACCAGCCACTCTAAGAATGGCACCTGGGCCCTCATGCCAGGTATAGCCCAGTACTTGTAGAGACCGCATGCCTTTAACGCATCAATAGAAGGTTGATGACCTATTGCGGCCAAATCAACGTCTTCGTGTTCTCTTTCACGCCAATCTAGCATGGTGAGTGACCTACACACCAAAAAACAATGATTAGAATTTATTAAACAAATTTTGATTGGTTAAAATTGGGGTTTGGGGTTTCAAAATCTGCGTTTCACGGGGTACGCACCCCGCGTTCAGAAGACAGAGCGGCGGTACGCAGCTGTTCTGAAGGCGGGCTGCGTACCCCGACCTTTTTCCCATATACGAAAAAGTCGGGGTACGCAGGTCGCCCATGGGGCACCTGCGTCCCCCGAGAAACGAATTTTAAAACCCTAAACCCTCCAAAAAATCAAACTAAAACTTGAAATGAAATTCTAAATGGATGAAATTGAAGAGGAGGATGTTATGAAATACCTGAAAGAGACGGCGCTCGATTCTGACGGTCGGATTCTCCGCAAAGTCCACGGGAAGTTTTCTTGTCAAAAGCCCTTTTCTCAACCTCAACAGTAAAATGGTAAAAATGACATGGTAAAAAGTCTTTTTATAGGTTTTTTGGATGAATGAATGTTAAGTTTGTTTATTTTTCACCATGAAAGGACATTTTTCAATGTATTTTTACCCATCTTAAACAGGTATGAGTAATGTGTCGTTTTTGTGCAGGACAAAAGGACTTTAGAGTAAAATCATCATTTTTCACGAACCAAAACATCAGAGTCATCTTTTAAGCTCTTTTCTGACTCCTAGAACATGAAAAGATTGCCGAGCGTTTCTTTTACACTCGTTAAAACGGAACTAAAAGACGGTCCCCTTATAGCTCTTTTCTGACCGTAAAAACAGGAAAAGATTGCCAGGTTTTTGTCGTTTCAAACTCGATACGGAAATAAAACGACGTGTCCTTGATCGCTTTTTACTTTTCAAGTCAGAGACACTAATCATGAAAGTACTCCTTGGTCGCGAGATCAAGCGGTTCTCTCAGGTATTATTTTATACTTTTTCGGGCTTGGGAGACACAAATTTACGAAAAAGTTCACCTTGGAGTCTTCTTTAGTTTTTTCAAACTCTCTAAAATTGAAAAACACCGAGTTTCTCCTATACTGGACTCGTTAAAATTTCACAGTACAGGACCTGTTCAATTACAAACAGGAACGGACCACTCCTTCTTAGGGTCCGAATCTAAACTAAGTTGGACTCATCCGAAGGATGAGCTTATAATCAAGCATATGTTATCCTCCTCAAGCTTGTAAAAAATAAAGAGGTACTTGCCAGAAATGGTGGGGGAAAAGAGAGAAGAATGAACTGATTTGTTATCCTTTGTTACAAAAGAACCTTATCACCGCTCTTGAACACGACACTTTTCATTCACCTGGGTTGGGAAATCCTTTGCCTTAAAAGTTGATCAAATCGCTTTGAAAGTCTTCAACCGTTTCCGGGTATTAACTTTGGGTCAATCGTCACCAAGCTATATGTCGTGTCGTTATGTGTTCAAGAGGTCTCTACAAATAAACCATTCATATGCAAAATACTTGTCATCCGTTTGACCGTCCCTGAGTCAGTCCTTACAACAACATTTCTTCAACTTGAACAATGATTTCGTGTTGTGGGCTTGCCTGCAACGGGTCGCTTTCTATCGACATCAGCATATTATCTAGAAAGATGACTTAGAAATCGTCAGTACCTTGAAGTCTGCATGCATCAATGGCAGGTTTCTCGCCTTTGACGACAGTTTACATCACTGACTTTCGATCGAAGGATTCCATGACGTGTTCGACATCAACCCATTCATTCACATTTCATGGATTGTACTGGGTACTTTGAGAACCATTGACATCACTGGTGGTCTCTCTCACACTTGTTAACAGTTTACATCATTGACTGGTAATCAAGTGGTTTCTACCATGCTCGACATCAACTCATTTATCCGCATGGATAGAATCGTACCAATTCAGGAAGTAGAAATTAAGACCCTGGATCTAGTTTCCACCATCCAGGCTGTGAGGAGTTTTGTATTCATTATACAGTAGACTAATCATAAACAGATGGCTACGTCCATACTGTGTCTACAAAAGTCTATGATTGTGATGTACTGCAAAATCATTCTTGTATCAGAGCAGTAGTTAGATTATTAGTTAAAGTTTTCAATCTGAGTATGGGAATGACTACCTCAGCGATGATATCATCTTATATATGTATTTTGTGTTGAATATTTGCAGGTTCTGACCGGGTCCTCCGCAAGATACTCCTTGAAATGATAAAGTACTTCACCCTTCCTAGATCATAAAACCCTAATCTACTACAGGCTTCACACTTTAGGGGGCAATCTGTTACACTAAAAAATGTCACCATGACTATTTGCAGTTAGTATGGCTCCATCCACTGTCATGCTATCCTCCTTGGCAAGTCTCATGCCTCTGCTTTCCATGTCAAACTTCAAGAAAGAGAGAAAAGTCATTTAAAGTCAATTATCTCTGGTACGCAGTTTCTCTTAGCCTTACCTGAGGGTACGCAACCCAAGTTCACAATACCTGCGTACTTGTACGCTCTGTATGTAAAGGGGTGGGTGCGTACTCCTGTAAAGGTCAAAAGGCGCAAGTTTCACTCCAAAAAAGTTACTTGTGGTCATTTCTAGAGTCTTCTAGAAGCATGTTTGACGTGTATGAAGCGCCTCCAGATGGTTCATGTATCCCTACCAAAGAGGAACTTATCCCATCAATAGGGGAGCTATCCCATCCAAATAGGGGCTTATCCCATTGATGGTGGACCTGAATAACTTCCTCTGGAGCACTATAAATACAGGCATTGGGCCAAAGGGAGGGGAGGTTGAAAGCTGAACATTCCTAAGGGTAGATGCTGCTAGAATTAGGGCTTCCTTGTAGAAGCTTGTGAGGAGAGATTGCCATCTTTACTTGTTTCCATTGGGAGGTGGGTGAGCTGATCAGAGTAAGGGAGAACTCTTGTGGACCCTGGGAGGAGCTTGCACAGCACCAAGGCTCAGGTTGTAATGGTTCCTTTTGTTACCTTTTAATACAAATTAGTCCATTCTTCTCAACAATTTGTTATTAATGAGTTGTTTCATATACTCCTTGGTCTATATGTTAAATATGTTTTATTTTATGTGATATTCAGGTGCTATTTAATTGTTTGATTGTTGGTGAATGCAGGTTTCGAAGGGAAGGAGGAGCTCATCCGGATCAATGAAGCTGGACTACTACAACAGCGTTGGATTACAGGTAGGATCTAAACACTTGATTTCTCATATGGTAAAAGCATATTTAGGGAAGGATTGCTCTTATTTGTCTTGTTTGTCATTAGAAAGTCTTAGGCTTTCTAGGAAGGTCGGTTGTGTCCGCACTAACGACTCTTTCCGCGTGACAAAACTTCTTTGTGCTGGCTGCTTAGAGTGTGAAACTTTGAAATATGAACAACCCTCTACTCAACTGAATTGTTATGAAAAATGAAGCACTGCCTACTTTCTTCTGCATGCTTGATATTATATACAATGTTGCTTGAGCATTATCTTTGAAAATAGATCCAAAATATGGATCAAAACTGATGTATTTCTCTTAGCCTCTGATCTGGAAACAGTTGCTGATGTGAAACCAAAAAATTGCTCCTCTTTTATTGATACTGTTTGACTGAAGACTGCAAGCTGCAAACAGTTTGTTTTTACCATAAATTGCTATGATATGACAGTGCTACTCTTGCTGTTTTGCTGAGATTAATGCAGAGACAGAGCCTAAAAAATGGAACACTGGCATTGGCTGTGTCTTCACAAACATTGCTACTACTTCTCTAACCCTCAGACTGCTTATACAAAAAATAAAAACAAAGTGCTGATATATACACATATCAATGTACAAAGAAATATGTACAGAGCTGCATTGTATCCCTTTAAAAGGGATCATGGTAATGTTTTAACATTCGGCCATTAACAGGGCCTTCTTCAGCAGTGCTGCCCTCTACAGATTTGAGAAAATATGTGTTATTTCCCTGAACAACAGAAATAACGAATGGCCCTTTCCATAAAAAATCAAATTTTGCATGCTTTCCCTTGTCTTCTCTTCGTGAATCCCACCTTAGAACTTTGTCGCCAATGTAGAAATCCTCAGCCTTAGCTCTCTTATCAAACATATTTTTGAGCTTTTCTTGCAATATTTGAGCTCTGTCATAGACCTGCTCTCTGGTTTGCTGAAGATGAATGGTCTGATTGATTCTTCGTTGAATGTCATTTGGTTCAGCCTGGATCTCCTGTAACAGTCTGATAGTAGGGATGCCCAAGGATGAAGGAAACCTGGCCTCCATGCCATATACTAGCTCATAAGGGCTCATCCCAATGGATTTCTTTGTTGAAAGTCTATCTACCCATAGGGCATTTGTGAGCTTTTTATGCCAGTTCTTCTTGTTTTCTTCTAAGATCTTCTTGATAATATTAATGAGACTTTTATTTGAGGATTCAGCCAAGCCATTACCTTGAGGGTAATAGGCCGTAGAGTGACCCAAGGTAATGTGAAATTTATGGCAAAAGTTGATCATCTTTTTGGATTTGAAAGCAACAGCGTTGTCAGTAATGATCTTCTCAGGGCAGCCAAATCTAGAAAGGATATTGCACTCAAGGAATTGGATAATGATGGTGTCATTGGCTTGCCTGCATGGGATGGCTTCAACCCACTTAGTGAAATAGTCGGTGGCTGTTAGAATCCACTTGTGCTAGCCTGAGGAGGAGGGATGGATTTCTCCAATGAAGTCAAGACCCCATTGTTGAAAAGGCTTTTCAGTTGAGATGGGTTTAAGGGGCAGGGGCAACAACTTTCTTTTGCCCTCAAAGATTTGGCATTTGTGACATGAAATGGAAAATTTCTTTATATCTGCAAAAAGAGAGGGCCAATAAAAACCAGCCCTTAAAATTTTATCAGTAGTGGACTTCCAATATAGATGTCCTCCACAGTCACCTGCATGGAATTCTTTCATGACATTGTTAGTTTCACTCATGGTTAAACAATTAAGCAATATACCTTCATGATTTTTCCAAAATAAAGCACCATCTATGACACAAAACTTCAAAGCTCTCATCTTTAAAAATCTTTTCTTGGTTCTGGACAATCCTGGGGGAGCAAACATGTTTAACAATACAAAGCATATATCAGCATACCATGGGGATTGCAAAAAGGTTTCACTGATCTGTGGAGTCGCTATCTCCTGTTCATTGTCCAATTGGTTAATGTCTAAGGCTTGAAAGTTTGTTTCGGACATCATTTTGGCTTAACCTTGTCCCTTTATGAGCTTGGTTGGTTTTATTTCTATGTCATATTCAAGGATGCTTGCAATCCGTTTGCCTCGTTTGCCTTCTAATCCCTCTTGGGTTAATATGTCTTTTACAACAACATTTGGGACATAGGCAATCACATGTGAATATAAAATGTAGACTCTGAAATTCTTGATGGCTTTAACAAGGGCATAGGCCTGCTTTTCCATGATTTGGTAGTTCAAAGGGGCATCTCTTAAGGCTCGGCTGAAAAATGCAATTGGATTTTCATTTCCCTGATCATCCTTTTTCAAAAGGAAAATAGCTATGGTGTGATCAGATGCAAAAGAAAATATGATAAATTCCCTATCAAATTGTGGACTTGTGAGGACAGGGGCTTGGGTTAAGGCAGATTTTATGCCCTCAAAGGCTTGTTTGGTTTCAAGAGACCATCTTACCTTGGCATCCTTTTTTAACATGTTTCTTAACAGTCTTATCAGCTCAGCTAGATTTGGGATAAATCTCCTTAGGAAGTTGATCTTCCCAAGGAATGCTTGCAACTCTTTTATGTTTCTTGGATATGGGATTTGGAGGATGGCTTGGATTCTTTCAGGATCAATTCTAATTCCATCCTTTGATATGATATGGCCAAGAAGTTTGCCTTCTTCAAGGCCGAAGAGGGACTTTTTGGGGTTCAAGGAAATGCCATATTTCCTACATGTCATGAATATTTGCCTCAAATGTTTTAGGTGCTCTTGATCAGATTTGGAGAAAGGGGTTAAGTCATCGAGGTAGACAATTAGGAAATCATGTATTTCTTTGGCAAATGCAATGTCCATTTCTCTTTGAAAGGTAACACTAGCGTTTTTAAGTCCAAAAGGCATCTTCACATACTTAAATGTTCCCCACAGTGTGGTAAAGACTGTCTTGTCTTGGTCATCTAGGTGAACCAATATTTGATTGAAACCTGAAAAGCCATCTAGCAAAGAAATTCTAGATGACCCCACTACTCTCTGCAGAATATGATCCATTTTAGGCAAGGGGTAGTGGTCTTTTAGGGAGACTTGGTTTAAATTTCTTAGGTATACACATAGCCTAATCTCACCTTTTTTTTTTCTTGTGGGAACAAGATTGGATACCCATTCAAAAAATCTGATGGGTGCTATGATACCTGCTTCAAACATTCTTTTCACTTCCTTTTCAATCAAAGGGAGAAGCATAGGATTGATTCTCCTCAGTTTCTGTTTGAAGGGCTTTTGGTTTGGTTTTAAAGGAATGGTGTGTTAGATCACTGAGGTGTCATAGGACTTCAAGTCCTCATAACTCCAAGAAAATACATCTTGGAATTCTTTGAACAAATCAACATATTTGGGCTTCTGATCAGGTGGCATATTTTTGGATAATTTGATCATTTTGGGCTGCTTTGCTGTTCCAATGTTGTGCTCTTCTATATTAGTGTTTAAGGGCTGCATTTTTGGTTTTTTGGGAACATCATTAGCATCAAACATGTCTTCTAAGGGAGTGAGGCCAGCAGGGAGAAGGTTATCTTTCAGATCAACGATTTCGGCCTCTGTTTCGGCTATTTCCTCCCAATGCATCTGTTTCAGCTTTTCTATGTTTGTATTATCAAAGACAGTTGGGCTTAACATTTGTTTGGCTGTTACAGCAGTTACAGCCTGTTGACTTTCATTTGTTTGCTGTTGTTTATCCGTCATAGCATCCATGTCAATGTTAATATTTGAAAACTCATGCTCAAGAGTGAGGAAATTGTTAATCTGGGCATCATTTTCGAACACTTGCCAATCTTTAACATTATTTGGGACAGCAGGCCTATGTTTTATCTCAGCAGTAAAGTGGTGATTTGGCTCAAAGGGAAGCTTGCATGTACTAGCAAAAGTGGCTAGGCTGTGTGCATGAATGTTATGCTCTCTTGAAATCTTGGCAAGCTTGGAATCAGTGAATGCATTGAGTATACTAGTGGCAGCAGTCCTATAGGCCCTCATTCTATTGTCATTGGTAACAAAGTTACCTTTCATCTGTTGTATGATTAAATCGGAGTCACCTAAAATGGACACTTTTGCAGCTCCTAGAGCTTTGAGCAGTTTAAGGCCTAGGAGGAGAGCCTCATACTCTGCCATGTTATTGGTGCATTTGAAATTTAGTCTGTAGGCATGGCCTTCTGCATGATTGTTATGTGTATTGTGAATCCAGACACCTGCCCCTGCTCCTAACTTGTTGACAGAGCCATCAAACTCTAAATACCATGTGATTTCTTGCTTGTGGTTAGTGTCAAGAGTTTCAGTCATTCTTGCAGTGGACAGATTTGAATTTTCTGTTTGGGGAGGTTCTTGTGGCATGCTGGTTGCATTAACTGTTTTGACAGTTTCATCAGTATGGGCAACCGATTCTTCATTGATGTGTGTGTTCAGTTCTAAATCAAATGGCTTGCCATCAATGGGAGGACTTGTTTCATCATTAAATAAAATAAAAGAATCCATATCAGAATGGATTGAGTAAATGGGAAAATTTTCAGGCTTGCTCTCACTAGTTACCACATACTTCATCAGTGTTTCTCTATATAGTCTCTTTGGTTGCCCAAAGATAGATATAGTGGCATAAGAGAGGTCTAATTGGAGGGACCCTTGGACTTTTTCTCCCCAAGATATTGACAATAGCATGCCATACTTTGGTGGAATGTCAGCAACCACCACATCCATGAGGATTGTCTTGTTAGGAAATTGGACTAAGGAGACACACAAGTCTTTGATGAGGCCTAAACACTTGACTTGACTTGAGTCAAAGGAGAATAGATCTTTGTAGGGTCTTGTAACATCAAGGTTTAGTTTTTCCATTACAGCTTTGGGCATAAGGTTGTGTGAGGCCCCTGAGTCAAACATGGCATTGTGCAGGACTTTGTCATGTATATGTAAACTGACATAAAAAGGTAGAACATATCCATATGTTGATTTTCCATTAACTTCTGGACTGAACAGCAGCTCAGGCTGATCATCAAGAACATTGACATCATCCTTAACCTTCGGCATTTGAAGTGATCTTTGAATTTGTTGCCTATACACATCATGTTTAGCAAGTTCGGACAAGGGGATGGATATCTTCAACTTACCTATTTCTGCCTCTAAGTCAAATGATTTTTCAGATTGGGTTTTGGTATTGTGAGAGGCAGGTTTCCCTCTTTCCATTGGAGTATAAGCAATTTGGTCTTGTTTATTAGTGTTATGGGAAGTGACTGCTTGCCGTTTTTCAGCTTTAGGAGGGTTTTTTGGAACACTGCTCGAGTTCTTTTCCGAGGAAATAGGTGGCAGAGGCTGGTCAATATAAGGCTGCATTTTTGTTATGTCCTCTACACTCACTTGATGCGGGTTTGGGACAGGTATATCAGCTGGTTCTGTTATGACAGCCTTGCCTTTAGTCTTGTTGGGCTGTTTTCCATTCTTTGGTTTGCTAGGTTCAGAAATATCAATGGTCCTAGTTCTCAATTTATACTGTCTGTGGACCTCATACACAACAGTATCATAGCCTTGTTTAAAATCAAAAGACTCACCGGACTTAGTCTGGAATTGATTAAAGTCATGCTCATCTTGGTCTTGTTGAGTTAGTAAAATTTGTTTCTCAGCCCTTGAATCCACCAAGTTTATGTGAGTGTCCTCTAGGGGTTCACTAGATGTAGAGGCTTCCGCATAATTTTCATGAAAAGGGGGCCTTATGTCATGGTCTGGGCTAGACCTGCCAGCATTTGCGTTTTGAGTTTTCCTGAAATTTGGGTTCCTTATGGTATTGGGTTGTTGTGCTTCCCATGAAGACTTCCTCTCAACACTTTCTACTCTGTCTCCCAGCCTTTGCATGCCACTGATAATAGCATCAAGTTTTTGATCTAAGGCTGAGGGTTCTTCTTTGAAGGTGGTTCTTCTGTCCATTCTAGCTCCGTTTCTTTTGGCAATTAGGTTGGCCTCTAGGCTAACAGCAACATTTTTCATATCTGCAAGGGTTTGAGGAGCTCTTTCTTTTAACTGGTATGCCATATCCGGGTCGAATCCATCAGGGAATTTATACAAGGCAAGGTCAGGTGGAGGTCTTAGGTTCTGTGGTATTGCATTATAGACATTGTTGAATCTTGCACATTAATCTAGGACAGACTCTTGAGGGCCTCTTTTTATTGTATCATATTCAGCTAGTATGTGCAAGGGGTCTATCCTTTTCTCCCATCTGTTGGTAAAGGATTGATAAAGCTCATCTGGAGTGGTTATAGAATTTGCAGCAAGTGATCTGAACCAAGTTATTACATCACCTATTAAACTTTGAACAAAAATTTTCATTCTCACACTATCATCATCTATTTCGTAGTTCTCAAAATAGTCTTGCATCTTTTTGATATGCTGAAGGGTTGTGTAAGTACTAGTTCCATCAAAATATGTGATTTTAGTTTGATAATCCTGAGGCATAGCCCCAGGATTTGCAGGTAATTGCAGGGGTGCATATCTATTAGCCATATTCACAGGGATAAGTGGAACAACAGGAACAACAGGGACAACTGGAACAACTGTAACAACAGTAGTGGTAATGGGAGTATGTGCAGTGAATGGAGGTGTGGAAGGAGTGTTTTGGGAAGTAGATGATGAACAAGGGGAAGCAGGGGTTGAACGGAATAAAACTTTGACAGGGGTTGGAATACTGCTTGGGTGAACTGCTTCAGGACTATTATCAGTAAAATATTCTCTTTGTTCTTGCTTCCTAAGGATCTTTGGGATTAAGTTTGGATTTTCAAAAGCAGCTGGGGGATTTGGGTCTGGATTTGACCTAGTATAATGAGAATTCTTTTTGGGAGCCAGATTCTAATTTGTTTTAGAATTAGCAAGGAACTGATCAAATTTTTGGAACAACTATCTGTAGTTTAAAACTAGCATGAAGATTGACTGAAGCAGCATTTATTTACTCCTGTAAATGCAAAGCAAGAATAGTTTCAAAGGCTTCCTGGCCGACATTCAGACTTCATCTGTAGTTTTAAGGAATAGACAACACTAATTTTTGTTCCTATGGAGTTTTCCAACTTGATTTGTGAAATTAACTGAGGATGTTCTCCAGTGGAGTCGCCATTATGTTATCACTTAGGTTGTCCTTAAGCTCCTGAAAGGATACGGCCGAGGTAACCACAAACCAATCTTTGGACTGCAGGTTCTAGCCCACCTGCAATCAGAGAGGGCTCTCTCTTTCTGATTTAGCTTTGTTGATAAGGTTTTTAGGTTAGTTATTAAGTTCAAGGGGTTTTGTTTGTGTTTTGGTGGGAAGAATGATGCTTTCAAGTAAAGAGGCAGGGATAGCATGAAAGTTTTAGAACCATTAGGCATGGAGTCAAGGAGTAGGACTGCTGGTGCGTTTTCTTGGTCATAAGAAGGAATATGGAGCAAGCTAGTTGCCTATTAAACAATCATTCAAGGTAAAAGAGATGGATTAAAGGCTAAGGAATGAGGGGCAATTAAGAATCTCTCATTCAGGTTAGCAGAAAGAAGATAAATGAGCCCTATCTGGGAGAAGTTAAGAATTCCTAGATAACAGTCATTCATATGTGAAATAGGTCAAACATGAGCCATAACAGAATTCATATTTATGCCTAATTCAAGAGGAAAACATTAAAAAACCACAGAAACTGAGCATAGAGTGCAGCTAAGCAAATTCTAAACCAATCCTTTGTTCTGTGACTTGAGCATATGTGAAATCGAAATAACAGAGGTAAGGAACACTTATTGATTCATATTGCAGCACAAGAATTCCGGATTCAATTCTTCAAACCATTAGACACAGAGTAGACAATCATTCCTCCAAAGCTTTTCAACAATCTTTGGTTAAGTAAAACATCTCAGATATCTAGTGCGAGTCTCTAATGAAGATTATCAACCAACCAACCCTTTAAACAATACAAAGGGTCGGTATAAATAGGGAAAATCCAAAAATTAATCTATTACAGCCGACCTAAACGGGTCTGAAAGAAAATGATTACTTTAACCTAATCTTATCCAGAAATAAATGCATGAAAATATCTTTGAGCTGCGCTGAGGGCAACTGTATCAAACTAAGTTAATGTCTGTCCGGGGTGGCTTACTGCAGTCTTTCTGTAATAATTGTGATTTGTCTTTTATCTCCACCTCTAACTTGATTCTGCTGCTATTCGATGCCATTAATGTGCACTAATCCTGACCAAATAAGTTTTTAAATGGCCTTAACTGTTTTGCTGACTTTGATGGAGGTTTTTAATTTTCACCTGCTTTGATGTTGCTGAACTGATACTCTTTGATGCTTCGTCTTTCCTCTGATACGCTTTGGCGCTGAACCTGGCCTCCTTAATGTCTTCTGAGTGGTTTAGACTATCCCATCGACCTTTCATGGCAGCTGCTCGGCCCTCTGTTGCTTTAAAAACTGTGTTTGCCCCTTTCTGAATGCTTCACGAAAATTTTTTTGGTCATTTTGCTTCTTTTGGGCCTGCTGGAGGCCGAGTCACGAAGGGGATTTCCATTTCGGCCTATCTCCCGTAGCCATGCGCGATTAGCGCTAGGCGCTAATCATGCATGAAAAACTGCCTCAGATTCTGATTCTGGGCTTCCTAGGCTGCGATTTGCGCCTTTCGCACTTTTTGACAGTGACGTCAGCATGACATCAACAGGTGGGTCCCAGTACGGTGGTGACGTGGTAGGGTGATGTCAACAAGGTGACGTCAGCAGTACGGCCGGATGACGTGGCGGTACGACGGAGGAGGTGACGTGGCAGTGACATGGCAGGGACACGGCGGCAGGGAGGCCGACGCGGGATGGTGACGTCAGCATGACGTGGCGCTGACGCAGGAGGGGGGAAGGCGGTATCTGGTTTTGGGCGCACCACCTTTGAGCAGAAGTGGTTTCGGCAGAGGGGGCTCCGCCACAGCCGGGAGGGCGACGCGTGGCGGGAGTACGGCGGGAAAACCGCCGATCTCCCGGACGCTAACCTTCGGCACGTCGGGGCATGAAAACACCCACCCACCGTAGATTTGTGGCGCGGGTGATCGGACGGCTGGCAGAACAAATGAGGCGGTGGAGGGATAATGGACGGGGCCCGCGGTGAATATTCAAGTTTTTATACAGCGCTGCGGGGGGTTTAAAACTTAGGAAATGTGGGTTTTATGGATTTATGAGCGAGCGGGTTAAATATTTACATTTGAGACTTTGGAATAAGGGCGAAACATGGGTTTTGTAGGGCTAGGGTTAGGGGAAAAGGTTGTTAGTCTGACCGGATATCAGACTAACTCCAGCTAGGACACGGATGGGCTAAAAACAGCCCCAGATGGACTGTTATTTCCCGGACTTAGGAAAATATGGCTATAATGCCGGGAAGGGGGTATTATTATTTTTTTTGGGATTTTTTTTTATATAATTTTACATATTAGGGGGTAGGGAAATGATTTAGGGAGCTAAATAATAGAGTTAGGAGTTAATGTGAAAATGACAAGAAAGCGCTAAGGTGAGAGACCTTAGGCTATTTGAAGGGGAACAAGACTCTCAGAGTGAAACAACAGTGCTCCTAAGCAAAGAGGACCTTTACTTAGGCAAATATAATGGGAGATGATGAACTCAAGAGTTATCAAGCAGATCTTGACCTCTTCAGGGAAGTTAGTAAGTGATTTGGGGAAAGAGGAAGAAGGGGAGGTTAGAGATGTCCAGTTTGAGCTCCTCCAAATGGAAAACTGCCTCCAACTTGTGATCTGAATAAATATGACACTTGACAACATGAAATGGATCACAAGCCATGATTCTGCAACCACACAGCTACCTACCCAGCCTACCTTCCTAACATTTTTTCTTCTTTTTGGGTGGGTGCACTTAGACTTGCAGACCCAGCTTTACAATTTTTCTTT
This sequence comes from Pinus tabuliformis, assembly GCA_031772625.1. Taxonomy (NCBI): domain Eukaryota; kingdom Viridiplantae; phylum Streptophyta; class Pinopsida; order Pinales; family Pinaceae; genus Pinus; species Pinus tabuliformis. The sequence goes on from CM062816.1 coordinate 10,746,314, forward strand.
TGACTGCCCTCCTATCTAAATCAAACCTTATTCCTACCAAGGACCCAGATTAAGAAGTTGGGCTCCCTTGATTCTCTACCTATCTACAAATCTGCCAAGATTAAGCTGTTTGGACAGATATTCATTCTCTATTTCTAAAGCAAGAAATTGAAACCTAGGGAGGCCAAGAATAAGCTGTTTGGCCTTCCCTTTTACAGAACATTCTTAAAAAATGGTTAAGTCATCAAAATTGGAATATAGCAGTGGCATTTAGACTGGCACACTTTCATGGCCTCTTCTTTGACCTCTTTAGGAAATATGGAGCATTGCAACATGCAAGGTATGACATATTTGGCATGTAAAATTGTCAATCATGAAAGATGAACACCTGTTGCAAAAGGAGGCTAACACCCCAAAAAGGGGTTTTCGCCATTGAATATTTGATTTATTTTTTCTTATTTTCTTATTTTATTAATTATTTAATTTTCTATTTATTTATTTTATTTTATTCCAAAAAACTAAGTATTTGGAAACATAGGAGGATCCTCCTCTTCCCCAACAACTTGAAGATCTAAATTTGTAGCTAAGACAATGTTCACAAATGAATGCTTAGAGGTAGGCTTGTGATATAACCTGAGCTGATGTCCATTCACTAGAAATGATATTTGAGAATGATCAATGGTTGGAAATTTTAATACCCCATTGTCAAAGATTGCTTCTACTTAATAATGACCTAATCACCTGGTTTGGAGCTTGCCTTTAAAATCCTTGAATCTTGAATCATATATTAAAGCCCAATAACCTTTCTGAAACAACTTCTTTTTAATAAAATTATCATGCCACTTAGCTTGTTGCTAGTGAATGATGTTTGTTAATTGCACATAAGCTAGGTGTTTTTCATCCAACTCCATTACCTATTTCAGCCTATGCTCCTGAGCTATAGTTAAATTTAAGTCTAATTCCAAGGAATTACTTAATGTTTAATCTCAAACTCAATGGGAAATATGGGATTCTTACCGAAAATCAGTTCATAAGGGGAAAATCCTATGGTATTCCTCCAAGTGGTCCTATAAGCCCATAATACTTCAGGAAGTCTCTACACCCAATATTTCCTATGTCCTACGATAATTTTTGTAAGAATAACTTCAATTACTTTATTGGTACTTTCCACCTATCCATTTGCTTGAGGATGATAAGGTGAGGTAACTCTATGATGGAATCCATATTTCTTGACAAGATCCTATATCAATTGAGAAGTGAATTGTGCTCCTTCATCTGTTACTATTTCTCTAGACACTCCATACTGAACAAATATTTCTTCAAATATAAAATCTAAAACAACATGATTAGTTTCCCTGGTAAGTTCTCTGGCTTCCACCCACTTGGTCACATAATTTGTACAGACAAGGATGTAAACCTTCTACTGAGATGGGGGATTAATTGGTCCCAAAAAATCTAATTCCCATCTCTCAAAAGGTTCTAGTACCATCTGGGGATGTAACGACATATCATCTGATTGTACTAGTTGACCCATCCTTTGAGAACTGTCATAACCATGAACATACCTGATTTCATCTCAAAATATGGTGGGCCAAAAATAGCCCATCTGCAACACCTTATGACCAGTCCTCCTATCTGTAAAATTCCCTCCACAAGGTCCATCATGACAAGCCTTGAGGATCTCTTTCTCCCTCACACATCTCCTAATTTGCTAATAAAAAACTTTGTGAAAGAGGTTTCCATCCACCCAAAAATATCTAGCACTTTGTTGTATAATTTTCTTCTTTTCTCTAGGGGAAAGGTGATGAGGTAGCTTCCCTATAACAAGATAATTAGCAATATCTACATACTAGGGTGAATAAGTGGATACTGCAAATAGATATTCATCTGGAAAAGAATCCTCAACAAGTAGATCATCAGTAGCATTAGTTAACCTAGAAAGAAAATCTGCAACAACATTATCTTTTCTAGACTTATCTATAATAGTAATATCAAATTCTTGGAGTAACAACAACCACCTAGTAACCCTAGCATTTGTAATAGGTTTGTTCATTAAGAACCTGATAGCTGAATGGTATGTATGAACAAAAGTTTGGTAACTAGTGATATAGTGCCTAAATTTATTCATAACATGTACAGCAACAATAAATTCTTTCTCTGTAACAATATAATTTACCTCTACATGAACTAAATTATTACTGATGTAATAGATGGCATATGGTTTGTTTCCTTCCTGCTAACCAAGCACAACACCAATGGCTATATCAGAGGCATCAATAGAAATGTGGAACGACAGGTTCCAACCCAATCCTCTATAAACAAGAGTTGTTGTTACATGTTTCTTTAATTCTACGAAATCATTGTCACACTTATCAGTCCACTCAAAATATTTATCTTTTTCTAGTAGGGCAAATAATGGCAATGCAATTTTAGCAAAAATTCTGTAAATCGTCTATAATACCCTGTTTTTCCTAGGAATCAGTGTACCTCTTTTTATGTTTTAGGATTGGGAACTTTTGATATTACCTCTATCTTTGCCGGATCCACTTGAATACCTACAGTAGGAAGGTAATGTCCTAGGAAAATACCCTCATTCATCATCATATCACTTTTTTTAGTGCTAAGGAAAAGGTGGGTATGAATGTAACACTCAAGTAATTTTTCAAGGATTTTCAAGGCTTTATCAAAATCACTCCCATAAGGTGTGAAATCATCCATAAAAATTTCCAGACAATCATTAACCATGTCAGCAAAAATTTCCAATACCACCCTCTGAAAGGTTGCTAGTACATTACATAATCCAAAAGGTAAAAAATTATAAGCATAAGTACCCCAAGGGCAAGTAAATGTAGTTTTATCTTGGTCTTCAGGGGAAATTTGAATCTGATTGTAACCATTGAACCCATCAAGAAAAAAAAGAACTTTTACTAGATAAGGTATCTAGGACCTGATCAATAAAGGGTAATGGAAAATGGTCCTTTTGAGTGGCTTTATTCAACTCCCTATAATCTACACAAATTATCCACTTCCCATTTTTCTTAGGTACAACAACTAGTGGAGATACCCACCGACTATCTAAAATAGGATAGAGGAAACCTGCATTTAAAATATTTTGGAGTTATTCTTTCACAACACGCTTCAAAGCTAGATTCATTCTTCATTGAGGTTTCCTTACAGGTCTTGATCCTTCAAATAAATTTAATGTGTACATAGCATAGGATGAATTCCCTTCATGTATTTATAATCCCTTGTGAAGGCTTCCTTATATTTCCCTAGTAGTAACATTAATTTTTATTTCTATTCAATAGATAAATTAGGATTGATGTTAAGGGTTTTTCCAGGCTCAATTTCTACTGATACCCTTTCACGATTGAAGGTAGTAGGTATATCATGTGTAACAGTTTCATCAAGAGACTCCTTCTTGTTAGATTCATCTATTATGTTGTTTAATAACTGGGATGTACAGGGTGTAACGATAGACAGGTAACTATTAAAATTATTGATGACATCATCTTCAGTTTCACTTTTAAATTGTAAAGCTTTACTGATAGTGAGTACTGGACAAGCATCCATTTCTTTCAATTAAAATTCTGTGTCCAAAGGATTTTCAGTTTTAACACTTGGTTTAGCAATAGGATGTAGGACAAGATAATTGGTGGTATATCCACCTGAAATATTCATACACCCAGATATACATCCTATATAAGCATCGAAAATTGCCAATCATGGTATCCTAATATCAAGGGGTTTCCACCCAAACATGTTTTAAGTTGAAGCATCATGATATCAATTGGGTATTGCCAAGATTCAACTGCAATAATGAAATCTTCTAATATTTACTTCTATTCGAATCTTAGACCAATAAGCCAATTCTAAAACAATAGGAGTTGGTCTTAAATTAGTCAGCCCAAGTAGTCCCATTGTTTCCTTAGTCATTATATTGATGGAAGATCCTAAATTAATTAAGGTATTAGGAAGAATCATTCCACCAATAGTTATAGTTATAGTGGGGTTCTGGGGTCCTCATACTTAGTAGGCAATTTATTTCCTAATATTAAGTTAGATAATTTTCTAATAATGTGCACAATAGGAGGGTCCCGAGGTTTCTTACTTGGATTTTTAACACACAACTCTTTAATTGTCTTAGCATAAATAGGGACATCCCGAATTTCTTGAAGAAAAGGAATCTGAACATGCAAAATTTTCAACTCTGTTAGAAAGTTAGACTCAACTTGGAGCACATTTTTAGCCTCATTCAATCTTTTTGGATAAGGTGGACTCAAAGAAGTCTCATTTCTAGTAGCTGTTATAGGTTTCATAACATGAGAAACATCTACTGTTACAGTGGATTTTGTTGTTATAGGGGCAATGTTGACTATTATAGGAGCACTACTAGCCATTTCAGTCACATCCACGGTTTCAACACTTTGCACATCATTAGCTATTACAACCTGTTGTTTCCCTATAGAACCTTGAGTCTCGTCTCCTTCCCATGACGAAGTTTCTTCCTCATTTTATATTATAACAGGGGGAGGAGTGGGGGTTACTATCCTACCTAAGCGAAGTTGGATTTCATTACATTCAATAGGTGAAATGCACTAAGTAGGAAAAACCGAATATTATACCTGTTGTACTGCCTTATTATTAGGATTAGGATTGGGTTGTGTAGGGATCTGAGGGCATAAAGGAGGGGAATTCATAGGCACATTGGAAGGAAGTTGTAGCAGTTGTTGCATCAGAGGCATCTTGGTTGGGATAGCAGGTCCTCACCAAGGTTGAGGCCATTAGAAGGGTTGGGATTTTGCCATGAAATTGCTGGATATTGAAATTGTTGAGGTGGTTGTTGAAAATTATATATATTAGACCAAGAATTAAAAGGAGAAAGAGAGTCTTGCATCATACTTGGTGGTCAAGATTGCCAAGGCTTCTTGACCCCAACAAAGTAGGTTGCTTCAACATCTTCTCCTGCTTCCTTATAAATTTCCTTCAACCCAGGTAAAGAAGGACATTGATCAGTAGAATGATCTCATTCACATATGGTGCAACTATTCAGTGGACACTCCCTCAAAGGATGTTTTTTCCTGCACTGAGAGCAGAAAATGGCCAATGCTTGCTCAAATTCTCTTTATTTCTATTTTTCCTGCATCATATCAAGCTGAGAAGACATCGAACTCATAATGTCAGTTATAAATTGTTCTAATAAATTCCAATTTCTGCATGAGTTTCTCCATTATTTGCTGTGTTAACAATCTTGGCAACGAGATTTGATTTTATGGTTTGATTTTTAGCAGATCCTCTGGAACACCTTTGACAAAATTTAATTACTTCATCATAAGTTTCTTTAAATATATCTCCTTTCCCCAAGAGGTTCAATGTATTTAGTGTTGGCATTATGATTCAGGTGTTGTCCTTGATGGCAACCCATTCAGGTGGTAGATCACTATTCTTGATGATCAGCTCTCTATTTTTAAGAAGGACGCAGGAAATTTGTTCAGAAAGTGCGTCCCCGCAGGTATACCATGCAGAATCCGCATCCAGGGACGCAGGCCAGCCGTTCAGGGGGTGCGTCCACCCAGTGCACACATTTCAAGACAGAGAAAAGCACGAGGGGGTTTCTTGTGTGGTATCTAGCCGACGGTTTTGTGTTTCTATGGTGTCGGCTCGTGGTATTGTTCCATGTTTTGGGGAGGAGCTTGCCTATATAAAGCAAAGGAGTTCATTTGGATTAATCATCATCTTTGGTTGAATATCTTTTGGTGTGATCTAGTCCAGATCTATGAGGGTGAATCTTCTAATGGACTGTGATCTCTATGGCGCATGATCAGATCTGCAGATCTGACTGTTTGGGCTAGTTCTGAAGTCTTCATATCTTTTATATCTGAAGGGACGCAGGTTCAGTGAAGTGCAAGTGCGCCGAGACGCAGTACAGTAAGGGCTCAGGCGCGTCTCTGAAGCGAAAGACGCGGCGCGATAGTATTATTGGGTGCGTCTCTGAAGCAAAAGACGCGGAGCGATAGTATTGTTGGGTGCGCCGGTACGCAGAGCAGTTTAAAGGAACAGTGCGTCGGTACGCAGAGCAGCAGAAGGTAAAACTGCGTCCAGTCGCAGGCCACAGAAAGAAAAATTGCGTCCCTGTCTTAAGATGATCTGTTGACTGTATTTTTCTGTTCATAAGGTGTTCTGGGTTAGTTCTGTGATTACTGATCTGATAACTGTAGTGGACTGTAACTGTTGTATACTTGTTGATCATTTGATTCTTCATGAAAAGAAGTAGGGGGTTGTAGCTCCCTTCCAGGAGAGACTGGAGAACGAGAGAGAGTTGTAGCTCTCTGCAGGTTGCAGCCTGCGTACTGGTAAAGGACTGCACCAGTACAAAATCATTGTAAAAGAATTTCTAAATTGAAAGAAGATAGAGACATATTGCAGCAGGTGGTTTTCTCCCACATTGGGTTTCCACCTTACATCTTGTGTTCTTTGGTGTGACTGTCTATTTTCTTTGTTCATGCTCATTATTTTATGGTACTAATATGCAAGAATAATTCAAAAGATCAAATAAGGAAGATTTGTTAAATTGCTAGATAATACTGATTCACCCCCCCTCTCAGTATTATTTCCAACAATTGGTATCAGAGCAGGTCCTTCAGAAAAGCTTGATCGCTTGAAGGTAGATCGTTCATCATGAGCAACTACGAGAGAGAAGCATCAATCAGGCCACCAGTTTTTGATGGGACAAACTTCAATTATTGGAAGGTAAGAGTTACTGCATATCTTCAATCTCTTGGTACAGAAGTTTGGGACATTGTAGAAACAGGCTATGCTTTTCCTTCAGCCACTCCTACAGATCCAGCTGAGAAAAAGAAGTATGAAACAAATGCAAAAGCAGTCAGTACTCTATTAGGAAGTATATCCCAAACAGAATTCATGAAGGTAATGCACTTCAAATCAGCAAAAGAAATATGGGACAAAATGATCACGAGCTATGAAGGAGATGAACAGGTAAAACAAGCTAAACTTCAAACTCTCAGGATTCAATATGAGACTCTCAAGATGTATAATGATGAAAGTGTAGCTAATTATTTTCTTCGGGTAGATGAGATTGTTAATTGTATGAAAAATTTGGGTGAAGAAGTAAAAGAGTCTATAGTAGTTCAAAAGATTCTAAGATCATTATCCCCCAAGTTTGAATCTAAAGTATCTGCAATAGAAGAAAAAGAAAATCTCCGTGTTCTCACTATGTCTCAGCTACATGGAATTCTAACTGCTTATGAAATGAGAAAGGGAGGTCCATCAGACAGAAGGGAGGCTGCTTTTAAGGCATCAGGCAAAGAAGATCACTATGAAGCAAGCTATGTTCCAGAAGAAGAGGAAGAAGAATCAAATTTTGTCAGAAATCTTCAAAGGGGTTCTGGAAGGTTCAGAGGTAAGCTACCCTTCAAATGCTTTGCTTGTGGAGAGTAGGTCATTATGCTGCAAAATGTCCTTATAAGGATAAAGGAAAGGAACCAGCTAGATGGAACAAGAAACAAAGTGCAAATAAGAAAAGCTATTACACCCATGAAGATAGTGATGGCTTATCAAACAGTGATGAAGATGAACAAGGTAATAAATATAGGTTGTTAATGGCATTTGAAGATGATGATTATGAGGATGCTGTAGATGTGGATAACCTTTATGATGAAATTACTAGACTCAAGAGATGTATAGAAGAAAAGAACATGATCATTGATACTCTACAATTTCAAATTGATGAAAAGGAAAAACATCTTGAAAAATTAGAAGGTGAAATTGTTGGTCTTAGAAAAGAAATTGAGAAAACAAAAGCTATTAATCTCAAGTTTGTCAAAGGATCTGAAACTTTGGATGAGATTATCAGTGTGCAGCGGTCTCCACTAAATAAGACAGGTCTGGGCTATAATGGAGAAACTTCTCAAGCATCCACTTCAAAAAGTTATCTTGATGCAGCAAGAAGAAATGAGCAAAAGCACAATGAAGATCATCAGGTAAAGCAGGGACAAACTTCAAACAGAAACTATCAGGGGCAATCCAGCTTAAGGGTGAACAAAAGCCACAACCAGCCACAGGTAAAATCTTCCCAGTTTGGTTCAAGAATAGATGAAAATAGAAATTACAATCAGTTGGCTAGTAGATTCAATAACCGCAAAAGCTTCTTCAATGGACAATGCTTTTCTTGCCATAACTTTGGTCACAAAGCAGCTCAATGTGTTGCGTATAAAACAATCATGACTAGGGAAGCTCAAAAACAAAGAAGTATGACAGGGATTACAAAAAAGACCTATAACATCTTTTCGGCTCTTGAAAATGAAGTTGAATGTTCTATTTGCAATAATTTTGGTCATGAAGACTTTGAATGCAGAAGCAGGTTTCAGGAAAGAAAGGAACAAGAGCGGAAAAAGGAACAAGCCTCAGGAACCAAAACATGGAGAATAAAGGAACCTCAAATAGAAAGATGTGGGATAGCGTTTTATGCAGAAGGACAGGAAAATCTATGGTACATTGACAGTGGATGTTCGAAGCATATGACAGGTGATAAAGAAAAACTTGAGTCTTATTCTATTTTAGAAAAGGGAAAGAAAGTCTCTTTTGGAAATGATACTCCTGCAACTATAAAAGGAAAAGGTATTGCTCCTTTAAAAGAAGATGTTAAGGCTGGAAATGTTTTGTTTGTTGATGGATTGAAGCATAATCTACTAAGTGTCAGCCAGATGTGTGATCAAAGAACCGAGGTTATATTCAGATCAAATGGATGTCTTGTTCGTGATCTTGATACAGGAAAAACAGTTCTCAAAGGGAAAAGAACTCCAAATAATCTATACATATTTGAAGAAGGACAACAACAATGCTATCTAAGCAAGGATGAAGAGCACTGGTTATGGCATCGAAGATTGGGACATCTAAGCTTCTCACAAATAAGGAAAGCATGCAAATATCAGGCAGTTCGCGATCTTCCAGATATCAAAATTCCTGACAACACCATATGCAGATCATGTCAGTTTGGAAAACAAACCAGGACTAACTTTCCAGAGAAAGAAGGATCAGCTAGCATGCCTCTTGAGCTAGTACATACAGATGTATGTGGACCATTCAGGAAAAGAACACCTAGAGGAGAGGAATACTTGATATTATTTATTGACGATTTCTCCAGGTTTGTTTGGTTAGGACTTATGAAGCACAAAGATGAAGCATTCGAAAAATTCAAATCCTTCAAAGCCTTGGTTGAAAATGAATCAGGTCACAAAATTAAGTGCCTCAGATCCGACAGAGGTGGGGAATTTACTTCAAATGAATTTTTCGATTTCTGTGATGAACATGGGATAAGGAGAGAATTCTCTACGGCTAGAACTCCTCAGCAAAATGGAGTTGTGAAAGAATGAACAGAACAATCCAACAAATGGCTCGTGCTATCCTTGATGAATCAGGAACTCCCGCAACTTTCTGGGGTGAAGCTGCACATGCTACGATTATTATTCTCAACAAGACAAATGTCCGGGTGAACAGCACTCAAACTCCTCATGAGCTCTGGAGTGGTAAAACTCCTTCGGTAAAGCACTTCAAAATCTTTGGGAGCAAATGCTATATCAAGAATACTGAAGAGCAGCTTGGCAAACTTGATCCTAGAGCAGATGAAGGCATTCTTCCGTGCTATTCTCCACATAGCAAAGCATACAAATGCTACAATAAAAGACTTGGCAGAATTGTTGACAGCATTGATGTAGTGGTTGATGAGAAGGGATACATTCCTAGGCAAATACATCGTGAAGACATCGAAGAAGATGAAAGCTACCCTCAAAAACAGAATGATGAAGAAGAAGAACCTCAAGAAGAATCTCAAGAAGAATCTCATGAAGACGCAGAAGAACGAACAAGAATAGAAGAAAAGACTCCATCCAGATATGTTCAGAAGAACCATCCAGAATCTCAGATCATGGGACAGAAAGAAGCAGGTATACAAACTAGAAGAACAGTTGCAGAAGCTTCAAGCTATTTGGCATTACTCTCCTCTACTGAACCACAAAATGTGAAAGAGGCATGCAAAGATGAATGTTGGGTGAAAGCAATGGATGAAGAACTTGAGCAAATCGAAAAGAACAACACTTGGGAGCTGGTTCCTAGACCAAAGGATAAGAATGTTATCGGAACTAAATGGGTCTTCAAAAATAAATTGAATGAAAATGGAGAAGTAATTAGAAACAAAGCCAGACTTGTTTGTAAAGGGTATGCGCAGCAAGAAGGAATAGACTTTGAAGAAACTTTTGCTCCTGTTGCAAGACTTGAGGCCATCCGAATGTTCCTTGCTCTCTCAAGTTTTCAGAACTTCAAAGTATTTCAAATGGACGTAAAATCAGCCTTTCTGAATGGAGACTTGGAAGAAGAAGTGTACATTGAACAGCCAGATGGGTTCATTCTTGGAAATGATCCAAATCTTGTATGCCGATTGAAAAAGGCTCTCTATGGTCTCAAACAAGCCCCAAGGGCTTGGTACTACCGGTTGGACAAATATCTTCATCAACAAGGTTTTTCAAAAGGTTCAGCAGATAGCAATCTGTATATAAAAGTTGAAAATGACAAATTGCTAATACTTGTTGTGTATGTAGATGACATTATTTTTGGCAGCAATGAAGAAGCTATGAGTCAAAGCTTTGCCTCAGTCATGCAGAAAGAATTTGAAATGTCCTTACTAGGAGAACTGACATACTTCCTTGGTTTGCAAATCCAACAAAAGGAAGGAGGAATCCTTTTATCTCAAACCAAGTATCTCAAGCAGATTTTGAAGAAATATGGCATGGAAGATGCAAAACCAGTATGTACACCCATGGTCACAGGATGTAGTCTCAGTGCAAATGATGAATCTGCAGCAGTACATCAACCAACCTACAGATCTATGATTGGAAGTTTACTATATTTGACAGGTACTCGACCAGACATCATGCATGCAGTTGGAATAGTTGGAAGATTTCAGGCAAATCCGAAGGAGACTCATCTTCAGGCAGTGAAGAGAATTTTCAAATATCTTCAAGGGACTCAAAATTATGGCTTATGGTATCCTAGAGATACAGATCTCACTCTTCATGCTTATACAGATGCAGATTGGGCCGGAAGCGTGGATGACAGGAAAAGCACAAGTGGTGGTTCATTCTTTATGGGTTCCAGACTGGTATCTTGGTTCAGCAAGAAACAGAGTTCAATTGCCTTGTCTACAGCTGAAGCGGAATATGTTGCTGCTGCATCTTGTTGCACCCAACTCCTTTGGATGATGCAGACCTTGCAGGATTATCAAATCACTTGTACACCTCCAATCCCTATCTTATGTGACAACACAAGTGCAATCAGCATCTCAAAGAATCCGGTTATGCATTCAAAAACCAAGCACATACCAATCAAGTACCATTTTCTCCGGGAACAAGTACTTGAACAGAAGGTCAAGTTGGAGTATGTTCCTTCTAAGGAACAAGTTGCTGATATTTTCACCAAACCGTTGCCCAGGGACACTTTTGAATACCTCAGGCAAAAACTGGGGGTTGTTGATGCATCATCTTGTTGAACCTCTTCTTATTGGTGGTACAGGCTCAGGGGGAGCACATAATGCATTGTTGGCATTATGAAGAAGGAGATCTTGGAAATAGCTGCAATATGTCTCTATCTCTTTCATGGTGGATTTCTGGTTATTTGCAGATCTGGAGGAGCATGAGCGTAGGGGGAGCATACCCTTTGCCCTTGATGTCAAAGGGGGAGAATGAAGCTGAAGATCATGAGGTTGCCATCAAGTCCAAAGGGGGAGATTGTTGGCATTATGATTCGGGTGTTGTCCTTGATGGCAACCCATTCAGGTGGTAGATCACTATTCTTGATGATCAGCTCTCTATTTTTAAGAAGGACGCAGGAAATCTGTTCAGAAAGTGCGTCCCCGCAGGTATACCATGCAGAATCCGCGTCCAGGGACGCAGGCCAGCCGTTCAGGGGGTGCGTCCACCCAGTACACACATTTCAAGACAGAGAAAAGCACGAGGGGGTTTCTTGTGTGGTATCTAGCCGACGGTTTTGTGTTTCTATGGTGTCGGCTCGTGGTATTGTTCCATGTTTTGGGGAGGAGCTTGCCTATATAAAGCAAAGGAGTTCATTTGGATTAATCATCATCTTTGGTTGAATATCTTTTGGTGTGATCTAGTCCAGATCTATGAGGGCGAATCTTCTAATGGACTGTGATCTCTATGGCGCATGATCAGATCTGCAGATCTGACTGTTTGGGCTAGTTCTGAAGTCTTCATATCTTTTATATCTGAAGGGACGCAGGTTCAGTGAAGTGCAAGTGCGCCGAGACGCAGTACAGTAAGGGCTCAGGTGCGTCTCTGAAGCGAAAGACGCGGCGCGATAGTATTATTGGGTGCGTCTCTGAAGCAAAAGACGCGGCGCGATAGTATTGTTGGGTGCGCCGGTACGCAGAGCAGTTTAAAGGAACAGTGCGTCGGTACGCAGAGCAGCAGAAGGTAAAACTGCGTCCAGTCGCAGGCCACAGAAAGAAAAATTGCGTCCCTGTCTTAAGATGATCTGTTGACTGTATTTTTCTGTTCATAAGGTGTTCTGGGTTAGTTCTGTGATTACTGATCTGATAACTGTAGTGGACTGTAACTGTTGTATACTTGTTGATCATTTGATTCTTCATGAAAAGAAGTAGGGGGTTGTAGCTCCCTTCCAGGAGAGACTGGAGAACGAGAGAGAGTTGTAGCTCTCTACAGGTTGCAGCCTGCGTACTGGTAAAGGACTGCACCAGTACAAAATCATTGTAAAAGAATTTCTAAATTGAAAGAAGATAGAGACATATTGCAGCAGGTGGTTTTCTCCCACATTGGGTTTCCACCTTACATCTTGTGTTCTTTGGTGTGACTGTCTATTTTCTTTGTTCATGCTCATTATTTTATGGTACTGATATGCAAGAATAATTCAAAAGATCAAATAAGGAAGATTTGTTAAATTGCTAGATAATACTGATTCACCCCCCCTCTCAGTATTATTTCCAACATTTAGGTAGTACTCTCCCTCATCCCTTTAATCAAAATGGTTTTCACTATCTCCTTATCTAGATCACTATACTGAGACCTTTTCAAATTATACTGAAGATGCTCGACATACTATTTCTAAGTTCTCATCTGGAGTTTGGGAAATTCTGAATATTTCATCCTTCAAGTCCCTAGACTAAAAATAGTCCTAGTATTTTTCTAGAAAAGATTTCTTCATTGCATCCCAGATAGTGATAGTTCCCCCACTGAGTCTCATAAACCATCTTAGTGTTGTGTTGGCTTGATGGGGCTGGGACCCAGGTTTAGAGTTAGTAGCGCTAACCAACAAAACCCTACACTACTAGCCCTTTCGGCAACAACCAGCTTAACGCAGTTTGCAGTCTCACCCGAGCCAGTATTGGGGGATGCTAGAACTAGGTTTCTACATCCATAAGTCTATGTGATGTAGCAACAAGGCATTTCCTTAAATTAGGGCCCTATCTAGCCTTCGCGAACCCTTATCTTATAAATCACATACTTAAAGCAATTTCTATTTAAATAGAGACGATCTTCGCTTGAGTGTTCTAACATGCATAAGTTACTAAACCAAAGTAGATTTGAACCTTCGTGATGCAATTAAAGAAATATAATAGAGAACTGAATCATAACTAAGCATAAAGACACAAAACATATAAATAAACATAGAACACACAAATTTGCTTCAAATTTGATTTATTACTTCAGATCTTCAATACATACACATCTTCTAACCCTATGCATAAAGTTGTAGGGGCCCACACACTCAACTGTGGACTTACCAAGGTCTCCACACACTTAGCTACAGGAGCCTTCCCCTTTGCCAGAATACAGAATTACAGACAAAATAGACTCAAAATCCCATTCATGAACTAAGACTGACCTCTAATGACTCCTAGATGACTCCCTTTTATATCTTTTACATTACATTACCATGGTCCGTGAACCATGGGTGGAGTTCATTGTATCATCAAAAAAACCCATCCTTTTACAAAATAAGGGGCTTTGACCTTCCTAAAATCCCCTTTTGACTCTTAGCATTCTGCGTGCTCCACTCCTCAAATTGCAGAGACTTTACAATAATAAAAAATTGGACATGGAGGTCTCCATCCCAACAAGCCCCCAACACAAAGACGTGACTCGTTTCGAGTCACTCTGTTAGTACATCCTCAACGTGTGCTTTGAGGAAACTAAACTCTGCATTCAATGCTTGAAACTCTGCTGTGAATTGCGCAACGGCCTGCCGAACCTCTTCAACCAACTTCCTAGTAGTTGTCCCTTCAACTGCGAATCCAATGGTCCGCTATGTCTGCTGCATTCCTTTTAGTTTACTCTCGGCACACTGAGGGAGTTAACTATCTTTTTTAGCCCAAGTTTGCATTCTTGCTAAGATGACTGAGGATTTTCGTTGCAACTCGTCTATCTAAACCTAAAGGACCTTCAGTTCCTGGAGTTTGGCGAACTGTGCCCGCACTGTTGCTATGATATCATCAAATTGCAGTTGTTTTTCTTGGATGCCTGCTTCAAAATTTTGTACATGTGGGTCCTCCTACAGCGTGACCCACATCTCCATGGTGTTTTTAAAAGTCTAGTTGCAGTCCTTAAATGCATCTTCTAGGATTTCTATATTGGCCTTGATAACAATCTCGCATTACTCTCAAACTTCTGGAGTTGTTGTTAGTTGTAACTTCATCTACAACTCTGTGACCTGTATCTGCATTTAAAATTTGACTCATTCAACCTCTGCTTTAGACTCCTTCACCGCATTTCCCATCTTTTGGAGCTTATCTTCAGAAGATGCTTCAGTATGTATAAGGAGCTCTGGTAGCTCAATGCAAGTTTGAGTGATGGAGTCCTCCAGCTCCTGCCTGTGCGTAGCGGCTGCATATCTATCTTGCATCACCCTGGAAACTTACCCAGTTAAGTGTTCGTTGTCCTTTATTTTAGTCACACACACTAAGCCTCTGATTTCGTCTTTCTAAATTTTGCGTTCAACGTAGTCTTTGTCTCAGCCAACACAACATTTGGATTGGTTGTGCTATATTTGATATACCATGCAAGCGCTCTATCTTGTAGAACTGTAAATAGTTGCACTTTCTTCATGTCATTATCATTGATTTTCTACGCCTTCCACATAACTCTGGCTAT
The DNA here is from genome assembly GCA_031772625.1 of Pinus tabuliformis. Lineage (NCBI taxonomy): Eukaryota > Viridiplantae > Streptophyta > Pinopsida > Pinales > Pinaceae > Pinus > Pinus tabuliformis. The sequence goes on from CM062816.1 coordinate 10,761,490, forward strand.
GAACCAAAACTGATCAGGATTCTCTTTTTGATCCCTGACCCTTGAATACAAGCATTTTCACTATATTCGCCATACTGAAGAATGAAGGTGGAGGTGGAGGTGGGGGTGGAGGCATAGGTGTATGAGGTGGTGATGAAGGTGGAGATGGGGTGGATGGATGCAGAATCCCATAAGTGCCCTGACCTTCTGTCTACGATGCACCTCCAGGTATGTTAGGGCTAGTCCTTTCTTCTTTGTTGTCAGATTCACCCAACAACAGACTGTATACATTTAGTGTATTTGTCCCAATTAGATCTGAATATCTTTCCGCTTCGTGTAGATCTGATCTAACCTCTTTTAAACATCAATTCAAAGGCATAACATCCTTTTTGCACAACAACATTTTAATCCAAGTTTTTAGCGATCTCAGGTACTTACCTCTCGGACCCTTAAAGAATCGACGTTAAGCTTTGCTATAAGATATTTATGTGTCAACTACAATTTCAGTGATGAAACTGCCCAAAATACTATCGATCCAATAGTCAAAACCCCTCACGACCTTATGATTAGACTCTTCAAGGTGCTTGATTAGTTCAGGTGTCCACACAATAGGATCATTGTGTTTCCAAGTAGGTTCGTTGTTCGCTAGCTTAAATAGCCACTCGTGTAATTCACAAGGGAACGATGAAAAGAAAATTTTGTGCTCTTCTGTGTAGAGATATCTTTGTAACCACCTTTCTTTGGACCAACGTGGATTTCAATTTTCTTGACCTACAAACTCGTGCAACTTTTGATCTATTCACTTCTCAAATTCTTTCCTAGTTTGTGTCCATGTACACCACATCACACATCCCTCAGATAGATCCTAGTTCTGGAAACATAACCATTTTTTGGCCTGAGGGGGCTTGGACCTAGGTTCAATGTTAGATGCACTAACCAACAAAACCCTACACTACCAGCCTTTTCGGCAACAACCTACTTAGCTTAGACTTCAGTCTCACCCGAGGCAATATTGGGGGATGCTAGAACCAAGTTTATGCATCGAGAAGGCTATGCGATGTAGAAATGAGGCGTTTCCTTAAATTAGGGCCCTATCTGGCCTTCACGAACCCTTATCTTCTGAATCATAGACTTAAAGCAATTTCTACTTAATTAGATATACGAGCTTCACTTAAGTGTTCTAACATGCATAAGTTACTAAACAAAAGTAGATCTGAAACTTTGTGATGCAATTAAAGCAATATAACGGAGAAATGAATCATAACTGAGCATAAAGACATAGAACATATAAATAAACACAAACACACATATTTGCTTCAAATTTTCTTTAATACTCCAGATCTTCAAGACATACACATCTTCTGACCTTGCACACATAGCTGTAGGGGTCCGCTCACTCAGCTGGGAACTTACCAAGGTCTTTGCGAACTCATCTGCAGGAGCCTTCCCCTTTGCCAAAATACAAAATTATAGACAAAATAGAATCCAAATCCCATTCATGAACTAAGACTGACATCTAATGACTCCTAGATGACTCCCTTTTATATATTTTACATTACATTACCATGGTCCACGAACCATGGGCAGAGTTCATTGTATCATCAAAACAACCCATCCTTTTACAAAATAAGGGTATTTGACCCTCCTAAAAGTCCCTTTTAACTCTTAGCATTCTGATCCTCAAATTGCGAAGACTTTACAATAATACAAAATTCAAAACTTAAACAAAATTGGACCTGGGGGTCTCTGTCCCAACATGCTTCTCCTTTCAATGTGGCAGGAAACAACTTCAATTTTTGTTGCTCGATGGTGTAGTCATAACTTCTACAAAGGACATCAAATTCAAATAGGAATGTATCAAGGTCTTCTGAGACCATACCTTGGAAAGTTGGAAGTGCAGACAAAGGTATATTCTTCATTAGAGCCTGCCCTTAAAGATCCCCAATAGGGAAATCAAAGGTAGTAATTGAACTTCTTGCCATGGGTTTTATCGAGAAATTCTGAGTAGCTTGTGTAGGTGGTTCCCTTGGTGAAGGATATTGTTCAGGTTTCTTAGGTGGCTTTGATGATCTTAAAGAGTCCTTGATACTCTTTGTAACAACAGTTTGTTTCACTGCACTTCCTAAATCCAAAGTAGGATGACCAACAAATTGTTCTTCCAAAGTCAGTCCCTGATTATTTAAATCTATATCGCTGAAGCCTTCCTTCAGAATCTGATCCTCACCTCCACTTGTTATAGAAGGGCTAGAAATCCTGGGGCTCGGTTCCAAAGAGTTCCCAAATTCCTACTCCTTAGCAATAACAAATGTATCAAGAGTTCCTGGCTTTTGTGGAGTAATATTAACCAATCTTTTTTTGTTTATTACCTTCCCTCGAGTGGAATATTTTGCTTTAGCCTTCGAAATGATTTCTTGTATATAATTTTTCCTTCCTAAATCTTGATTCTTCTTTTTCCTTCTACGTTGTCTACTTCTTGCACAATTAATAGGGTTGGGGCAACCGTGTTTATCTTCTTCACTACTCATGCAATGCAATCTTATGTTCCCTAATCTAGATAAGGCTGAGCCCACTTTGGTATGTTGAGGTGATGCACAGGTTCTTACCTCTTGTCTTATCACTCAGAAACTCAGGATTAAGAACACATTTATCACACCTTCAAATCATGCACATAAATGTATTATGCTAGTGTAAAGTTTTTGGAAAGGTGTACGAAAAGTTCTTTACTTAAGTTTCTGGTGACTATTGACGCAGGCAGGGCCTGCAAACCCGAGAATCTTTACCTACACTGTATATAAACACATGCGACTCAAACAATTAACCAATTCAACTTTAATACACAACAATTTTTCCCCACTGGCAATCTCAACTAATATGCAGAAACTTATCTTTCATTTCTTGGCAAACTCAAACAACTTAAATTCGCGGAAGCTATCTTTAATAAATGGTTCAAAACCCACAACCCAACCATCTCCTTTTCAAAAGTTTCAATAGCATTAAAAACCCCTTATACAAGTCTTATAAAGACTTTTAACAACCGTCAGTTTCATTGTTTTGTTTTAAAACCCCCAATGCTTCTCATTTAATCATGTGCTCAATTCAACAATCTTCATGCCATTTCCAAACTCAATACAATCTAAACTTCTAACTTGATGCAGAAGTAAAATCAAACAATACTCAATCCAATAATTCCATTCACAGATGGCTGGATTTTAATTCAAATAAAAGAATGTGCTTATGTTTTTCAACCAGCAAATTCACACCACTTCCCAATCGATTTCATGCATTCTGATATGACATCTCATACTACCACCATCATTTCAAATAACATTGAAACTCACTTTACATATTCAACAATCGACACACTATTCAATGCATTCTACCCATCACTTCACATATGGGTTTTAATACCGGATTTCAATTAAACATTCCATGAAACAAATACGCCCATATATTAAATCTCGATCTGGCAATTACAAAACTCTGATTCATTTCATTTAACTTCGTTCACACATTTCTTCAAACAGTTTTCTTCTATGGCAACTATAAACTCAGATTTAAGCCACAACATACCTTTCCAGAATTCAGCAGCTCTCTCCCTTCAACCCAATTTCCACAACGTTTCTTCTGAATTCGGTTTTAAACATCTATGTATTGACTGTCCCATTTTTTCTTAGTCCAGAACTTGGCACTGTAACTAGAATTCAATTGCTGTAATCGATCTTCCTCTTCCAGCAAATACGCCTTCACTTTAACTCCAGGTTGTAGCTGCAGATATGCCACACCAAACGTTCTTCCTCTGCACAGATTCAACGCAGAAACCAATATCTGTTACATACACATCGATTTCCAAAATGCATGAAATTGCTTACCTCATCTGTCGGGTTGTCTTCCACTGATTTTGAAAATGCTGTCTATCATTCACTACGCTGCCAATTTGCACCAAATTGAATTTTTACAACACTTTCTTTCCTGGATACAGAGATTCCACGCGTAAATTTCTTCTTCAGCGGCATCCATCCTCTTCGATTTGCCATAAAAAATTCTTCAGACAAATTCTTTCACTGCTGCAATTCGTGTCTTTGCCAGAATTCAATTCTTCAATGCTTATGATTTTATCAAACAATATCAGGTATTAATTCACTGTATAATGTTCACAAACAGAAAACGACCCAACGAATCCTGTCTCCCTGTTGTGAATTCGATTACATAGAAATCATTTTATTAACTTCAACAACGTTGTCATTTAGTTTAATTGTGATTACCCATTCATGCAATTCAACCAATTTCAAATGCCTTTCCTCAGCATGTGCAGACAAAATCGATATGAATTGATACTCAATTAGAGCTTACAAATATCGCTCATCATCCAAGACAACAAAACATACTTCGATTACAAAATTCCTCTCATAGACACACACAACAAATTGTTGCTAACGTTTGAAGAACATACATATAATTATTCTCTTATAAACCAGCAAATTAAATACCAGCCATTTCACCATTTCAACACAGAAATTGAATCATACCCGAATTGACCAAATTAAGGTGCATAACTCAAAACCAACACTTTCATTAAAGTGAATTTACTTACAACAACATTTTCTCCGTGGCCTGATTTACAATTTATTGGCCCTTACAACCTGCCTGAAGGCTTACAGCCTTGGCTGTTCAAGCCTGCTCTCAATCACACTCTCACTCTTTCCAACTATCTCAATGTCTATTTTTCTCACAAAACCCACTCCTATTTATACACAAATAATGCATTTAATTCACTCAAAATATCTCTCCACCTAATCCTCAACTAATCCCATACATAGAAATCCTTTTATTTATTAAAAGAATATTTACATAATCCTCTCTTCTCATAATTATCTCCTATTTTATTAAAAATAACAAATTAATTAATAAAATATTACAATTTGTCACACCCCCTTTCTAACATATTTACAAATAAAAAAATTCCCTTGATGCTCCTGCATCAAACTCCCAACATTAAAATAATCATGATTGCCTGATCATGTGTTCGAATCTATGTATGCCTGGATCCCATATCTTGTACTGCAACTTTCCACTTGTCGCTGCTTCTTTCTGATGTTCTTCTCCAGGTTTCCACACTTTATGTTGCATCGCTCTACTGGCTGTGCTCTCGCAATCTTCTGTTGTCTTCCTTTTGCTGCTTCTCCTTTGTTTCACTGCTGCTGGTCTCTTCTGGAATTCTTTCATCATCCTCCGCCTCATCATTTCAATTTCTATGTCTAATAGAATTTCTCCAGCATCTTCAATAAAACTTGTACTCACAAAACAATTGTTAGAATAAAAACCATAAGGCTTCAGTGCCTCTTCTGCTGCTATCAATGTTGTCTCAGCTGTCACCATAAATGTCGTCCCATATTTTGCTCTAGCTGTCACTATGGATGTTGCTACCTCCCAAACTTCCTGTCCCTCTGCAACATTCCTTTGCTCGTCACCTGCAATTTCATTTGCAACTTCTTTCTCTGGTTCAAATGTCTCCAACAAACATTTCAACATTTCATCAATATGTTGCAAATTAACTCCAGCATAATCTCCATCTTTCTCTTCGACAATCTTCAAAAATTGTCCATCATCGTCTTGATTGATTCTGTCAATCAAATCAAGTCCTTAAAACATTGTAGCCTCATCTTCTAACATTGTAGCAGCTCCAAAATTTCGTACACCAGTCTTCTCTTGGCTATACAAACAAGCCAACTCTTTCTTGTCACCCATGGTAACAAGCCTTTGTTTATGAGACATGGTTGTCTCATCTTCTTTCTGCAATTGTTCTCCTCCTTCCAAGGCAGATCCAAATGATGGACTGTCTTCTTTCTTACCTGTAAACACAATCAAATTGTCAACATCAAAATCACAAGACCCACTGTTCTCACTTGTCGATTCAGTCACCAAGTTTTCTCTTTGCAGCTCCAAGTCTTTTCCAGGACTCAAAAAATCTTCACTGGCTTTCTCCTCAGCTTTCTCTGGCAACACTTCAGTATGCTGCTCTGAGTTCTTTCCCGACTCCTCTATCAGCACATCAGTATGCTGATTTGCATTCACCATGAGACTGTTAGCTAGTCTCTCCTTCTTACCATCATCTGCTCCATGACTGTCATTCATAAAAACTTTCTTCCCTTGCTTCTTCAGCAAAGTAACATGCACATAAGTCCTCTGTCTCTCCAACTCTCTTCTCTGGAGATCTAATTTCCTATATAATTCAACAACTTTATTAGGAGTAGAACTTGGAAACTTCACACAATTTTCCATACCTTCCCTAGTGCTTGACCAATCATCAGCTAGTCCTTCTCTTTCTGCACCAACATCCTGATTAGACTCCTTCATCTTCATCTCCTTCTGAGATCTTGCTATCTCATCATCGATTTGAACAGCCTTCAGATTCAACTCTTCTTGAACAAACTCTAAAGCTTGTTCATCTCCCTGTACTGTACCGGCAAACATGCACAACTCATTAGTTTTTAAATCACAAGACTTTTTAGTCTTGACTGCTTCCTCCATTACTTCCTTCTGAACAAATCTGCATTTGGAATCTTCAAATTCCATCTCTGGCTCAAGAACTCTAAGTTCCTTTTTCAACAAGGCAATCACAATTTGCCTCAACCTCCTCTGCAATTGTTGCCAAATCACTCTCTTTCCCTTCAGTGGAAAGATCCATTTTCTATTTTGATTTTCCTGCTCTTGCAGCCATTCTTCTAGTACCTGCAATTGTACCTTCATTACTGCAATCTCTCTTTCTCGAACTTCTGCAGTCATCTCATCTCTGTGGCATTCCTCTGAACCTCTTCTCTGATCCTCCATGATCATCTTCTCCATGAGTTTCTCACTCATCATGAGTTGCACTAGCCTCTGCAACAACAATCTCTCTTGCTGCCACTTACCTCACCAAGCTCTCCTCACTCAGTCTTTTGGTAAGTACTTGGTTCACTGCCTCTGGAACCTTTCGAGCACTCTCTCTACTCTCTCCAGGCTATCTCTTCAACTCACCTTCTTCTTCGGGACACTGCATTTGTCCTCCTTATTCAGCCTTTAGCTGAATGCCAGGTTCACTGCCATCATCTTCTCTGCAACCATAAATTGCATTTACAAATTTCAAATCAGAAAAATCATCTCACCTTTAAGATCTTGCATGATCTTGTCCTCCCTTCGTTTCTGCAATCCTGTTCACTTGTGTAGTTTGCATATTAGATTTAGAAATCTGATATTCTTTTCAATCATTCATCATATATTCAAAAATACATTTCAGTTCCTCAATAAAACCTTATGACTTCATTCAGAAAACAAATATCTTCAACAGAGCATTCCAAGCTCTGATACCAAAAATGACGCAGGTAGGGCCTGCAAACTCGAGAATCTTTACCTACACTGTATATAAACACATGCGCCTCAAACAATTACCCAATTCAACTTCAATACACGGAAATTTTCCCCACTGGCAATCTCAACTAATATGCAGAAACTTATCTTTCATTTCTTGGCAAACTCAAACAACTTAAATTCATGGAAGCTATCTTTAATAAATGGTTCAAAACCCACAACCCAACCATCTCCTTTTCAAAAGTTTCAATAGCATTAAAAACCCCTTATACAAGTCTTATAAAGACTTTTAACAACCGTCAGTTTCATTGTTTTGTTTTAAAACTCCCAATGCTTCTCATTTAATCATGTGCTCAATTCAACAATCTTCATGCCATTTCCAAACTCAATACAATCTAAAATTCTAACTTGATGCATAAGTAAAATCAAACACTACTCAATCCAATAATTCCATTCACAGATGGCTGGATTTTAATTCAAATAAAAGAATGTGCTTATGTTTTTCAACCAGCAAATTCACACCACTGCCCACGATTTCATGCATTCCGATATGACATCTCATACTGCCACCATCATTTCAAATAACATTGAAACTCACTTTACATATTCAACAACCGACACACTATTCAATGCATTCTACCCATCACTTCACATATGGGTTTTAATACTGGATTTCAAATAAACTTTCCATGAAACAAATGCACCCATATATTAAATCTCGATCTGGAAATTACAAAACTCTGATTCATTTCATTTAACTTCATTCACACATTTCTTCAAACAGTTTTCTTCTTTGGCTACTATAAACTCAGATTTAAGCCACAACATACCTTTCCAAAATTCAGCAGCTCTCTCCCTTCAACCCAATTTCCACAACGTTTCTTCTAAATTCGGTTTTAAACATCTATGTATCGATTGTCCCATTTTTTCTTAGTCCAGAACTTGGCGTTGTAACTAGAATTCAATTGCTGTAATCGATCTTCCTCTTCCAACAAATATGCCTTCACTTTAACTCTAGGTTGTAGCTGCAGATATGCCACACCAAACATTCTTCCTCTGCGCAGATTCAACGCAGAAACCAATATCTGTTACATACACATCGATTTCCAAAACACATGAAATTGCTTACCTCATCTGCCAGGTTGATCCGGATTTAAGCAGGAACGCAAAAATTTACAGAGAACCATATACACAAAGATGCAATGGAAATAATACTTCATTTCATTAATGGAAAATACTGAAATATGCTTACAACCAGAAATGCAAATAAACCAGCTCAGGCGATGGTAGCTTATCTCTGAGAAGAGATGTGGTGGCTACCTCCCTCTGAACTGTGTTACAATGAGGCTCGAAGGCCTATTTATTGTTGAGAAACAATGGAAAACCCTTAACATTCCAAGACCTAACCCTAGAAGATGAAACACCAAACTGTGGGCCCCGTTTGGGTAAATTGGTACACCAACTTCCCAGGGTCGTAACTTTGGCATACGATCTCCATTTGACGCGTACAATAGCTCGTTAGAAAGATCTATCCGAGCACTACCACTTTGGGAGGCAACATCAATCCATGGACCCATGTTGCCCCAGATTTCCCAAAAAATGTCATTTAGGGCCTCAAAACGGCTCCGGAAGTTCAGGACCTGAAAAACTGCTAAAAATAGTAAGTTGTGCTACAATTAAGGAAACTGAAAATGCTGAGAGAAACAATGGTGGGGGTCCAGGTGGACTTGGCAGGTGGCCACCAATATCCACCTGGATCATTCCTCCCCCCTTAGGAAGCAATGGTCCCCATTGCGTTGAGTTCCTCCATGAGATGAGGAAACTTTTGCTAAACTTTTTCCCTGGTGAGGCACTTGCCCTGCTGAAGGAGTTGGCCTGCTTTGACAACTCGATACAGTTGGATATTCTGTTGGCAAGTGTTCTTGATCTGTGTTTCCATGATCCGATCAGTTGCAGCTTGTTCCATGCAATCTGGATTTAATTCTGTGGGTGTGAGCTGTTCTGCAATGTCGGATGTGTCTAGCAATGGTGGAAAGTATGGCCGGAGGCGGTCCACATTGAACACTGGGTGCAGGCCAAGGAATGGGGGAATGTTGAGCTCAAATGCATTGTCTCCCATAGCCTTAGTAATGGTGTAAGGACCATATAGGAGTGGTCTCAGTTTCCGATAGGCTCCAGTAAGGCGTTCCTTTTGCAAATGCAACCAGACTTTGTCGCCCACCTGAAACTTGTGTGGCACCCGATGTTGATCATGTTGCTACTTGTACTTGGCATTTGATTTCTCTAGAATGTCATGGACTTGCTGGCGAATATGTTGGATGCGCTCAATGAAGCTGGTGGCCTTATCTGTTTCAGACTGGACATGAGCTGAATTTATGTGAGTAGCTGCAAGTGGCATGGCCACATCAATGGGGCATAGTGGCTAGAATCCCAAACCCACCTGAAAAGGGCTATGGCCAGTGGAGCTGTGAAGAGCTCGGTTGTAGCTGTGCTGAACATAGGGGAGGCTCTCATCCCATATGCGTGGATGCTTTGAGTTATACATGCGCAGAATGTGCACAATCATCCTATTGACAACTTCTGTCTCGCCATCAGTTTGAGGATGGAAGGCTGTGGACTTCGTGAGTTTGGTGTCCAGCATTGACCAGAGACTAGACCAAAATGTGTTGAGAAACCGACTGTCCCAATTTGAGATGATAGACTGTGGGATCCCAAAGTGCACCCACACTCGTTCAAAGAAGAGTTTAGCAGTGGCTTCTGCTGTGATATTCTTCTTGCAGGCCGCCATAATTTCCATCTTCGAGAACCTGTCGACGACCACAAAAACACAGTCATTTCCATGCTTAGTGGAAGGAAGGCTTGACATGTAATCCATGGAGATGGATTCCCAAGGTCGACTAGGGGTAGGCAACGGGGTATAGAGGCCATGCTTCTTGATGGTTGGTTTGGAAATGGCACAGGCAGTACATGATCTGATGTACTTCCCAACATCCTGTCGAAGATTCGGCCAACAGAAATAATTTTGCAGTACTGCCACTATTTTCTCAACCCCAAAATGACCAGCAGCCCGACTGTAGTGTGCTTCCAAAATCATCTTAGCACGCTCGCTTGAAGGAACACAAAGGTGACCCAGGTGGCATAACAGGGCATCCTGGAGGTGAAAATCTGGAACATGCCGACCCTCCAAGAGTGTCTGATATGTGTGGCCGAATTCTGGGTCGCTTTTGTAGAGAAGTGGCCAATCAGAAGTCTCGTGCCCACAAGAGTTGAGCACGGTGGTTAACGCCATGATTGGTGGTCGACTGAGGAAATCTGCAACATTATTGGTGCTGCCCTTCTTATACTTGATATTCAAGTGGAACTGTTGCAGGTATGTAGACCACTTCTGATGGCGACCATTCTGCAATTTCCCTTGGGTCTGTATGAACTGCAGGGGTCGGTGGTCTGTGTGGATGACCGTTTCCTTCCCCAAAATGTAATGCTTCCATTGTTGACAGGCCTGTACAATGGAATACATCTCTTTATCATAAGTGGGGTACTTCCAGACTGTGTCTGAAAGTGTTTCACTGTGATATGCCACTGGATGTCCATGTTGAGTAAGGACTGCCCCAATAGCATAGTCAGAGGCATCTGTCTCGACCTCAAATGGTTGTTGTAAATCTGGTAATGCGAGCACTGGTGCCGTGCAGAGGCGATCCTTCAACTCCATGAATGCCTTCTGTTGAGATTCAGACCAAAAGAATTTTGCTTTCACCCCTCCCTTGGTGACTTGACTCAAGGGCCAAGTAATATGAGAAAACCCCAACACGAACCTGCGGTAGAAGTTGGCAAGACCTAGAAAGCTGCGGAGCTCTATTAGAGTGGTTGGAGATGGCCAATCCCGAATGACTTGGATCTAGGCTGGATCGACATGCACCCCCTGTTCATCAATGATGTATCCAAGATACTGAACCTGGGTCATGCCAAAAGTGCATTTCTCCAAATTGGCACATAGCTTGTGTTGCCGCAGTGTTTGGAGAACCTGTCGGATGTGGTGGAGGTGCTCTTCCCAACTCTGGCTAAAGATCAGAATGTCATCCAAGTATACGACTACAAAGGAGTTGGTGAATGGCTGCAAGATGTCATCCATTATCCTCATGAAGGTTGCAGGAGCATTCGTCAATCCGAAAGGCATAACCAACCATTCAAAAAGGCCCTCCTTGGATTTGAAGGCAGTTTTCCACACATCAGAGGGTTCGATTGGTACCTAGTGATATCCTGACTTCAAATCGATCTTGCTGAAATATTTCGCCCCCTTTAGTTGGTCCAGGAGGTCATCAATCCGCAGGATCGGGTACCTATTATGGACAATGATCTTATTCAGCGCCCGATAGTCAATACAGAGTCTCCACGTCCCATCCTTCTTCTGTACCAACACGATCAGGCTCCCACAAGGTGATGAACTCGGACGGATGTGACCTTTCTGCAGGAGCTCCTGAATCTGCCTCTTGATTTCATTGTTCTCCAGAACGAAGCGCCGATAAATTGGTCCATTGGGTAGCGGCGCACCTGGGGTCAGATCGATGGAGTGCTTGACCTGACAGTGCAGAGGAACCCCTACAGGGGAGGTGAAGATGTCCTCGTACTCCTCCACAACCTTGTCCATCTGTAGTTGTCGTGTAGAGGGACCCCATCTGGAGGCCGCGACCACTGTCTTCTTCTTTCCTTAAGGGCGTATCATCAGGAAAACAAATTTCCTGGTTTTGGAAATGATCTTACTGCATTGTTTTGCAGTAATCAAAGAGATGGCGGTAGGTGGTGCTACCTTTGGTATCTTGTACAACTTATTTCCAAATGTAATAATAATAGCACGGGGCCTTGATTCATACACAGCATGTCGCTTCCACAAGTATGGCTTTCCTAATAATACATCACAAACTTCAAGGGGAGCAATGTCACACAATACCTCATCCGTGAAGGGCTTGATGTTGTATGGAAGGTGACACTACTGGCTCACGCGAAGATCTTGTCCTTGGTGAAGCCACCCAATGGTGTATGGTTGTGGATGTGTTGTGGTCAGTAAGCCCAACCGCTTCACGACCTCTGCTGAAATGAGGTTCTTTTGACTCCCGCTATCAACAATGAACTATATCAGGGAGCCCTTTACCCACATCTGGGAGTGGAAGAGACGCTCCTCCTCCTCTGGATCTTCGGGTTCATTTTTCTGGATCTTGGTGGTAGCAACAGTGGCGCTGGGATCCACATCAATGATCTGCTTCCCTTTGTCATTCCCCTTATCGAGTTCTGACTCAGAGTCAGAACATGCATCTGATTCTGAAACCTTTAGCTCAGCCACCAGTGACTGCTTGGCCCGACACTCACTTGTGTTGTGGGTGGATCTCTTATGGAACTCACACCATTTTCCCGTGTCCTTTTTCGGCTTCGTGGCACTGCTCTTTGCTTGCAGCTTCGGCGGGTTGTCTTGGGCTGTCCCGCCTTGGCTTTGTCTTTTGTTCTGTGGTTTAGGGGCACCTTTCCCCTGCTTTGGATTCGCAAATCCAAAGTCTCGCTTCTTTTGTTTAAACTTCTGCTCGACCTTGACGGCATATCGGTATGCTGCGCCGAGCGAGGAGATATTCAAGAATTGTATTTCTTCCTAGATGTACTTGTGCAGGCAGCCACGGTATTTGAGTATCAAATGTTGCTCCGAATCCTTGATACCCAACTTTGTGTGAAGGGTATGGAAAAGATTGGTGAACTTCGGCACGTCTTGGTCCCTTCCCTGCCGCAGCGTGGTCCACTTTATGTATTCATCCTCATAGCTTCCGACAGGGTAGTACTGCTCCTTGATGGCATCCCGGAATGAATTCCAGGTGGGTGCGGCTAAAAATAGTGAGCCAATACTTTCATCCTTCTGCTCGCAGTAGGTTTCCCACCAGTCCTTGACGTGAGGGGCTGCTTTGAGAAGAGCGAAAACGATCTTTTCCCGACTTGAAAATTCATGAACAGAAAAATAACCCTCCAACAGATTTAACCATTTATCTATGGCATCTGCATCTATCTGACCCTCGAATATGGGGATTTCCAAATTAACTTGTACCTTAAAGGGTGTGGCGTTTCCAGAGTAGCTGCTGGAAGCCGATGCGTCGATTCTGGGTAGCTGCTGAAGGATCTGGGCAAAGTTGTCCATCATCGCGTTCTGTTGTCGCTCGAGGGCTTCTTTGAGCAAGATTTTTATGGGATCTCCTGCGCCCTTGTCTTTCTTCTCATCCACCATGGGAGGCCGTCGGGATTTGGTAGGCTGGTCTTGCAAAGGTTCGACCAGTTCAAGCCCCAACTCCTTATATCCCGACCTTGTTGGGGACATGCAAAGAAAAACAGAGAAAAAGCAGACCGCTCTGATACCACTGATCCGGATTTAAGCAGGAACACAACAAATTACAGAGATAACCATGTACATAAAGATGCAACGGAAATAATACTTCATTTCATTAATGGAAAATACTAAAATATGCTTACAACCAGAAACAGAAATAAACCAACTAGGGCGATGGTAGCTTATCTCTGAGAAGAGATGTGGTGGCTACCTCCCTCTGAACTGTGTTACAATGAGGCTTGAAGGCCTATTTATTGTTGAGAAACAATGAAAAACCCTTAACATTCCAAGAACTAACCCTAGAAGATGAAACGCCAAACTGTGGGCCCCGTTTGGGTAAATTGGTACACCAACTTCCCAGGGTCGTAACTTTGGCATACGATCTCCATTTGACGCGTACAATAGCTCGTTAGAAAGATCTATCTGAGAAATACCACTTTGGGAGGCAACATCGGTCCATGGACCCATGATGCCCTAGATTTCCCAAAAAACGTTGTTTAGGGCCTCAAAATGGCTCCGGAAGTTCAGGACCCGAAAAACGGCTAAAAATAGTAAGTTGTGCTACAATTAAGGAAACTGAAAATGCTGAGAGAAACAATGGTGGGGGTCCAAGTGGACTTGGCAGGTGGCCACCAATATCCACCTGGATCACGGGTTGTCTTCCACTGATTTTGAAAATGCTGTCTATCATTCACTACGCTGCCAATTTGCACCAAATTGAATTTTTACAACGCTTTCTTTGCTGGATACAAAGATTCCATGCGTAAATTGCTTCTTCAGCGGCATCCATCCTCTTCGATTTGCCATTAAAAATTCTTCAGAAAAATTATTTCACTACTGCAATTCGTGTCTTTGCCAGAATTCAATTCTTCAATACTTATGATTTTATCAAACAATATCAGGTATTAATTCACTGTATAATGTTCACAAACAGAAAACGACCCAACAAATCCTGTCTCCCTGTTGTGAATTCGATTACACAGAAATCAATTTATTAACTTCAACAATGTTGTCATTTAGTTTAATTGTGATTGCCCATTCATGCAATTCAACCAATTTCAAATGCCTTTCCTCAGCATGTGCAGACAAAATCGATATGAATTGATACTCAATTAGAGCTTACAAATATCGCTCATCATCCAAGACAACAAAACATACTTCGATTACAAAATTCCTCTCATAGACACACACAACAAATTGTTGCTAACATTTGAAGAACATACATATAATTATTCTCTTATAAACTAGCAAATTAAATACCAGCCATTTCACCATTTCAACACAGAAATTGAATCATACCCGAATTGACCAAATTAAGGTGCACAACTCAAAACTAACACTTTCATTAAAGTGAATTTACTTACAACAACATTTTCTCCATGCCCTGATTTACAATTTATTGGCCCTTACAACCTGCTTGAAGGCTTACAGCCTTGGCTGTTCAAGCCTGCTATCAGTCACACTCTCACTCTTTCCAACTATCTCAATGTCTATTTTTCTCACAAAACCCACTCTTATTTATACACAAATAATGCATTTAATTCACTCAAAATATCTCTCCACCTAATCCTCAACTAATCCCATACATAGAAATCCTAATCCCAAATTTTGCTCCTAAACTATTTCTCTCATATCCTTTTATTTATTAAAAGAATATTTACATAATCCTCTCTTCTCATAATTATCTCCTATTTTATTAGAAATAAAAAATTAATTAATAAAATATTACAATTTGTCACACCCCCTTTTCTAACATATTTACAAATAAAAAAATGCCCTTGATGCTCCTGCATCAACTGTCAACCTTAATAACAAAATATGGTTGTAGATATTCTTTAAATCTATAATAAAGAGTTAAGAAAACCTACAAAAGTAAATATGCAAATGTAAAGGAATATGCAATGAGTAACAATATCAAAACCCAATGGAATAAGATGATTTTATTATTATTCTCAAATTACAAAGATTACACATGATGTGGAGAGATTATAGATTTGGGGCTATAGACCCCCCTTCATGGGATGGGTCCCCTTTTACCTTGCGCTTCAACAAGATTCAACTCTCTCTCAATGTATGTGTGTTATGGGTGAAAGATGGTAGTGAAGGCCTGAACTCAATATGGGAGTTCAAAAGTCACAGGACGATAATGGGGACGATGCAAATGGCCATGGTGAAGAATGAGGATAGAACCCTCTATTTATAACAAAATATTGAGATGGAATGAGAAATATAAAATAATAAAATATTATTTACTAAATCAAAATCTAGGTGTTATGAATATTTTATTATATTTTTTGAGAGGGAAAAGATATTCGAAATAGTCAAATGCCTTTATTTAGAAAATGGTTGAAGGGATTAACAAATAAAAAATGATTTATTAATTACTTTATGAGGATTAAGTCAAATATGGATTTGAAATAACCATTAAATAATGATTTAACAATCATTTCACGAGGGAAATGAGGGAATAATAAACAAATAATAATTTATTTATTTATTCTTGAGTGGTTAAGTAAAAAATACTTAGAAATAATCATTAAATAACTATTTAATAATTATTTCGAGAGAATATTAAATAATTAATGACTTATTTAATTATTCTCATGGGGTTTTTGATTTTAATGAGAAATAATTTAGGAAAATGGTTCAGTAAATTATTTCGTATGGTGAAAGTGGGTTTTACCATGGAAATCTCCTCCTACATGGTGTATTTCGATCAACCTAGTAAGAAATGGATAGGTTAACATTTTTGGGTGATAACCGATTGCCCCCAACGTAAGAGTGTTAGGAGAAAATCGTATGACCAAAATAAATTATACTTTCACGAGACACCGAAGGGGAGTCATAGAGAGAGAGAGAGAGAGAGAGAGAGAGAGAGAGAGAGAGAGAGAGAGAGAGAGATCAATATGAGGAAAGACTGAAATTGGAGGGGCCAAGACCTACTTGTCTGATAGAAGTCTACTTTTATTGGTAAGTACATAATCTCAATGAGGTGGGGGAGGCATACCCATACCCGCTCAGCTAATTGAGTAAAAATGATAATGATGTGCCCAATAATGTGGGTCAGAGCAAAAAAGTACATGATACATGATAAGCTGGCATGAAATGGGCCAAAAAGTGACACAATCATATAATGAGTCCCATATACATAATTTCATGGAAGATCGAGGCCAAGACTGATACAATGAAATCTGTTGATTTGAGTACATGAGACGTGATGCCTACAAGATAATATGGTGGGGGGAGATCACAACCAAAGAAGCCTTGTTGAATAGGAAAGAGATTTGAAGATCTGAACGAACCATTTGAAAGAGAAGTGCATGTTGTGGGCTCTACGATCAGTGGAAACCAAGCCATCCAAATATATGGAACTGCACCCGAGGCTACATCATGATTTGTTTACAACTGGGCATGTGGGGGACTACCTGAAAGGCCACCCCCTCATCAGTTCTGGAACATCTCACACACACCTAGGAAACACTTGTACAATCTATTGGATCATTGGACTATTACATGTATGATTCTCGATCATGTGATAATGACCTAGAGTTGAGTTCGCGAGAAACAACCAATTCAAAGGGAAATGATGAACCCCTTTGCTTGATATGAGGGACTGAAAAATGATGAAGGTTGGGACAAGTTACACCACCCTCTAGACCATTCTCCTGGAAAGGGTGTGCTAAAGTCGACAGAATAGGGCCAGCCAGTATTGAGGCAATGAGGATTCCTCAATAAAGGCACAAGGATTACAATATTGTGACTGATATAGACTAACACCAAGGATGGTGATGGAGTAATGAGGGAGATGGAGGACTTATGACTTCCCTTGTCAAAGCATAATATGAAAGCTTGTCTTGGGAGCGACTGACACCATTCCAGAGGGGATGGTCAATTTCTTAGACAAAGACTTTTCAAAGACAAATCATAATAGCTGGAGGCCAAATGTGAGTAAAATGGATGAATGCAATACAAAAGGGATAATGTATTGTAACAAGACTCAATGGGATTCTGAATAGACACCATGCATGTAAGTGTGAATAAACTCTGATGCTCTGAACAAGGGTGACCTATGATGTTGCCGCATGGGAAAGGCCTAGAGGGGACCATAAAACATGATTACATAGTGGTTACTCATGACTAAACTCGACAAATAAGTCAACAAGTGAAAATGAAAAGTGGTACCAGAGTACAAGCGAGTCATATAAAGAGATTCGATTTTGGTAGGCAGAAAAGTGAGACCTCATGGAAAAAATGGCTTCTTGGTGAAGTTTCAAATTACCAAAAATGAAGAGAGACCCATTATAGAGCTCAGTGAGAGCTTTCCAACAGTTCTACTTGTTCGTCAAACTAAGGTACGATTTTCTCATAATCACCAACAGAAAATTAGGGTTTTTCCTGTAAAAGGGAATCTTGCTCCCAATTTCAATTTATTTGCACATTGAGCCATTGGAGAATTTGGGGAGGACGAGGAGGCCTTATATAGTAGTGAGCTTGCAGTAGACAAACTGGCCGTCAAATTTTAGATCAACAATTTTTAGGCAGGTTGCCTTACTTGTCTAAAATGGCCTTACTGCTTCATGAAATGATGGTTCCTGGTGAAGAATCAAGGTAAGAAAGGAATACATGAATGAACTACTAGAGACGGTCAAGGAATATTATTTCTCACTAAGTTAAACATGGATAATGTGTGGTAAGTGTGGTATCACATAGAGTAAAATATTTGAAGATATGTTATCAATCATATACGACATGCGATGTGTATATGACTCGCCGGAGAGGCTGGTAGGACAAACTATCCAAGGAGTGAAAGGATAATAAACCACACATAGATTGTTAGGGTCTAGGCCAATACTTATGTTAATCAAGTGAGAAAGTGGCTAGGGGTTCCATCATGCCCCCAAGCATGAGATACTACCCCCTAACATATGATGATGGAAGAGACTTATCGGGTATGCAAAGGTGGGAATGACCTGCTTAGCTGGATGAGTTTGTGGAGCAACATTGCATTCCAAGTGCTCAAATAAGGGATTTGAGCATTCGAAAATACTAGCGTGAGATCCTCTAGAGGATTATGACTAGATGTAGGGGCATGGGTGCTCCTGAGTTTTGGGTGTATGGTTGTAGCAAGCTATGGACATGCCAAATGTCTTTAGAATAGTGGACTCTAAACACATGTATGGATGTACATAATATGGTTATGCACTATGTTTGTGTCGTTTCATCGCCATTTGTTTTTTATGGTTGCCTTCTTATGAGAATAATGGATAGATGTAGTTGGCGAAAGGAAATGGTGTATTACCAATATCATTTGGAACTGCATATATGGGTCACATGGATTGAATTTTTGGGTTCGCATACATGGTGTCACCATACCAAAGAGTAGCTTAAGATATAATGAATTGATTCTCAACTAGATAACACTGGGGTTGAACAATAATAATTTCTAAGAGATTGGGTTGTTGATGTAAGATGGAGAAATGATTAAGTGGAACATTCCTAGGGAAAATTTTAGGGGTGAAATTTCATAAATGGGCTAATTTGTGGACATTTGCTGAAAAAAAATATTTGCCAATTTGGTTAAAAAATTGCCTATTTTTACATATATATGATTAAATGGATGATATTGGCCAAAACATTACCAATTTAAATTACATGTTTTTTTATTCAATATTTTCCTATGTTCTATATGTATGAATTTTCAAACCAGAATAGTCACCTACAATATTATATATAGGAAAATATTTAAATCCTTTAAAAATACCCTAATCATTCCTAAGGTGAACTGGAGTGACATGGGACTCTAGAGGTTCTTTGGCATGGGGAAGAAGGGTGGGACTAGAGTCAACTTTACCAGAAGCATTAGGAGGCTTGGGGACAATTTATTCTCCTCGACTCTCGAAAGTGGATGCCTCCTTACCCAAACATTCTTTGGTAATGTTATGGCCATAAGGTGGCTGTGGTTCGAATTATTTGGTTCGAAGTAAGGGGAAATTGAACCAATCATCATCATGGGAGACATAGTTCACATATGAAACATATACTATGGTAAACTGATGAGAAGTGGATACAAGTTCCACCGATGTTGAGACCAAAGTTTTTTAGAAGATGGTTCTAAAGAAGCATAGTAAGAAACTCCTAAAGAGTCTGAATATATTGATCCCATGGATAACGATAGGTAGAAAATGGGTGTTGAATTATCCATAATCTTGACATTAGGATGGAGAATCACAATGGTGGGTTGAGAAACCTCCTATCTCAGCGAAGAATTGGGGCCAAAACTTGTAGGTAGAGGAGAAGTAGAGTCACCACAAGTGGCAGCTAACTCACGAAGCACATGAAGTGTATCAAAAAATTCTTTGAGATGAGGACAATGCTATGAATAATTTCTGTATGTAACCCAAAAATAACAAGGGTGGTTCATGCGTAATGATTTGTTCTTCTTGGAAGACTCAAGTAAGGTGACACTAACCTTAGAAACATTGGGGTCAGGTAGAGTATTCAAGACCACACTCTTAACATGGTGGAGTTCAAGACAATTATTGGTGGTATGCTTAGGAACATCACACAAAGTGCATGAAGGAGAAGGCTTCGGTGGTTTAGGAGGAGTGGTAGTTGCTTGGGTTGCCTTGTCTTTGCCCCCGTTTTTCTGGGCTTTGCCCCTCTCACTAAATACTTTCACAACAAGAGTATATTCCTGTTGAGGTTGTTGTGGAACTAAAGCAAAGGATTGGGAGGTAGAAATGGGTTGAACCAAATTCAAAGCCATGCAAGGTTTGAGTTTTTCAAAAGGAGTGTTTGTAGGAGGATTGATGTACAAAACTAGGATCCCAAAAGTCATGTTAGGAAGACTCAACATGGCCATTACAGGAGTAGACAATATTTATGGTGGCGAGAATAAGAGAGGTATATGATCACAGGGATAATGACATGGAGGAACTCCTCCTAGGGGAGGAGGGTTAGAAGGAAAAACACCTGAAGAGAACTTACTTAGAGGAATGGTTCCTAAAGGACGAGTTGAGTTTTGGGCAACAAATTGTTGAGGAGTTGCCTGTTGGGTAGGCATACAAGACTGCTTGTTGGCGGCCCATGATGCTTGAAGCATGCAAACACTTGAAGAGCTAGGCCCAGAATCAACATGCGGTGGGCCATAATAAGCCCCAAGCAATGTGGAATATTTATAGACTCCATGGGAAACATAGGTAAAGGCAGGGGTGGTACTATTGCCTGTCATCGATGAAATAGTGGTGTGAGGAGAGGATTAAGACTGAGGGTCATAGTAAGTCAAACAATTGCTAGTGACAATATTTCCATTATGAAGAAAGCACATCCTGTGAAAGATAGAAGATGCGATAGCTAACATAGCATATGTGTAACTATGACCAAGCAAGATGTTATAATCTAAAGGGCATCAAAAAATTCGATATCAATCACGAATGTCTTGCCAAAAATGGTGATGGAGCAATTCCGATATAAACCAAGGGTTGTGAGGCATGACCATACCAAGCATGAAGAGTGATAGTGGATGGTGATAGGTTAGGGGAACCAAGTTGCGCCCCTAGAAACTAGCGTCCATCACATAAGTGGAAGTGCCTTCATCGATTATACACCATTGAATAATGGCATTTTTATCAAGACTAATATTTGAAAGGCAACAGATGCAGGGAGAGGAGGATGTTCCGATTTATGTTCTGGTAACCTTTTCACTCCAACTTGTAGATTGAAGGCTAGCCCCTTCAATATAGAGAGGTATCTCTCTAAATTTCACACTGTGGATATATATTTAAATAGGTTGTGTTGATTTAGGGTTTGGTTGGGCTTGAAATCAATATCTCAATGGGTGATGGAGTCAAATAGCTAGGTTTAGATAGGTTTACCAAGATAAATGGTTATCTAATCAAGATTGATAAAGGCAAGGTGGATAGCAAATCCTAGAACCTTTCCATTTGTTTTAGATGGATGAAGAAAAAGAAGAAAAATCCACCACTATAGGGCATACACAATGAATCCTAAGGTGGCTTTAGAAGATCAAAATGGGAACCTTTGAAAAGATTAACTCAGAGCATAAAAAATAGAGATGAATTTTGAACTAATTTATCTTTTACAAACATTCAGAACGAATGCATTCATGAGATTATTAAAGGAGAAATTAACAAACACAGAGATACATATTAAAATCAACTATCTCATGGATATTTATATCACTAGTTAGAATATATTGATCTTGGAAAATGAAATAATTAAAGCATTCAAACACACATAAACAGTGACTATGTTTTTTAGAAAAACCAACCCTTTCTTCATATTCTTGATGAAATATAAAGAAAATACAATAGAGTTCAGTTCCTTGAAATATTTTAGCAATAAATACAAAATATTTACATAATCTTTGAGAGTTTAATTGACAATAATCACATAAACCCTATCCTTTGAGTTATTCAAATCACTAATTTGGTACATAATCCCTAGTCAAAATAGAGTACAAGGTTGCTATACACTCCTTCTGCTAGTATTCTAAAAGAATAATGAGCTATCTACTACAAGATAGGACATGGAACAATCTGCTGCTTTACAGGGTTAATTTCTGAAGTTAAACTCGTATTCCCTCCTTTTAGCCAATTGAATCATGAACCTAGAAATGATGCCAAAACTGTGTAATTTCCTTCTTTGCTGCTTGCTTTTCTCATGTTGGCTCGTACTCCTTAGGCCACAAAAATATCTGATATATTACCACGATATACTCAAAATAATTACTACTTGATGATTAACCATGGTAAACCAAAATGTTAAATATATATTAGGGTTTGGTGCAACAAAATTAGGGTTTACTGTAACAAAAATTAGGGTTTATACTATACTCTACCCCTGGAGTCAACTGATCACTTCCTTATGTCCTCTGCAACTTGAGCAAGGATTTCCAACTTATATTGACTCCTTGTCACCCTCCTAGTTATCTTTTGTGAGATTTTATCAGTTTTTAGGGTTTTTCCTTTGTTCTTCTCAACATACTCTATTTTTCTCTGTCTTTTCTTACTTTTTGAAGTTTTCTCTATTTTTTCTTCTTCATCAAGGATGATGACTGCTTCTTTGTACTTAGGATTCATTATGGATTTGAAGTTTAACCTCAGCTTGTTAGTAGGCCAAGTGTGAGGCCTTTTTTCGAGAACCCTAATTGTCTCGGCTTCCTCATCTTTTGTTTTAATTTTTTGTTTACCCTTTTTTCTCTTTGATATTTCCTGTTTTATTTCCTCCTCTACTAAATTTCTCTGTTGGCTTCTTTGGCTTCTAGTCCTTCCTTCATAAACCTCAACCTCAACTTATAGCATTTTCACAGGGACCTCCTCATGTCTTTCAACCTAGGGTTGGCTAGATTATCCTTTGGTCTCATGAGTTACAACTTGAGGAGAAACTCTGTTTTGGCCTCTTTTTTATCTTCTAGGTACATGTGGGTTTGGGTTCCTTTGTCTCATTTTCCTTAATTGTTCCACTTTCTTATTCAACTCATGGGTATATAAAATCTTAATGAGATTGTGATGAAAAATATCATGAGCTTGTAATTCATGTCTCTTCCTTTCCTTAGTGCACATTTTCAACAAATTTTGATGTAGGAAGTATGTAAAATTCATTTTCCTAAAACCTGCTAAGTGACAAAGAAACCTCATGTGATATAGGTAAGCTTTGGAATACCTACCTTCATGAGTGAAGAAAATATGGATAGTTCTAAGTGCAACAAACCATTGAGGTTTCAGTTTTCTTTGGAGGGCCCTTGCATCCCAATCTTGATTTTTGCAGTCTTCTTTCAGAAAGAAATTCAAATCTGCATTCAACAACCTCTGCTTCTTGAACCACATTTCACCTTCTACTAGAAAACCCATTGCTTCGACAATTGACTCTTCTATGATAGGGAATTGTAATGTCATGATTCTAGCTATATTACCATCAAAAGAGAAGAAAAAATCATGGCACCATATGAGGTTATACCCATTAAAATGTTGAAAGAATGGTTCCCAACCTACACTTCTGAAAAGATCAAGCATTTGTTATACAATATTTTGTTGCACTCCCAGCCTTGTATCCTGAAGTGTCGCACTTTGTGTCATTGATGCCACAAGTGTTGCAAAGTGATGAAAGCCATTGAAAACAATGTATTCACCATGAAACATGTTTGGAACATCCTTGAAGAAAAGGAAGAAAACTTGCCTTGAAATCATTCTAAAGAGCTTGTCAAAAACCTTATTTTTCAATCCCAACGCTACTTTTATCAGGTAAATCTACACTGGTACACATGTCATTACCTCTGGCATTATACATGATTTTCCTTGGTAGCACTACTTTTATCAGGCACATCTGTGTTGGTCCTCTTCACGGAATTTTTCCTAAAATGGAGGAGAGACTTCTCTTACTAGAAAGCTCTAGAACAACGACGTGGTTTCAGGTAGATGAATATTGGAATGATACCTCCCATTCCTAGCCCTAGATCCTCTTTCCATCGATCTCTCCCTAGAGATGTGGAACTCCTCCCTCTTTTCATGGATCCTCAACTCCCTCTCCTTCACTATGAATGAATTTCCCACCTTCCACTAGTGGGGGGTTGCCATCCTACTGTTGAATTATACCCAATTGCTGCCCATTTGCAAAGGAGAGAAGTGTTTGAAGGCTAAGGTTTGGACTTGGAATCCCACTTGAAGGAGGCTTCCAACATCAAGGCTTCATTGGTTTTAATTCTCCCTTTTTCATCTATTAATAATACAATATATGTTTTCTTTCCATAAATGTGTCAATTATTGTCCATTTATGGTAATGCTCCTTGATCTGTTACATAATTTGTATTAGAAAATGTTATGCTTTGCATAGTTTTGTTGTATCCACTTTATCTTTCTTGTAGGCACTCATCTACAATAGCAAAGAGGAGATTGTGAGCTTGGGAGCCAAAGAGTCAAGGTCAACATCATGGGTATTAACATAAGAGCGAGGTAGGAGATCTATCCTCCTTTCTATTTTCTATTATGAAATAGGAAAGATTGCATGCAGTTTTCTTCTATAGTTGATATATCCTTCCATAGGACTAGAGGGATCGTTTCTATTCACATAATGGATTTCCTATACGAAAACATTTCAGGGTACACTTAGAAGTACATGATATCAAGTTCAAACCTCTTCACATGGCCAGACTGACCCATTTTTCCAAGCTCCAAGACCTGCAACACCTTCATTGACCTTGAAATAACTTAACAGGGGATTGCAAAACAACTAACCCTCTTTCTACACTAGAAAACAACAAATCTTGGTTTGCTGGAAAAACCGTTTTTAGGCAAAACAAAGTAAACTAGGGTTTGGTTTAAAATGGCTCAAATGGGCTCAAAACTGGTGGAAAATGTCACATCATGTAGGGGGAGGACCATTATTTTATAAAACACCACTTGGATGCTCAAAAAAGATGACTTAACGGGTCAGAAATCGAGTTTTGATTTTTTTTTGAAAAGCATTACGAAAACATTTCGTAGCACCGCACTACGAAAACATTTCATAGCGCTACCCAATTTTTTTCTATAGGTCAAATCATAAAGTGAAACTTTGCATAAACTTAGGGTTAGGTAAAAGGGTTTAAATGACACATTTCCCTAGGTTTGGCCAACCTTATAATGAATACAACACCCCCCTTTTCATGATTATGACTTGCAAAAAGATAGACTGACATCCCTGACTTGACATGAAGGTGTAAACCTGATGCTAACAAGAAGGATCCAAAACACCCAAAGAATATAGTAAATATTTCTGTTAGGATGGACACATTTGGAGAACTTCCAGTGTTGACACAATAGTACGAGACTGCACCAAGTCATCTACTATACTATATGTGTGGGTGGATTTAGAAGAAGCAAGATTTTGACGTAATGGTCCTTTGTTGATCTTAGGGTTAACCTATACCTTAGGCTAAGGGATATGTGAGGTAACATTTGGTGACGACAGGGGATCAATGGAAATTTTGGGTCAAGAATCAGTCGCTGACTTATCAGGAGGATTGTCATACTGGCGCTAGAGTCTAGATGTTGATATCTTTAGAATTCATCATGAAGATACAATAATTTCCATTCCCAAGTTACGAAGTTTGGGGGGTTGGAGGATTTTGGGCAGGTTGGGAGGCCACATATCCTTGATGAGGAAATGGATTAGTAAGAACTTTCAGTTGCGAAGAAGAAGGAGGGGGTTGAGTGATGGGTTGTGGCACTCTAGAGGAAAATATTGGAGCTTCCCATTTTTTATGCATATGAGGGAGAAGGGGACATTCATGAGTATAATGGACATAAGTCCCATAGAAAGCATAAGGTTTATTTGTTCTAAGAGCCTTTTACTACTTGGGTTGTCTTCTTTGTTGGTGGGTTGCGAGATTGGACTTATCACCCTTATTTTCATTAGGTTTTCTATCTAGGTTACCTTGATTATCCTGAGGTTGATGGTCCTAGTTACCTTTCTCCTTGTCTCATCTCTTAGGGTTAGGGGAGATGATAGCAATTTGTTGAGAATACACTTGAATCTCAGGAAGGAATGGTTACTGCTATGACAAATATGGAGGAGGCATGGGAGCTTAAGGTGGTAGTGTTGTTGGGGCCAAGAGCTAGGTGGTGAAAAAGGATAATAAGAGTTTGCGACAACATTTTGGAAACCAATTTGAGCAATAGTTGGCCCCGGAATTGAGTGATTTGAATGGGAAAATTCATATGATGTGCTAGTACCTTTGTAAGAATTGACATGTGAAGGATCAGAAGGGGGATAAGTGTAAGCAGATTTGGTCCCCCCATGGGGTTGACCATAACTCATAAGAGGTTGAGAATATGGCAATGGATGTGGGTGGGAAAGGGATTCAATGATACCATCAATGGCAAGAGATTCCCTTGATGCATAAGCAACAACAAGCTGAGGCAAATCGGGGAGGATGATATAAATATAACCTGAATGTGCATAGATCATATCATATTTCAATTATATTTGGATAACTTCTTCCTCACTATGGGGGGAGTGTGAGGAAACATATTTAAATATGGGAGACAAAAGAGTTCTAAAAAACCAATCCATATAAATGTGGTCTTCAAACTCAGGAGCTTTACAAAGGCTCCTTATTCTACGCCATTCTTGTACATGGTCCAAAAGGTGAGTGGAAGAAGTTTGATGAAAGGAATTCAATTGTTATGTACTGGTGTCATATCAAAGAGGCAATTGGAAGTAGGAAATAAAGGCGTTGGAAAGAGTTGAAAAGGTGGAATGGGACGCATGCGGTTGGTCAATATACCACTTGACAATAACACTATTTAGGGTGCGTTGGAAGAGACGAATATGAATGGAGTCTTCGGTGATGGAATTGAATGAACACCACATGTGGAAAGAGCGAACATGATTGATAGGGTCTTCTTTAGAATTACCTTAAAATTTGGGAATGTCTGAGGGAAGCTTAGTGGGCATGTGAGGCTTATTATGGTCATGGAGAAAGGGATTGCCAATGAGCTAGCTTAAGTCGGGGAGGTTCAAGCCAACAATGTAGGGAAGAAGAGGTTGACTAGAAGCTATACTTTAAGAGGTTCCGATATTTCCTCCTTGAGGGTTACGTTGGTTAGGACCAGTGTTACTACCTTGGTTTCCACCACCAGCATTAGCTCCTAACATGGTAGCGGTGTGGGATTGGGAGGATGCAGAATCAGAGGAAGAGCTAGAAGAATCAGAAGGACTAGAGTTTGTATGTGGACTCAATGGAGTACTAGGATGATGGATCCTAACTCGACGAGTAGAAGTAAGAGGATATCCAAAAGAAAACTGGGGGAAAAGGCCTTGAAGTCTCCACAATAGGTGCTTATGGGGTTGCAATGGTGTCAGGAAAAAATGATGACACTAAAGGCTAAAGGGTAATGATGAAGGAAGAGAGTAACAAACAATAGTAAAACACCTAGTGTAGTGGTGCCAAGTGTAAACTAACTATAATGATATACTACTCTAGTCTAAGAAAAAACATCCTATCAAAATGAAAATGACCTCTAGCTTAAAGGTAGTATAAATCCTCAAACAAGTCTTAGTTCTATTGTTTCAGATGGCCTTACAAAAGACTTCTTATTGATGGGGTTCAATCTTTGCAAGAAAAATTGTCTAGGGGAAGGTAGGATAGAGGAGCATTTGCTTTTCCCACAACCACCCTATAGGGTGTTTTCCTAAGATTGGCCACTAAGGTTACTTTCGTCCCATGGGGGCAAACGAGTCTTGAGATTCTTGGTAGTTAGTCAACAATGTGGAATTCCATACCAATGCGTCAAGTTAGCCTCATGGATATTCACGCACCCTGAGACCTAAGCCTAACCCCCTCTCAAATGGGTCTCTGGCGTGCATCGATTTTCACCATGGGATTGTGAAGGATTTTAAGCTCCCTAAAATGTCAACTTTCTATGTCTCAATGTAAGTGATCAATGGGTGTTTTTGGAATCCTATCCCATTGATCCTAAACCTAACTACAAAGATTTTTTGGCCCTATTTCCCAAGTGGGCTTAATCTATGTGAGTTAAGTTATTATTAATGTGGAGTGTCTCAAGTCTTAGCTAGGAAATTATAACTAAGCTCACATCCACTTTAGGTGTGTGTGTGTGGAAAATGTGTCAGTGGATGAGTTAATTAAGCATGTTTTGATGATGCCAATGTTGCTAAAAATAAAGTGCATAAACTGTAAATAATACTAAAAATGAACAGTAAAATAAATAGCAAACTCAAGCAAAAAAATCCTGACCCCAAAAAGCTATGAAGCAACAAGAAAATTTATGGAAAACAAGAAACTCACAGGCACAAAAATGAGCAACAAATATAATGTATAAATGGATTGGGATCTTAAGGCAAAAATGTGTTGAAATGATGCAGAAAAACCAATAAAAAACTGAAAGTGAAATGTTGGAAAATGGCAGAAAGAAAGCCGCAAGTAGGAGGATGTTCGAGAGGATCCTAAAAAGGGTAAACACCACAAGTTTCAAAAGGGAATGAAGTGATGTAAAAACTATTTAAAAAGACAACAAAAAGCTAGAAAAAGTGCGTGAAAATAGTGGTTGAAGTTGTTGCACGCTAGACTCCTTGACTCAACAAATTATCTCCTACCTAATAGAGGTGTACTCTAAACCATAGGAGGATTTTTCCTTCCTCAAAATGAGAAAAATATTAACTAGATCTAAGCCTGAATGTGGTTAAGAAAATTACAGAAGCCCTTCTCGATACACTGACAACACTTTCAACAAAATTTCAAAACACTAAAATATTATGGAAAAAATACATGGCGCAGGTTCTAACCTGTAAAGTGCGTACAGATGCAGAAAAGGCCTAAAAAGTGCATTGAGGAGCACGAATTTTGAGCCAAAAAGTGTGTTATGTTTCTGAATGTTCTGATCAACAGATCTGTAACAGATTGTGTCGTCTCCTGTGCGATTGGTACCAACAGCCTACAAAAAAGACACGAATACCCAACATAAGCAATAAATTTCCCAGCAAAAGGCAAAAATCTAAAAAGTTTAAATCAAAATTGAGAGCAATTTTTTTTTAGAAAAAACACTGAAAATTGTTGAAACAATAGTCACCAAGGTTCTGTCCACGGGGTTTTGGATAAATGGTGATTAGGTGCTCTGTTAAGGCACTCCTTGATGTGAAGTCACTAGTTAAATTACTTGCCTTGATCGGGGTGATATATTGGACATGGTGAAGATGTAGTCCTGCCAAGCTTACAAAAAAAATAGTCACCAAGGTTTTGAATTTCTACACCAGTGGATTCGCCATTTTTTAGTGTAAAGTTTTCATAAAAGTGTACCAAAAGTGCTTTACTTAAGTTGTTGGTGACTAGAAACAAAATATGGCTGCATATATTCTTTAAATCTACAATACAGAGTTAAGAAAACCTACACAAGTAAACATGCAGACATAACAAAATCTGCAACAACAAATAACAATATCAAAACCCAATGGAATAAAGATGATTTTATTATTATTCTCAAATTACAAAGATTACACCTAATGAGGAGAGATTATAGACTTGGGTCTATAGATCCCCCTCTGGGGGATGGGTCATTTTTGACCTTACGCTTCAACATGATTCATCTCTCTCTCAATGTATGTGTGCTATGGGAAAAAGATGGTAGTGAAGGCTTGAACTCAATATGGGAGCTCAAAAGTCACAGAACAATAATGGGGTGATGAAAATGGTCATGGTCAAGAATGAGGAGAAAACCCTCTATTTATAACAAAATATTGAGATAGATTGAGAATTAAAAAATAATAACATATTATTTACTAAATCAAAATCTAGGTGTTATGAATATTTTATTATATGTTTTAGAGCGAAAATATATTTGAAATGGTCAAATATATATATTTTTAGAAAATGGTTAAAGTAATTAACAAAAAACAACGATTTATTAATTATTTTATGAGGATTAAGTCAAATATGAATTTGAAACAATCACTAAATAATGTCTCAACAACTATTTCATGAGGGAAATGAGGGAAAAATAAATAAATAATGATTTATTTAATTATTTTAAGTGGTTATTTAAAAAATTGTTAGAAATAATCATTAAATAAAGATTTAATAATTATTTCGAGAGAATATTAAATAAATAATAATTTATTTAATTATTCTCATGGATTTTTTGGATTTAAATGAGAAACAATTTAAGAAAATGGTTCAGTAAATTATTTCCTATAGTGAAAGTTGTTTTACCATGGAAAACTCATCCTACATGGTGTATTTTGATCAACCTAGTAAGAAATGGCTAGGTGAACATTTTTGGGTAATAACAAACTAGTCACACATACAACTCTAATATCCTTTTTCGACAATGACGCCAAAAAAGTCGTTCGAAACAATTGACCCTTTAAATCAGAGCAACAAATCCACTCTTATATTAATTATTGATCCAGGTAGGCTTAATTTTTACAAGAATTTCACACAAATTCTATGCCTAGGTAAATGATGAATAGTAGAAAATAATCTCAACCTAAAGTCACTGCACACTCACTATCAACAACCAACAAAATTGTTACACACTCACACAAATTCAATGTGAGAAAATATTGCAAAATAAACTACTATATCATTCAACCACTCTCACAACACTCCTAAAAACCATCACTCATTCAATCTGCTCACATAAAATAAAGTGCAATCCAAATTATAACAACAAAGCAAATAATTCACTTCCAGATCAAGATGAGGGAACGGTCCATGACTTAAGCTGTCACATCATCTTACCGCAATTAATGAGATTACACACAGAATTAACTGTAACGACAACAGTAACAATAATCATATAACTGAGAATAATTTATGCAATTAAGTATTCTACTCTAACTAACCAATGATCCTTGCTAAGAAGGAGGGCCCTTCCTCCTCAACAGGGGTTAGTGCACTAAAAATATCACAGGCTACTCAGAGGAAATTTTTAACCCACAAAGTTGAGATTTTGCATTAATAAAAGTATCAGGATTACAAAGCTTTGGTCTTCCACCCTTCCAATCCTATTCTCTAATCTTCGTTCTCTCTAGCTAGCTCTCGCAGGCAAACAATCCTTTATTTTATATATCTTAATTACAATGAGAAGATCATCATGAGAATATTTTGATTCTCATGTGATTTTAAAATAAAAGGGTATCTTAATAGTTACACAATGATTTCCACGGAAGTGGTGAAACTATAACAATTTACTTTAGTTACAAATAAAGTTACAAAATGTATCAAGCAAATGATCTTGATGCTCCACAAATATCTTCGAGTAATGAGCTGATTCTTTTGACTTTGACACACTCCTAGATCTGGTATGATTAGGAAAGGCAACATGTGCTTAAACAAACTATCTATGTAACAATAACAACTCATAGAGCCTTTAATCTAGATTGGTAGAGGGACTGAAATGTAATCCTATAACAACAAGCTTTGACATACCATTCAAACCTAAGACAACCCATAAATTAGTTTTATTGTAAAAAATAACCTAGGATAGTATTTCTAATGTCAAGTTATAAGTAGAATTGGATAAAGGAAGCGACAAGTGGAAAAGAAAATACTTAAGTGAATAAGGGTTGTTATAGTAATAAGATATGGTCCTGTTAGTAAAAAAGGAGTAAAAGAAATAGGGAAATAAGTAGGAAAAATATGACAATTATGTGACCCAATTAAAGATATTGTTACCTGCACAAGTGCCCCTGAAAGTTGAGAAGGAGTGGGAGAAAATTATTAGGAGGGTTAGCGAATGGATTGATTTCAACAATGACTACTTGATTCACAATTCATAGAGAGTATATGGTGTGATTATAGCATATGGGTGAAAATTATTACGAGGGTTGGCCGTTGGATTTATTTCAACAATGACTATAAGTCACCTCATTCATAATTCATGGAGAGCATGTAGTGTAGTTATATTATATTCTAAATCCATAATTTTCATAATTCATGGAGAGCATGGAGTGTGGTTATGTTATATTCTAAATCCATAATTATCTAACTTTTATGGAGTGTTATACATGATCGATTTGATAAAGAAAGAGGTTTTAAAAAATATTGGATTCCTCATATTTAATAAGGTGAGACAACTAATCTATTGAGGTTTCGAGGACTCTTAAGTGGCCCCTTTTTATTACATTTTTAAAAATTGGTTTGAAAATTCAAGGCAGGGACTTAGTCTTTGAAAAGCATAAAAGACGAGTCGAAAACAATGGAGTATAATGTTTTTTGGTAACAATCTTTTGTTTTTTTTTTTTAATTGGGTAAATAAGGGACTTCGTCTTTGTTTTTTTTTTTTGGTAAATAAGGGACTTCGTCTTTGAAAAGCATAAAAGACAAGAGTCGAAAACAATGGAGTATAATGTTTTTTTAGTAACATGATTGTTTTTTTTAAATAAGCCAAGGGGATTTTCTCTGTAATTTTTTTTATTGAAGCACCCATTCATTGGATTTACCTTTCTTTTAATGCATAAGATTATTTTCTCTCTATTATTTTTTAGTTTTAAGCTTCTTGTGACTTTTCCTCTTTTCTTTTTTATGTTATTATAATATGATAGTTTTAGACTAGGATCTTAGGTGTTTAAGATAATAGAAGATAGTTGTTGATATAAAGTTGTCCTTTATTATTTTGTTTTTTATAAAGTATTTGGGTATGGAAAAATAGTTTCAATCAATGATTTTTCTTTGTACTTTTAGAATACATTTTCAAAACTATTTTCATATTACATTGCAATTTATATCATTTGTTGGATTTCGTTATTAATGCTAAATAATTCATGTTTCCTCATGTTAAATTTATTGTGAACACATTACATATTGCCACAACCAAGATTTATTGCTTTTTAAAATATTTTTCTACCTTTTACTCTCAGTTTTTATGCTCTACTAAAAGAGACTCTGTGCCCAATGGAAAGGCCTCTAGTCTAAGAAGTTTTCATTCTTATATCCCAATATATTGGCATTTACCCTCAACCCTTTGTTTGTTTCTACCACTTTAAATCTAACAGTGTGATCTTAATGAACATGATCTTACTTAGTGATAGTAAGCAGTCAATTGTTATTAACAACTAAGGGTTACAGCCTTTGGACTAAGCTTGAGGCTTTATGTGGATTAGAGATGCATTGGAATAGTTCCTAAGTAGTGTGGAACATCTATAGGAACAACATTGAATTGGCATTGTTGAAGGAGCAACTTTTAAAGTTGAAATTTCCTTGGGAAACTACAAATATTAGTTTTGGTTCTTGAAGGTGAACAAGGGTTAGGAAATTTTCGTGTAATTCACTTGGAAAATCCACATTTTGGTGACTCCATTGTGACATCATTGGATTTTAATGGAAAATTCAATTACCAATGAGATACTTTCAAGGTATTATCCTTTTTATTTTTCAATTGCACTTGGAATTCCAAACACTATGATAGACATAAAATAATGGGGATACAACCTTCCGAAATTTAGGGGAGATGATTTGCAAGATTTTCATAGTCTTATATATCAGCGTGAACTTTTGAAAAAAATGTACTTATGAATATGTTTATGATGTCGGAAGTAGACATCTGAGAATAACACAAATATTTACGTGCTACTACTATTTCTCCATTAAAGAATTTTTATGCAATATTTCATTCTTATTGCAAGATAAGGTATCCTACTGTAACACACACCCATTTTTTTTATAGTGACAGTATTGGAAGCAATGAAAAAACCTAGAAAAAACAATATTTAGGAAAACCCACAAACTGATATAATTTAGATTTTTGGCAACAATGAAATAACTCAAAAAATAAAAATATTTAGGAAAACCCACAAACTGATATAACTCATATTTATTTTTAGAGTTGGGATTACAATGTATGATCAAAATAAATAATACCCAAATAACCAAAATGCTTTAAAAACACAATTCAAGCATACCTATTAAATTTGGAAATGCATAAGTTTGATTTTAAATTGAAATGAAAAATCAATGTAGCAATGTTATTGTAGTGACAATACTATCGCAAGCTCTAAAATCTTTTTGGCTGCCAAAAAATATTAAATTTGGAAATGCATAAGTTTGATTCTACAATACTACAACAGGTTTAATTTGAAAATGCATAAGTTTGGTTATGAATTGAAATATGAAAAATCAATGTAGCAATGTTATTGTAGTGACAATACTATAGCAAGCTCTAAAATCCTTTCTGTAGCCAAAAATATCCTCAAATATGCTCTAGACTATAGTTATCAAACCAGCAATGAACCCCAATTGAGATCTCTATGTGAAATTTCCAAGATATTCTCCATATTATATCTCTCAATAACATGGAGAATGTTTGCTGCAAGGGTTTTCATCCTCACAAACTAAGAAGAAGCAATCTCCTTTAGAAAATGACAATATTAAATATCAAAACCGACATATTAAATTCTCCCACGAAGTTTGACCCTCTTCATCAAGCCATGTGGGACTAAATAAACTTACTTTTAGTCTCCCAATTAAAGGCCTTATTCTCCCCCCCTATAGTCCCTTTGTTAGGTAATTTGACTCAGGTTAGAGTCAAGGTTGACTAGGTTAAAAAGGTGTATTTTTGAGGCATGTGGTATTTTTTTCCCATGGTGTTGCATGTAATGGAGCCTATAAAAGGTTGGAAAAACCTCATTGTAATGTAGGCCACGAAGGTGAGCAAGGAAGGCTCACCTGGACTGGTTGGCTAGGGTTTTGGCCAAGTATAATGAAATAACATTATGGTTAGTTTTCCACAGAGTTGGGGTTTTTCAGAGTTAAATATTGTGTGAATTTTTCATGTGTCTTACTGTTGGTTATTGTTCCTCTGGGTAAATCTCTGTAAATATGTTTTGCTTTGGGACTTATTTTTCTTCATCTAGTATCAAAGCCATTTTGGCTTCAGAGGGATGCTTATGTTTTCCAGGGTTTATATGGCCTGGTGGTTGGAGAGATCTAATCGCAAATCTGAAAAGAAAGAAAGGGAAATATGATGTGTTTAGTGACGGATCAAATCATAGAAGACAGGATGTTGGAGAAAGCTGAGCAACCTCCATAGAAGGTTGCAGATTTGCTTCTACTTGAGAATTTTATCACCAAGGATTTAATGGAGATGCTGATGGCTATTGGGGTCGATTGGATACTTCAGAATGAGCAGTGTCAAAGGAGGTAGTGTTAGCAGATCTGATTGTAGAATAGGAAAGCAGCATGGACGCTGTGGCATGGACCTGAAACATGCAGAGTTGTAACAAGAATACAAAGTATGAGAACATTGGCTTGAGAATGAAATCTGAGTGTGTGTGAGACACCAAATCTACAACACACCTGATGGGTGCACTACGACAAGCCCAAAATATCCTGGAATACGAGGAGATCATGACATAAAGCAAATTTTTTGAACGCAGGTGGAAAACCAAGCCAATGGAACTAGATGAGATGGATCTATTTGTAGTTGAATGTCAAGTTTGGGTCTTGGAGGATGCATAGAAGCACTACCCTTAGTTCCTGGACTTAGAGGAATGCCGACCCCGAAGCAAATGGGCCCATATTTGTTATCCTGGTGGTAAAGGAGGGCTCACATCGCACTAATTTGTAGGCTTGTGAGTGGGCTGAGAGCGTGCTCGAGTTGGCTAGTTCACAAGAAGCAATGCTAGTCGTGTAAAGGTGTAATTGAAGCTAGATCTCCATGAAGCGTGGTGAATGTTGATGCATGGTAGGGTTAAAAATACCTGGTTTTAGGTATGAATGGAATGCATTTTCTGTCCACCAATGGAAAGTTTATTCTTAAAGAGAAGCCGCTAAGTTTTAGAAATTGTAATTTCATGCATTGTTGGAGTGGGGATTTCATGCAACACAATAAGAAGCAGTGCATGCAACAAAGGTTGAAAATGGTGGATTATCGATATGAAATGCAGGAGACTCACTCATGCAAGATATGATCCCAAGGAACTTGAGCGAGCTACGACAATTGGTAAGCATGAGTTGAAATAGCTACTAGAGGCGGAGATCGAGGATGCTGGGGAGGATATGTGGTGGCGACCCGAGGAGGGACACGTAGTAGATACCATTTAACTCTTTCATTTTCGAATTAAAGTCAGTGGCAGGGTTTTTGGTATATGGTTTTAATGTGTTTTATGATGTTTTGCCTGCTCTTTGTATTAGCCTTGGGCTTGCAACCATGGGTTATTACACTTGCTGAGGGTATTTGGAATCCATTCCTTCTTTGCTATGGTCTAGTTTGGTTCTATGGGTGCTTAGTGCTTTCGCCTGGTTCTTGCAATGGTTGGTAATTGTTGTGCCTTTCTTGTCCCATACGGTGGTTTGTTAATGTTGTGCTTCGCTTATTCCCTATGGTGGTTTGTTGGTGCCGTGCCTTTGCTTGCTCTCTATGGTGATTCACTTCTCTAGTTTTTGGAGGGTGTCAGGTCGCTTTCCCACCTGCAAGTCTATTTGTCTTTGTCATTTGGCTCATACTTCATTTCTGCTCTGTTTTGTGGTGATTTGTGTGTTTGATGATCGATTTGGTGATGATTTGGCTTTTCCAACACAGGTTCGCGCCTTGCTACTGCACAAGATAGCTCAACAAACTCACTCTTAGGTAATCCTCTTGTTCTGATTGCAATTTCAAATTTTTTTTGAGGCTCTAACGTTTTGGCTCCTTAGTGAGCAGGCAGAATGCTCTCATGGCATTTCTATTGGGAGAAACCCTCTATTGCTAGTCTCGGATCTCTTCCTCTGTCGCAAAATCGGACCTCCTCCAGGTAAACCTCACTCCTCTCTTGGTTTGCTATCACTGTGCTTTGGTTTCGTGGCCCTACCTAACTGCTGCCCTATTCTGTGGTGGTCTGCAGGTCCTTCCAGGGGAACGTTGCTCCACGGCTTCGTCCTTGGGACTGTTCGCATGCTTAGGGAAAACCTGGGTAGGGTCTTTCCATGGTTGTAACTCTCTCTTGATTGCTATGTTGCTTGTTCTGTCTGTAATCGGGTATAAACCTTAGGGTTTCAATTCCTCCGTGTATGTGTGTGGTTTCAGAGGTGTTCATGCCCTCGATGTTTGATTAGTGTTTAGCCTGTGAACTGTAATGTTTTTGGTTTGCATGGGTTTCGGAACCCTCCGTGATTTCAGGGTTATAGATTTTGTACAGTGAACTGTTAAATGGGAAACGAAAATGAAATGTACAGGAATGCTTGAATGCTGAATATAAAAGTACCTAGTTTTTTTTGTTTAGGAGAAGGAAAAATATATTGTATATGTTGGTTTACCTTTTTCTGGTTCCTGGTCTGAGATGCCTACCGTTACAAGATTCTTCTTGATGCTATTCAGATTCTGAATGAGTTGTTTCACTGTCTTGCTTTCATTATGATGCCTGAAGCATTTATGCACAAGGGAAAAAAAAAATATCCTGCTTCCTTAATGACAGGTTCTAGAATTGTTTGCTTCCATAGAGGTTCAAAACAATTGCAAATTACAAATTCTAAGCTCTCTCTCCTCTTTGGATGGCAGCCCCTCCATGAGCTCTGGTTTTTCTTTTTCAATGCATTATTAGCAGTTTCTTTACAGTTGAGGAATTATTCCTCAGTTACTTTTTAGTTGTCTAACAATTTCTTTAAACAAGTCCCTAAATAATCATATCTTGATCTGCTTGCCTAATTTTAAAGAACAATGGCCGATTCAGCCTTAATTTTAAATGAAACAAAATAAAATAGAAACCCAAAATGTTTTTCTCTCTGTCCAACAAAATAAAATAAAATAAAAAACATTTCCCAGCTGTCGCCTTTTCACTCGGATGCTCCTGCATCAGGCTCCTGGGGTAAATTAAACTCATGGCTCCTATCCATGAGCTCTTCAATAGAGTACCTGATGCTTTGAATCTGGCCAACATCTAACCAAGAACTATCGTTAATAGGATGACCCTTCCACTTGAATAGGTACCACAAATATTCTTTCCTTCGAGTCCGTCTGGCCACTTGGGTGTCTAGGATCTGTTCAATTTCTAAAGGCTTTGCTGGGGGCATTTGTTTAATCCACGAATCATTCTCATTCTGGGTGTCCCATGTTCATATTTCCGAAATGTCTTCTTCATTTTCCACAATGTAGGGGTACAGATTTGCCACATTGAAAATGGGTGAAATTCCAATACTTGGGGGTAACTGCAATTCATAAGCGTTTGCAGAAAACTTCCAAGGAATCCTGCAAGGCCCAATTTTTTTCCATTTCAACTTGTTGTATTCACCTTAGGAAACCTCTCCTTGCGTAGGTGTGCTAATACCAGGTCTCCTACGTTGAATTGTACCTCCCGCATTTCCAAATATACTTTCTGCTTATATCCTTGGCTGCTGTCTTGTAATTTTAATTTCACCTGTTCATGAAGGTCGCTGATTGCCTTTGCGAAAT
This sequence comes from Pinus tabuliformis, assembly GCA_031772625.1. Lineage (NCBI taxonomy): Eukaryota > Viridiplantae > Streptophyta > Pinopsida > Pinales > Pinaceae > Pinus > Pinus tabuliformis. The sequence continues at coordinate 10,800,049 of CM062816.1, forward strand.
CTTCACCATCAGCACTCTTGTGCTCTAACTGACCCAAATCTCGTAACTTATGTACTCCACGTGGGTGCATTCCGTATGGGATCTGGAAAGGACTACTGCCTATGCTTCGGTTGGGCGAATCGTTATAAGAAAATTCTGCTTGTGCAAGCATACGATCCCACTGTCGAGAATTTTCTCCAGCCAAACTCCTCAATAGATTTCCTAGACTTCGGTTCACCACTTTGGTTTGGCCATCAGTTTGCAGATGATAAGCTGAGCTGAAGTTTAGTTTGGTGTCTAATTTTTTCCATAAGGTTCACCAAAAATGTCCTGTAAACTTAATGTCTCAGTCTGAAACAATAGACTTCGGCAAGCCATGTAATCTGACTATCTTTGTGAAGAACAAATGTGCTACATGTGTGGCATCACTGGTTTTCCTGCATGGAATGAAATGTGCCATTTTGGTGAAACAATCCACCACCACCATGATGGAATCGAATCCCCGTTGTGTCTTCAGCAGACCTAAGACAAATTCTAAACTGAATGAGTCCCATGGTCTGTTTGGAATAGGTAAGGGTGTATACAACCCTGTGTTCTGGTTGTGTCCCTTTGCAAGCTGACACACTTTGCATCTAGTCACAAACCTCTGTACATCTCTACGCATCTTCGGCCAATAGTAAAAGTGGCTCAACTAATCCAAGGTCTTGTCTATGCCAAAATTCTTGGCTAAACCTCCATTATGCTTTTCCTGGATTAAGTTCTCTCTCATAGAACATTCTAGAATACACAACTGCCCTCCTTTGAACAGAAACCCTTCCTGCATATTATAGTCCAGCCATGAACTATTATCTCTCAACAATGGATTTTGGCAAGCTTCATAGGCTTCCTTAAAATCTGCATATGCCTCATACAAGTCTTTAAGATGTTCGAATCCTAATACTTGTATCGTACTTTCCTGTAGGATCAAATTCCTCCTGCTTAATGCATATGACACTTTGTTGGCTTGACCGCTGATGTGTTTCAACACAAATGTAAAATTCTACAGGTACTCCACCCACTTCGCATGTTTATGGTTCAGCTTATGCTGCTGCATAATATACTGTAACGCAGAATTGTCTGAAAATAAGACAAATTCATTGGCCAATAGATAATGTCTCCAATGCTTTAGTGCTTGAACCACTGCATAAAATTCCTTGTCATAAGACATGTACTTCTACTTGCTTTCATTTAGTTTCTCATTGAAATAGGCTACTGGCTTGTCCTCTTGGCTGAGTACTGCACCAATGGTTATTCCACTGGCATCACAACGAACTTGAAAAAGTTTGTTAAAGTCTGGTAATCTCAAAATCGGTTTTTCAATAATTTTTCTTTTGAGCAGTTGAAAACTCTTCTCTGTCATTTCTGTCCAATGGAAAGGTTGATTTGCCTTCTTAATGGTGTCCACCATGGGTGCACAAATCCCACTAAATTTTTTAATAAATTTCTGATAAAAACTCGCCAATCCATGAAAACTCCTACCTCAAACAAACTTTTGGGAGACGACCAGCTAACTATGGATGCAACCTTTTCTGGATCCATTTTTAGTTCATTCTCGGAAATCACAAATCCCAAATAAATTAACTCTTTCTTGAAAAAAGAACATTTCTTCAAATTTATTAGTAATTTATTTTGCTACAATTTTTCCAATACATACCTCACGTGTCGAAAATGCTCTTCCTTCATCTTGCTGAATATAAGTATATCATCTAGATATACAATCACAAATTTACCAATGAATTCCTTCAGCATCTCATTCATCAACCGCATGAACATGCTGGGGGCATTGCTCAATCCAAATGGCATAACCAACCATTCGTATAAGCCTTCATTAGTCTTGAAATCTATCTTCCACTCGTCACCTTCTCGAATTATGATTTGGTGGTAGCCGCTTTTTAGGTCTATCTTTGAAAAGTACGCTACTCCACTAAAAAACAACATCATGTCATCCTTCTGAGGTAAAGGAAACCCATACCTGATGGTGATCTTGTTAATGGCCTGGGAATTAGTGCCCATTCGCCACTCACCTCCTTTCTTGGGAGCTAGAACAGTCAGAACTGCACAAGGGCTTAAACTCTCTCGGATCAGTCCTTTATCCAAAAACTCCTGCACCTGCTTCCTGATTTCTTCATTATCCTTCGGACTCATCCAGTAAGCAGCCTTGTTTGGAAAACTAGCTCCTGGAATAAAATCAATATGGTGACTAATGCTCTGCTTTGGGGGTAATTTGTCCGGTAAATCGTCTACCACAATATCACTAAATTCTTGTAGCATGTCTTGTATCTCTTTAGGTAAGTTAGTGACTTCAGTATGGATCAATATTGGTTTTGGCCTACGCACAACTGCATATTTTACCTCATCATCCTCCATCTGTCACAGAAACTCTTTTTGGCCTAACAATAATGCTTTTGTCCCACTAGTTTCTGCGACATCCTCTTCCTTCATGGGTACTAGTGTATGCTTTATCCCATCTTTAACGAACTTGTAACAATTTGTTTCCACATCATGGATGACCTTCCTATCATACTGCCATGGTTTTCCCAGCAGAATATGGCACACTTCCATAGGCATGATATTGCAAGTCACCTTGTTCTTGTACTTGCCAATATGAAACTCTATTTAACACTGCTCATCGACCAGTAATTGGTGACCTTTCTGCAACCAAGACACCCTATATGGAGTTGGGTGATTCAACTTCTTCAAACCTAATTTCCCCACCATTTCAATAGCTACCAAAATATCAGTACTTCCACTTTCTGTGATTAATTTGCAGCATTTCCCATGTGACTTGCACACAATCTGGAACAATGCTTTCCTTGGTATCTGATCAGCTACTTCCTTAGCTAGTTTCAATAATACCTTGTTCAACACCAAGGCTTCCCCGGTTTCTGGAATATTTTCCACCTCCTGTGGTGGTGCCTTTGCTTCATCGAGCTAGGTGACATATGCTCCCCTATGCCCAGTTTGTTCATTTTCAAGACATTCAAAGGACCTGTGTCCCCACTTGTGACACTTGTAACATTGATAGGCATTTCCTTTGCCTCTGCCATTACCTCTTCCTCACTGGTATGACCTTCCTCCTCTAGAGTTATCTTCCCTTTCAGTTTGTTCCGAAGTCTTCGAACTATTGCCCTCTTCATTGCTATTGGTAGTCCTATCTCTGCCAAAGGTCTGTCCCCGACCTCTGCCAGAACCATGTCCTCTTCTAGCATTCTGTTTCCTAGTAATCTTTACCTCCGCCTTCAAAGCACTCTGATAAGCTTCCTCTATAGTCTTAGGGGAAAGAATACTAATTTCGTGTAGGATCTCCATCTGTAGACCATTTACAAACCTCACTATTTTCTCAGAGACATCTTCAACATAATCAGATCTCAGGTTTACTTTATAAAATTCTTCAGTATATTATTTTACGGTCATCATTCTCTACCTCAGGTTCTGTACTTGTCTATAAAGGGAAATTTGATAATCTTTAGGTAGAAATTTTCTCTTCATTCTAGTAATCATCCTGTCCCAGTTTTTTAATCAATGGTTTGTTCAATCTCCTCCTTTCTTCCTGTACACTGTCCCACCATAGTGCAGCATGTCCCTTCAACTTGGTGACAAAAAACTTGATCCTCTTGTCTTCGCTGGTTTCCTCATATTCAAAATATTTATCTAGTTCACTTATCCAATCTAACAATGCCTCTGTGGACAAACTGCCATCATAATTAGAGAGCTTTGGTCTTGTCTTGCTGCTAGCCAACAAAACTAACCTCAATAGTTTAATCTTTGGTCCTTCATCATCTGACCCATCTGTCATGGCTGTGTTTTCCTCCTCATTGTCATCCCCACCTTCCGGATCTCTATGCCTTCCTGCTTCCACTGCTACCAAACGTGCAATTAAAATCCTAATTTCTTCTCTTAACCCTTCATCTGCTACTCTTCTGATGGCTCTTCCTTGACCCCTTCTTCCTACCTCCATCTTTACTGAGAGAAAGGAACAACCTACTTTGATACCAAAAATTGGTGGCGATCCCGAGGAGGGACACGTAGCAGCGACTGTTTAACTCTTTCATTTTCGAATTAAAGTCAGTGGCAGGGTTTTTGGTATATGGTTTTAATGTGTTTTATGGTGTTCTGCCTGCCCTTTGTACTGGCCTTGGGCTTGCAACCACGGGTTATCACACTTGCCGAGGGTATTTGGAATTCATTCCTTCTTTGCTATGGTCTGGTTTGGCTCTATGGGTGCTCGATGCTTTCACCTAGTTCTTGCGATGGTTGGTAAGTGTCGTGCCTTTCTTGTCCCATATGGTGGTTTGTTAATGTTGTGCTTCGCTTGTCCCCTGTGGTGGTTTGTTGGTGCCATGCCACTGCTTGCTCTTAGTGGTGATTCACTTTTCTGGTTTTTGGAGGGTTTCAGGTTGCTTTCCAACCTACAAGTCTATTTTTCTTTGTCATTTGGCTCATACTTTGTTTCAGCTTTGTTTTGTGGTGATTTGTGTGTTTGATGATGGATCTGGTGATGATTCGGCTCTGCCAACACAGGTTCTCGCCTTGTTGCTGCACAGGGTGGCTCAACGAACTCGCTCTCAGGTAATCCTCTTGTTCCGGTTGCAATTTCACCTTTCATTTTTGAGGCTCTAACGTTCTAGCTCCTTGGTGAGAAGGCAGAACACTCTCATGGCATTTCTCTTGGGAGAAACCCTCTGTTGCGGGTCTTGACTCTCTTCCTCCATCACGGAATCAAACTTCCTCCAAGTAAATCCTCACTCCTCTCTTGGTTTGTTTTTCACTGTCCTTTGGTGTTGTGGCCCTACCTAACTGCTGCCTTATTCTGTGGTGGTCTGCAGGTCCTTCCAGGGGAACACTGCTCCATGGGTTCATCCTTGGGATTGTTTGTGGGCTTAGGGAAAACCTGGGTAGGGTCTTTCCGTGGCTATAACTTTCTCTTTCTTGCTCTGTTGCTTGTTCTATCTGTAATCGGGTATAACCCTTGGGGTTTCGATTCCTCCATGTATGTGTGTGGTTTCAGAGGTGTTCATGCCCTCGTTGTTTGATTAGTGTTTAGCCTGTGAATTGTAATGTTTTTGGTTTGCATGGGTTTCGGAACCCTCCACGATTTCAGGGTTATATATTTTGTACAGTGAAATGTTAAATGGGAAACGAAAATGAAATGTACAAGAATGCTTGAATGCTGAATATAAAAGTACCTGGTTTTTTTTGAGGAAAAGGAAAAATGTATTGTATATGCTAGTTTACCTTTGTCTAGTTCCTGGTCTGAGATGCCTTCTATTACAAGATTCTTGTCGATGCTATTTAGATTCTGAATGAGTTGTTTCACTATCTTTCTTTCATTACGATGCCTGAAACATTTATGCACAAGGGAAAAAAACTATCTTGATTCCTTAATGATAGGTTCTAGAATTGTTTGCTTTCATAGAGGTTCAAAACAATTGTAAATTACAAATTCTGAGCTCTCTCTCCTCTCTGGATGGCAGCCCCTCCATGAGCTCTGGTTTTTCTTTTTCAATGCATTATTAGTAGTTTCTTTACAGTTGAGGAACTGTTCCTCAGGTACTTTTAAGTTGTCTAACAGTTTCTTTATACAAGTCCCTAACTAATCCTATCTTGATCTGCTTGCCTAATTTTAAAGAACAATGGCTGAGTCAACCTTAATTTTAAATGAAACAAAATAAAATAGAAACTCAAAATGTTTTTCTCTCTGTCTAGCAAAATAAAATAAAATAAAAAACATTTCCTAACTGTCACCTTTTCACTCGGATGCTCCTGCATCAATATGTGTGCTGACATCATCAAATCCTCAAGCATAGGCATAACCATAGCATGAACATGGTCATTCATGAGGCTGAGATCAGGCAATAGATCAGGCTGAGAACATGCACCGATGTAGCTGTAGAATAAAAGTGGATCAACCATGAATACGGTGGACGTAGTTGGCTATAACAGAATGGTGTCTCCGTGCAAACTATTTTGAATGCTGGTGCGAACGATCTGCATGTTGGTGCACGTTCAAATCTGGTTTGGGGTCATTATTGGTGCATGAGTTGTGCAGGTTTTCCTGGAGAATTTAAAATGTTGTGAACGAGGCAAATGGCTGAGGGAGAATGTGCTATTCAAGCAAGTTGTTCGTAGTTGGAGAATTGGGCGATGTTACAGTCCTTATTGTTGTAGGAAAATGCCAAGGTACATTTTGTCATACATGGCACAAGAGCGAGAAATCAAACTTTGGATCAGGAGAGGAAAACGTTGAGTAAGAGGATGGATGTCTAATGCGAGAGCAACAATAATAATAAAGATTAATAATTTTTATTTATTTATTTTTATTTAATATAATGGAGTTAATATTTTTATTACATGTAAGTAAGGCATGTTTATCCCTGTTTAATCAATGGTAAAGTCTGGGTTAGACCTAGGTGATAGGGGATTTTAGGTTAACATATACTTCAGTATAAACTTTGAGGGGGGTAAAGGATAGAGTGAGTAGGGCTAGGCTGAGTCACTTGGAAAAGTTGGTTGGATTTAGTAAAGGGACCCCAAGTCAAGTTTAAGGGGGGAATATTAGGTAAATTGACTCACGGTTAGAGTCCAGGTTGACTAGGTTAAACAAGGTTATTTTTGGGGCATGTGGTATTCTGTACCCATGGTTTTATACCCATGGTATTGCATGTAATGGAGCCTATAAAAGGCTGGAAATACCTCATTGTAATGTAGGCTAGGGAGGTGAGTGGGAAAGGTTGACTTGGTCGGGTTAGCCAGGGTTTTGGCCAAGGATAATGAAATAACATTATGGTGGGTTTTCCCCAAGTTGGGGTTTTTGTTAAAATGATTGTGTGAATTTTTCATCTGTCTTGTTGCCAGTTATTCTTCCTCTGGGTAAATCTCTGTAAATATGTTTTTCTTTGCGTTTATTTTTCTTCACCCTTCAATAAAAATATTAAAATAACGATAAATTTAAATCTTTGATTTAACTTAATAAATTATAGATGTTTTATGTAAAAACATTGGACTATGTAAAATGATGGGATAATCATCAAAAGTGAATCCACCGAAATACTAAAAATAGTAACCTTTCCAACTGACCCAATAAGTGCTTGAAACTATCTTACTAAAAATAGTAGGTATTGGAAAACTATCCTGAAATCATTCCAAAAAGAGACATCCTATTCATAATGCCAATGAGATCTAAACTGAACATCAAACACTTCCAAACTACTAGATTAATTTCCTCCAATGTTCCCTAACCCTAACCCAATAGCCTATGAGAACCAATTGATAGGCTAGAGGTCCACCAACTCCACTAGTTAGGAAGGGACATTACAATTTGCCCTTCCCAAAATTGCTTGTTCTCAAGCAATCTCAGCTCTAGATGTTGCAATATCTATTTGTTTTCCCATGTGGCATCCTATATTAGAAAGCACTTCCATTTGACCAAAAACTCTTTGATGACCCTCTTACGAAGATTCCTCTCTCTAATATCAATGATGGCATATGGAATCAATACCAACTTCCCCTCCACATATAATGTTGGCAACTCAGATGAGGGAACCACATTATGACAAAAAGCCTTATGGACCCTACTGCTAGTTGTTGTATCTCTGAGATAATGATGGTCAGTTATTATGCCAGAGCATCTAAGATAATTGTTTTGGGGGTTTTGTTTTAATTTGGGAGACCAATGGATGAAACATATATAGAACTGATGTGCCTAACCTCTTGAATAATATCAATATCTCAGCAGAGGGCTGCTATAAATATTTACATAGTGAAATAGCTTTTATGATGATGAGCAGAAACAGAAAAGTAATATGATTGCCACAGTTTTCAAATTGAAAGCTAAATAATCATAAGTATGAAAACCTTTAAACTATGTTTAAAGGTTTGAGAAAATACACATGAGCTTACAAAAGATGCTGATGATTTATTGATTTTGAGGGAATTAATTAAACAAATAGTCCATTAATTCATTCTCTTTATAGATTATCACTTCAAAAGCTTATAGGAATATATTGAAATACAATTATTCCTACCTAGTTATCTCTGCAAGACACAAGTATATGAAGAAAAAACATAATGAATGACACTGGAAAAACTTACAGGAAACACAAACTGTGTAAAATAGAATTCAGAATCCTTTGCTTCGTATTAATGATCCAGAAAGATTAATTACATCATTGATCCAGGCGGATGTTGGTGGCCACCCACCTATCCCATTTTTACCCCTACAACTATCTCTTTCAATTTTTCAGTTTCCTTAATTATAGCGTAGTTTACTATTTTTAGCAGTTTTTCGGGTCCTAAACTTCTGAAGCCATTTTGAGGCCCTAAACGACGTTTTTTTGTGGGAAATCTACCGCCAGCGATTTTTCTGTTAAAAAATCATCTTTTCTGTCGTAGTCCTTGGAGAGATCTTTCCAACGGGCTATCATGCACGTCAAATGGAGATAATATGACCAATTTGCGACCCCGGGAAGTTGGCTATCCAACTCACCCCAAAACGGGGCCCACAATTTGGCGTTTCATCTTCTAGGGTTAGGTTTCGGGATGTGAAGGGTTTTCCATTGTTTATCAATAATAAATATGCCTTCAAGCCTCATTGTAACACAGTTCAAAATAGTTCATAGGCAGGTAGCCACACATCTCTTCTCAGAGATAAGCTACCATCGCCCTAGCTGGTTTATTTCCATTTCTGGTTGTAAGCATATTTCAGTATTTTCCATTAATGAAATGAAGTATTATTTCTGCTGCATCTTTGTGTATATCTCTATAATTTGTTGCATTCTTGTTTAAATCCGGATCATTAGTATCAGAGCGGTCTACTTTTTCTCTATTTTTCTTTGCATGTCCCCAACGAGGTCGAGATATAAAGAGTTAGGGCTTGAACTGGTCGAACCTTTGCAAGACCAGCCTCGCATATCTCGACGACCTCCTGTGGCGGATGAGAAGAAAGACGAGGGGGCAGGAGATCCTATCAAAATCTTGCTCGAAGAAGTGCTCGAGCAGCAAATGAACGCGATGATGGATAGTTTTGCGCAGATCCTTCAGCGGCTACCCAGAGGCGACGCATCGACTTCCAACAGCTACTCTGGAAATGCCACACCGTTTAAGGTACAAGTTAATTTTGAAATCCCCATCTTCGAGGGTCAAATAGATGCAGATGCCGTAGATAAATGGTTAAATTTGCTAGATGGGTATTTTTCTGTTCATGAATTTTCAAGTCGGGAAAAGATTGTTTTCTCTCTTCTCAAAGCAGCCCCCCACGTCAAGGACTGGTGGGAAACCTACTGCGAGCAGAAGGATGAAAGTACAGGCTCACTATTTTCAGCAGTACCCACTTGGAATGACTTTCGGGATGCCATCAAGGAGCAGTACTACCCTGTCAAAAGCTATGAGGACAAATACATCAAATGGACCACACTGTGGTAGGGACGAGACCAAGATGTGCCAAAGTTCACAAACATTTGCATACCCTTCACACACAGTTGGGTATCAAAGATTCTGAGTTGCATCTGGTACTCAAATACTGCGGCTACCTGCACAGATACATCCAGGAAGAGATGGAGTTCTTGAACATCTCCTCACTTGGCACAGCATACCGATATGCTGTCAAAATCGAGCAAAAGTTTAAACAGAAGAAGCGAGACTTTGGATCTGCAAATCTGAAGCCCAAAGGATAAAGCCAAGGCAGGGTGACCCAAGAAAACCCCTCGAAGCCGCAAGAAAAGAAAAACACCACGAAGCCGAAGAAGGACACAAGAAAGTGGTGTGATTTCCACAAGAGTCCCACTCATAACACAAGTAAGTGTCGGACCAAGCAGTCGCTGGTGGTAGAGTTGAAGGCTTCTGAATCAGATGCATGTTCCGACCCTGAGCCAGAACTCGACAAGGGGAATGGAAAAGGGAAGTAGATCATTGATGTGGATCCCAGCACCATTGTTGCCACCGCCAAGATCTAGAAAAATGAGCCCGAAAATCAAGAGGAAGGGGAACGTCTTTTCCACTCACATATGTGGGTGAAGGGTTCACCGCTGCAATTCATTGTCGACAGTGGCAGCCAAAAGAATCTCATTTCAGCTGAAGTCGTGAAGCGGTTGGGTCTACCGATTACACCACACCCATAGTCGTACAGTATCGGGTGGCTTCATGAAGGATGAGATCTCAAAGTTCGCTAGCAGTGCCGCCTTCCCTACAACATCAAGCCCTTCACAGATGAGGTATTGTGTGATGTTACACCTTTGGATGTTTGTGATGTACTATTAGGCCAGCCATACTTGTGGAGGCGACATGCTGTGTATGAGTCAAGGCCTCACGCTGTCATTATTTCTTTGGGTGATTCATTATACAGGATACCAGAGGTAGCCCCACCTACTGCCACCTCTTTGATCACTACTAAGAAAGGCAGCAAGCTCATCTCCCAGACTAGGAAATTCATTTTCTGTCTGGTTCACTCCCAAAGTAAGGGGAAGATCGTTGCTACATCCATGACCCCCGCAAAGGGTTCCTACATGCAGCAACAACAGCAAAGGGATACGGTCATGAAAGAACATAGGAACAACTTCTCCTCACCCACAGGGGTACCACACAAGTTTCAGGTGGGCGACAAAGTTTGGTTGCATCTGCAGAGAGAACGCCTTACCAGAACCCATCAGAAACTCAGACCACTTCGACATGGTCCTTACACCAGTAACAAGGCTACGGGAAACAATGCTTTGAAGCACAGGATTCCTCCATTCCTTCGCTTGCATCGAGTGTTCAATGTGGACCATCACCAACCATGCTTCCTACCATTTCTAGACACATCAGAGATTGCAGAATAGCTCACCAGAGACCCAGCTCAGCAGAAGCTTCCTCATCTCAGGGAGGAACTCAATGTAATGGGGACCATTGCTTCCTAAGGGGGGAGGAATGATCCAGGTGGATGTTGGTGGCCACCCACCTATCCCATTTGGACTCCCACAACTATCTCTTTCAGTTTTTCAGTTTCCTTAATTATAGCGTAGTTTACTATTTTTAGCAGTTTTTCGGGTCCTAAACTTTCGGAGCCGTTTTGAGGCCCTAAACGACGTTTTTTGTGGTAAATCTACTGCTAGTGAATTTTCTGTCAAAAAATTGTCTTTTTTGTCGTAGTCCTCAGAGAGATCTTTCCAACAGGCTATCATGCGCATCAAATGAAGATAATATGACCAATTCACGACCCCGGGAAGTTGGCTGTCCAACTCACCCCAAAACGGGGCCCACAATTTGGCGTTTCATCTTCTAGGGTTAGGTTTTGGGATGTGAAGGGTTTTCCATTGTTTCTCATTGTAACACAGTTCAGAACAGTTCAGAAGCAGGTAGCCACAAATCTCTTCTCAAAGATAAGCTACCATCGCCCTAGCTTGTTTATTTCCATTTTTGGTTGTAAGCATATTTCAGTATTTTCCATTAATGAAATGAAGTATTATTTCCACTACATCTTTGTGTATATGGTTATCTCTATAATTTGTTGTGTTCCTGTTTAAATCCCTATCAATCATATGTCTAGAAATGCTTCTTCAAGGGTGCAACCCTTAATAACTCGTGAAGAGAGTTATTTATACAATAGTAGGACGAAAAATATCCTGAACTGCTTTTACAAAAATAGATTATTTACACAATAAAAAATAAAACTGTCTAATGATCTGGCACTATTTTGGTGCTGTGCTGTTTGATGACTATTATTGAAAAAGTTGAAAAGTGGTTGAAGCTGGTTGATTGTTCCCTCAAAAAATTGAATGTTGTTCAATTATCCTTAATCAAGTAAATCTGTTAATTCTTCCCAGTGTTTCTTATCTGGGATAGAAATCTTTGTTACCCTCCTATAGATTTCATCCATCTCGGTGTATTTAGTAAAAGTGGGTTTTACCAAAAATATATGCTTGATTTCATCCAGGATGAAGAAAGAATCCCTGAGTGTTTTTACTATGAGAGCTGGTGTTGCTAATCCTTTGATATTGGCGACTGAAGTTGCATGGGTGCCCACCTCTATTAAATTCTTGACATAATCCTCAATTGGAATTAATTTATCATTAATAACCATCATATAAGGTAAACCCTTGCTAACCAAAGGTTCAATTTTGTTGAAAAATCTCTGAACTATGTTGTTAACATTACTGCACTTTTCTTGTAGTTGAAGGGTGAGATTTTTCTTAGTGATAATAGTCTTTACCTCTAATATCGTTGTAGTTCTGTTGCTTATTCTTAATTCCTCATGCTCATAGTCATCCTTGGAATTTAGAAACTTGATTATATCAGAGGCAGTATCTGGCATATCCTCCAGCTGCTCAGTTATGGTTTCCACTGCTTCCTGAGCTTTTTCCAAGAGTTCTTTCTGATTGAATATTATCTTAATGGAGGGCCAAATCTCCTTGATTGCTTCTATGATTTCTTCCCACATAATTTCTTTTGCTAAACCCAACTTGTTTCCTATGAAGGAATCTGTGAGTTCTCTCTGCAACATTTCCGCTTGGCCTTTGAGTCTGTTTGTTTTAGTTGTATATGATTTTTCTGATATAGACTTCATAAGCCATAATTCTTTGAGTTCATCATTTAGTTTATTGATTTCTCCTGTCTGCATAGATAGGTTCTAAATGACTTCAGTAAGTTGTTTAGCTCCTTCTGCAGTACCTGTCGCTGATGTAGTGGCTGAAGTAGAAACTCTGGTGATGGGAACTGCTACAAGAGAGACTACATCCACAAAAGCTTGAATGTTCCTGATAGCTTCCTCCTTCTCCTTAAACGATTTCTCCATTTGTTTTATTTTCAAATTTTGTTCTATGATGAGCTTCATCATATCTAACTTTTGAGTCTCTGTCTCCTCGATTTCTTTGGCCATTGGAACCTCAGATGTTGGTAGTTTCAACTGTTTCTTTAATGCTGCAACCTCAATGTTCTTTTTCTTAATGAGATCCTCTGCAGTGTTTATGTTTGAGGGATCATATCTCATCCTTAGCACTAGGTTTTCCAAGGATTGAAGCTTGGTATCCTTTTTTAATGAGGAGACCTTCTCTAACTTTAGTTGTGACTGAATGTTGGCCAATGTAATGTGAATTTTTAACAAACTCATAACAGTGTTTGTCAAGGTTGAAGCAATCATCTGTCCAGTTTGTTTGTGCATCTCAATTTGATCAATTGGATGCACATCCTTGACATTAAAATCAAAGGAAGTGTGTTTCTGGTATTGTGCTGCAGTCCTAGGCTAAGGAACTTGGGCTTGCAAGAAATCCATTTGCATCTTCCCCTTCTCAGAGTTGAAGGCTGAGAGAAGCCTAGCTTGAGAGCTAGAAGAATGCTTCCAGAACTAGGTGTAAGTATTTAACTTCAATTCTTCATTCTTTCTTTTTATTTCACTAAAGACATGGAATATGTCTTCCTCTTTATTCTTTGGAATGCCTCCAACAATTTGGACTATCTTCTGTTCATGAGAAGTGGTAGATTGAGTTGGAGATTGTATAGACTGTCCACCGGACTGTGAATCAATATTCATAGAGACCCTTTGTTTCTTTTTCCTGTGAAAAACCTTGAGGCCTTGGCTTGTTGCCTCTATTGCAGGTGAAGATTGTTCTTCCCTCCCTCTCTTGGTTGTCTTTTCCTGTGCAATTGGAGTTTGCATATTTGATGTAGAGATTTCCTGCTCCTCAGCCTCTTGGAGGGTATTCTCTGTCCATTCCAACTGATTCTTGAACTATTCTATCTCAAGCCTAGCTGTATGATGATATGGTGTGAACTTGTTTTCCACCGTGAGTTTGGAGATGACTCCCAATGGGTCATATGACCAAGAGAAACTGAAAACAAATTTCATTTCTTTTAACAACTTATTAGCTTCCTCCCCTGCTGCCCTGATATTACAAATGAAGGGACCAACTTGAGCTTTAAGCTTAAAATATGATTTGTTTTTGGTAGCTACAAAATGTACTTCATCTACATTCAATCTTTACCTCAAGTACTCCAGTGCAAAGATTCTAACAGGGAGGTACTTCAGCAGTTTGTAGGGTGGAAGCTCACAGCCAAAAACATTGATTTCTGTGGAGTTTTGGTAGCAATACCAATCTCCTGTTGCAACTTGATCTATGAATTGAAGTTCTTTGACAATCTCCTCACTGATCCTTGGTAATGGAGTGTTTCTCATAAGGCTGAGGGCTAGATGAATAAATAGTTCTATGAACTGCTTTTATGTGAATTCTTCTTTCTCCTTCATCCCCATTGAAGTCCAGAAAATAATTGACTGTTGTTGTCCTTCTTCATCAAGTTTCTGCAAAGGAAATGGGAATTTTTCTCGCTAAAAAAATGTAAAAAGATAAATAAGTACTGAAGCATACTTGAATACTTATTCAGTGTCAAAATTGACAAACTGCTCATGTATGGTTTCAACTATGAAATGACTGAAATCATAAGTAACAGTAGGCTTAGAATCAGAGGAAAACATGGATAAGAAACCAAGGATGGCTTCATTTACAAACAGATCAGAGTGATAACCAAGCAAATAGGGTAGGATAGTAGTAATATGCTTGGTTCTATCAAGAAACATAGATGAATTATAAGGGGGATTTCTCTTTGGTAGAGAACTACCAATTGATAAAAACAGTTCCAGGGACTGGGATCTCTTGGTAAAGTCCAGTTTGTTATAAGCTTCTATCGGGTTTTCATGGGAAAATGGATGAGTTGGTATAGTGTCAAGGGCCTACAACATTTTCTCAATTGAATTAGCATTAATGGGACAAAGGATTTCTCTAGTAAGTGAGATAATTGCTCTCTGGCTCAGATCATAGGATTCATGGCATTTTCTCACAAAATTTGGAGCTCTGTGTATTTGTGGAAAAATATAGTGGGGTAATTGGGATTCCCGGAGCCCAATTTCATCACTCAGGTCAATTAGTTGTTCTTCCCACTGTTAGCACCTAAATCTTCCTTAGGCTGAAGGAAGGAAAAAATTAGGGTAACCACAAACCACACTCAGTCTGGTAGCTAGCCCTACTAGAACAGGAGAGGGCTCTCTCCGAGTCACACTCAATGAATGTATAAGCAAAAAAGGTCTGAGATGACGTACAGTGAAATATTGATCTTAGGCTAGTAAGTGAATAGGGATACAAGAAACCATTTTCATGAATGACCGAGCTTCTGGGATGGTATGGGACCAACGGTCAGCAAGGAATAGAGAATTTAATACAAAGCCACAGATTATTCTGTGAGGCAAGGCAAGCGGAAAATGTAGAAATTTAGTTTGAGGTAATGCGGAATGAATAGATTGCTGAAGAAAGTGAAAAGGGAATAGTTACATGAATCCTTTTGTTTCCTTCCTCCAGTTCAATGTCATGCTCGATTCCCCTCTTAGGAAGAACTCCTTGAGGGATACTCCCATACACCTTGCTATGTTTGGATAAAAACTACTGAATATCAAGATGGTAATTGTTCTTTTTTTGGTTTAACACTGTAGGAACCTATTGATTGGCAAAAAATTCCTCCGTCAACATTAGGGGAGACCACCAATCGGGAACTTAAAGCAACTCCTTTTTTATTGAAGATAGTGATTCTAACTTGTTATGGGTCTAGTTACCCTGTCATCTAAGACTAACCTGAAACTAATCTAACACTAATCTAAGCTAAACTCAAAGTTAATCTATCCACATCATAGTATGTTACATTTCCTTTATATCGATCTTTAAAGATGTAAGTTAAAGAGTAAATCAACACAAAGGTTTGATCAATTAAAAGGGTTGATCAAACCACAATTAAATGATTTATTTGCCTCTTTAAGAGAGGACTTGATGCAGAGCTAAATATACAAATGCAAGACTAATCTAAAACATAAAATCCTATCTCGAACTAGAATGGGATAGCCCTCTCCTAATCCGAGAGCAAGTTAAATGAAATAGGGGGAAAGATTGGTTTATGAATGAATTCATAATTAATATTCGATTATGAATTCCAAAATAGTTTGTAAACTCATAAAAGGCTAAAAAAACTATAAAAATGAATCTACTTTAATAAATAGTTATTAAGGTAAGTCCGTCTACGAGCTTGAATTCATATTAAACATAATTCATTATAAAATTTGTATTAATTAAAAGAAATAGTTCATTTCAATTAATACACATAAAATAAAATACACCTGTAAATGAATAATAAATAGTTATCATTCACCACAAGTATAATTCAATGAATTAAGTACAATTTCGATCTCAATCTGTCTCTTGGAGATAGCTCCTGCAAGACTTCAACAACATATCACAGTATGACTCAATAATAATGTTAGAGATCAAACAAACATACTACTTAGAATGTAGATCAAAACCCATTATACAACTTTAAAAAAAATATGAAAATTCATCATTATGGTAATAGTACACAAGAATGAAAATTCATTAAACATTGCCAAAATACATTGCAAATGCATAGTCTTGGAGCAACTCAAACCCATAATCACATTTCCTGCAATAGTGAAAAGAAATTATAATAGAGCTAGCAACCCTCTTTCAATCTCTACACTAACTCTATCCATGCTAAACAATAGTGCACAGACACAAATTAAATCATACCAGAGACCCCCAGTGGTGGATCATGAGCTCCCTCTTTGCATCGAATTCAGGGGTATTTATACAAGATTTACAAAGGTAATAGTCTCCCCCGATTCTGTCAACAACCAAGTTAATTACAGCAAAGATGACTTTAATTATATGATCTGATTAAGAATATTAGTTTGTTGTGATAAGATCCTCCTCAGATTAGAAACAAAATGTTATTCATGTGCTTAAAGATTCATGAGTTTTGAAAATGAAAATGAGTTTTCCATGTTGATTTTGTGAGCAATTTAACATAAAATAGAAACTGAACAACAACATACAAATGCACATAACATCACCAAAAACACATCACAACAGGAACATGATGAACAATTTCACCCTCCTAGGAAACGTCTCCTTGGTCCATCTTCCAGTAGCTTGGGTCTCTCTATTATGCTCAAATGTGTAAAAATATTTGTTTACGATGCTCAAATGCTTCTAAAACCTGCTCCAATGAGTCCAGAATGTCCAAAAATAGCTACCTAGCCTCTGTATGTCCCTAGTTTGGTTGAAAACTAGAGAAGTTATGACCTCTCCTAGTTTCTCCACTATTTTCTCTACAATTTGCCCAAAATCCGGCACCAACCTTCATTTACGCCCCATTTTCCACTAACGGGGCACCAAATGTGTCGAATCTAGGCAGATTTTTTGCATTGTTAATTTTTGCGCCGAGACTCTAAAATCTTAGAAAAGGGCAGTCATATAGGCATGATAGAACTGGGGATTGGGTCCCTAACGCCCACCCCCATCGGAACCATTAGTAGCTAACATTCACAGTCATGGTCATAAGTGGTGGTTTTGTTGATTGTCGTGGTTATCATTATATGGGAGGGGGCTTGGGGCTAGCCTTCGGCTCGCAGTCCTGCCTTCAATGGTGACCAAGGGCTAGGGCTAGGCCTCGGCCCCCACCCCCAAATCGAATACAACATCACCTTAAATATAATCTGCACCCTTGGTATGTTAAGACCCATTAGACATGGTATGTTGGTAAAGCCAATGTGTTAAGTGTTGGGAGGTCATGGGTTCAACCCCCGCTGCCTTCGTCCAAGCCCTTACACCATTTTGGTGCCCCTCGGGCGGCCACGTGGTGACTTGAGATTGGCCACCACAAAAACACGTGGACCACACAATAACTTACCACTTGGATCACTCACAAGGTGCCATTTGGCACCACCTAATTTGTCGGAGATGTACATTCAACTTGCCAACTCAACCTAGTCACCTGCACAGTCAACTGTACGTATGCACAGTTAGCAGCCCAGTCAGCACTCTACAATTTTTTTTGCCTGTTTGAGAAAATAGATATAACGCATTTCTAGGAGCATATTGTGTCCATTTCGCAGGAAATGAGTTACGCCAAATTAAGGACGACGATAACTACATGGTCATTTAGGTTCCACACCATTCTGGCGACTTTAATTTTTGAGCATAATTTTGAGCACCTAATCATTCCTCCCCACTAGAAGCTTTTGGACCCTAAAATATCATCTTTAATTGTCCAACATGTGAGGGTACAATTCCATCACCTTTCCAATCTTTATCCATTTTTCCTTTGAAGGATTTGTTCCCTTGATCCCCACTCGAAGATAGTCGACACTTCCTCTTTTCGATGTCCTTGTTCTTTTGTCAAGTATAGTGTCTTGTTGAGGCTCAACAAGGAATTCTGGAGAAAAGTCTTCAATATATGGAATTTGAATATTCTCTCCTTGATCTTCAATCAAAGGAGGCTCATATAACCTTAAGTTATCAACATTAACAATAGAATAAATTTGCATGTATGAAGGCAAATCTAACTTGAAGGCATTGTTACCAATCTTTTCAAAATTTCTAAATGGACCATATCTAATTGGTTTTAGCTTTTTACCTTCTCCTTGGAGCCTCTCTTTTTTAATGTGAAGTCAAACTTCATCCCCGACTTGGAACTTGTGATCTACATGATGTTTTTCATGCCTTGCCTTGTCCTTGTCTTAGCTCTTTTCAAGTTGTTCTTGAACTCTTTGGTGTACCAATTGGATTTGTTCAATGAACTGTCTTGCTTTGTCTATGTCACTATGACCATCAATAGCAACATCTTTTCTAGAAATGAAATCCAAAGGCGATTTAGGCAAGTATCCAAAACATGACTCAAATGGTTATGTTTGAGTTGAAGAGTGCTTGGCCCAGTTGTAAGCATGTTGAATATAGTGCAAATGTTCATCCCACAACTTAGGATGCTTGCTACAATACCCATGAAGAAGATGTATCATTGTCCTATTCACCACCTCTGTTTGACCATCTATTTGTGGATGAAATGTTGTACTCTTTTTCAATTTGGTGTCCATGAATCCCCACAAGCTTGATAAAAAATTCCCAACAAAGCGAGAATCTCAATCACTAACAATGGAAGTGGGCAATCCAAAATGCACCCATAGATTCTGAAAGAATAACTGAGCAGTTTGTTCAGTTGTAGCTTGCTTTTTACATGGCATCAAAATACACATTTTGTTGAACCTATCCACAACTACATACAACTAATCATGACCTATTTTTGACAATGGAAGACCTCCTACAAAATCCATAGAAACACTCTCCCATGGTCGTGAAGGAAGCAGAAGTGGTGTGTACAATCCTAACTTCCTATTTGTAGGCTTACTGACTGCACATAATGAACGTCCTTTAATAAAAAGTGACACACTTTCAAGAATATGAGGCCAATAACAATACCTCTGTAGATGTGCCACCGTCTTATTTACACCAAAATGACCAGCAATAAGAGAAGTATGTGCTTCTCTTATGATGTTGATTCTTTCTCCTTGTGGAATACAAAGCTTACCAAGATGGTACAACAAGTTATCATGCAAATGATAATCCAATTCCTATACTTGGTTACCTTGACTCAAGCTTGCATAAACATCTTGGAATTCATTGTCTAATGCATATTGCTCAATATTACTTTCATGCAAAACAAAATTATGCTTGAGTAAAGTAGCTGCACTAACAATAGGCCTAGAAAGCATATCAACAACTTTATTGTAGATACCTTTCTTATATCTAATTACCAAGTGGAATTATTGAAGAAAACCCATCCATCGGAAGTACCTCGATTGCTGCAACTTTGATTGAGATTCCAAGTATTGCAATGGTTGATGATAAATGTGAATGATTGTTTCCTTACCCATCAAGTAGTGTTTCCACTTTTTCACACTTTGTACCAATGCATACAATTCCTTGTCATATGTAGGATAGTTAATCACCACACCATTAAAAGTTTCCAAATGAAAATAGATAGGCTTACCATGTTGCATGAGGATTGCACCCATGGCATAGTCACTAGCATCAGTCTGAATCTCAAATGACTATCTCAAGTCTGGAAGTGCAAGTACTGGAGCTGAACTGATATTTTCCTTCAATGCATCAAAGGCCTTTTGTTGTTTTCCTCCCCACTGAAAAACATTTTTCACACTTGTCAATGCATGAAAAGGAGCTACTATAGAAGAAAAGTTAGCAATGAATTTCCTCCAATATTGGGTTGCTTCCAAATAAAAACTTACCTCAATAACTATCTTGGGTCTTGGCTAATTCAAAATGACATCAACCTTGGAGGGATCTATTTTCAACTCACCTCCTCCAACAATATGACCCAAGTAAACTAAAGAAGTTTTTCCAAACTCACACTTTGACATCTTAAGATACAATTGTTCTTCCTTCAAGACATCAAGTACTTTTCTCACATGCTTGATATGTTCATCACAAGATTTACTGAAAATTAATATGTCATCTAAGTATACTATAAAAAACTCATCAAGAAATGGCCTCATCACATCATTCATCACACACATGAATGTAGTAGGAGCATTACATAAACCAAAAGGCATAACTAGCCATTCAAACAAACTTCTTTTGTTTTGAATGTTGTATTCCAAATGTCTCCTTCAACAATTCTAATTTGATGGTAGCCACTACTTAATTCCAACTTAGTAAAATACTTTGCATCTTTCAATTCATAAAATAAATCATCTATTATATGTAGTGGCTAATGGTTATGTACTGTAATTTTGTTTACCGTGCATCACACATGCGCCATGTTCCATCCTTCTTTGGCACCAAGACAATATATGAACCACATGGCAAAGAAGATGGCATGATGACCCCTTTATCCAACAACTCTTGAATTTGCTTCTTAATTTCTATACTTTCCATCACTGACATCCTGTACATGCCAATGTTAGGAAGAGGAAAATCTTGCTGCAACTCTATTTCATGTTGGGTTCCTCCCTTGGGACGTAATCCTTTTGGTACCTGAAACATCTCATCATATGTCTAGTTAATTTAACGTCTTAAATTTCTCTACATAAATTATCAATCCGGGTATCGTAAACTGATGAAGTGTGGTGCACTATACGTGCTTAGTTAACCTTTCTCTTACTTCGTTGTTTTATAGTTTATGTTGTTTTTGTGGTTTTGTTCTTGTTGCTTTTCTAAAGTGTTTAAGGCAACTAGTTCAATCGAAATAAAATGCAATAATCAAATAATGAGAGAATGACTATGAGACCCAGTATCCTTGCTGCTTCAGCAAAAGGACAAGATGATTCTATCACGTCATTAGTTCATTAAAAGGCTATGTGCATCACTAATCTACAATCAACTTGAAAGAAATTTATGTACAATAATATACATGTTAAAAAGAAAATAAAATGCAGTAATTCAAACTGTACATTAATATACATGAAAATCAGAAAAAGAAATACAAGAAATTAAAGTGACAACTATACAAGGCAGGGGCCCCCTACTACCTATGAAATCAAATGCTTAAAGGAAAATAAAGACATCAAATAAAGAACTAATGACATTGGCCCAGTATCTATGCTGCTGATTTAAAATGAAAATGAAATGTGAAATCTAAGTGACACTACATAAAGGAGACAAATCACACTACTTTAACCTTTTCTTAAACTTTTTGCCTTTCAGCTAGATTTATCATGTGATAATAGTTATGAGCAAGTCAGCAATGTGAGCCTTAAAGCAAACTAAACCAAGCTGTACTAAGTGATATTTTGGCTCCAATAAAGTTATTTGATTATGGAAAAAGAACCATCAATAGATGAACAACTTGATATCTAAGAGTAGAAAGTAAAGTGCAAGTTAAAGAAATGATACTAATGAAAATCAAACTAGAAAAAGAAAGGTCAACAACATAGACAAGATGATCACATATGCCATTAGTCATGAAATCAAAGCAAAATTAAACACACTTGCATGAATTAAAATTGCATGAATGAAAAATCTAATCTACCTTACATTCTACAAAGCAATATTTACAAAATGAAATCTACTCTACTTACATCCTAATATGCTCCATGACATCTACTTCACATCTCCTTCCATGTTGAGAACATCAAAGCTTTATTCAATTTCTTCAAAAGTACAAAGTACAAAAGCTTTCAAAAGCCATGGGACTAACAAGCTAAAAGGACTAAGAAAAGACTAAAAGGAAAGACTAACAAATGAAGGAGAGAGATCTCCTATTTATACAAAAAGATGAGAGCCATCTCATTAATGAGAATCCATGAATCTCTCCCTCTACCTCTAGAGTCCTAATCAAAATAGGAACTGATAAGACACATGTCTTTTTAGAGTTACAATACAATTAGGAGATGTGACACATATCCTCATGATCCCATGATTCTTTCCAACCAAATTCGAATTTGGCCTTAGGGTGCCACATAAGGGTCTTCTAGAAGTCTCCTTTCAACCTACACATGTCAACAACCTCAACCCATTTGTTAGGTATAAGCATATGCACATTATTTTCTAATGTTAACCACAAATTCACTTAAAAGGCTTAGAAATAATAAAGATTGGAAAAACATAAAGGTGGCCCAATGATAATGAAAGTGGGATGAATGTGGTGACATAGTAGTGAAATGGAGGTGATATAATGGACATAATAGTGAAAGTATAATGCAAATGAATGACATTTTCAAGACTCAACATACCCCCCAACTGAAGCTATTGCATGTCCTCATGCAATATATATTACATTAACTCTTTTGTTCCTTGAGCTTTGGCTTAACTTTGCATGATATCATTTGATAACTTCATATTTCTGCAAAGTGTTTCACTTGAATTGCAACATGGTTGGTTCTTGTGTTACAACCATTTTTTTTGTTGCCTTCTATTTTGATCTTTGAACTTTGCATAATGATATTTTGATTATTGTTGCAAAGTATATCTTTATTGGATTGCATGATGGTTGGTTCTTGTGTGACAACCATGATTTTGTTTGTATCCAGTTTATCCTTTAAGCACTTTTTCAAAAGCCATTGTATGCTCATAATAGCAATGTAATAATTAATATATCTTGGAAGTATGTGAGCTCTTGAATATGATATGGACATGGCAAGATATGAATATGAATGTATCCCCCCCCCCCCCAACTGATGGTATTGGCAATTTTATGAAATGAGGAAGAGAAATGTTTTTCCAACAATTATCATTCTAGCTTTTTATGGAATTCTATGGTTAAAAGTTAGAAAATTCCGTACCTTCACTTACCCTTTGGAATGGATGAGTTGTATGTGTGGTGGCTGAAAACTTCTGATCATTTTCTTCTTCAAGTGGCTGATCAAGAGGAGTCATGGATAGAGAGATAAGATGACTTTTTATTGCTTCTACTAAAACTTGTTGAATTTGCTCCTAAAATGCTGAAAATAATAGTCTTCATGTCTTCAAAACTCATTGGCACAATTCCTACTATGTGAAAAGATGTTCTGATGTCGAACATAGTAGGAAATTGTTGGCTTAGTGGCCATTAATGGATGCCACTAGTCAACACGAGAACTCTCACCATTGATGACAATGAGAGTCAAGATGCCCAAACACATCTTGCTAGGTACGAATGAATTTGCTGATGTCGAGTCACCTAGAAGATCTAACGAACAAGGGACATTAATGTATTCCCATTGTTTGTCAGCATGAGGACTTCCCATTAAGGCATGCAAGCCTCAAGGTGTTTTTACAAAGAACTTAGACTCAAAGGACTATGGACTCAATAATTTGCATTGAAGCAGGGCTTATTTGCGGAATGAAAATGACAAGGAATGGAAAATGAAAATGGAAAATGGCAATGGAGAATAGAAATGGCAATGGCAATAAGCATGTGAATGAGCCTCTTGCTTTTATTTGTGGGTTATGAATGGACAAAAAGAGATGGAAAGTGTATGTGAATGTAAGTGGAAAATATGGAGGAAAATGGGATGAATGGTTTATTATGAGGTATGGATGTGATGGATGGATATGATGGAGACAATAGTATCTGAAAGTTTTTCAAGTGTTTGGATCTGATTTTACATCAGCATATTTCCTCTTTGTTGTTGATGATCCTCTTATGAAACAAATTGGTCTCTTAGAGAGACACCATTCTCTTGTAGTCATTTGTCCTTCCTCCTGAAACCTGCAAAAAAACTAATACTTCTTCTGCAATGGAATGTAAGATTATCAAAGGAGAGAGGTGATCAATCTCTCTAGTTATGATATTTACACACAAAACTAAGAATTTGTATTAATGAAACAAGTTCTCAAAGGAAAAATCAAAAGAATTTATACCTGCTTTGGAATTAGTGCCTCAAGTTGATGTTGCTTCTTTTCAGCAATTTATTTCATTATTTGCCATTTCAAACTCTAATGATATATTTCTCATTGTATAGATCTTGTTGAGATCTTTCCAATGGTACTTAAATCATCAAAATCTAATTTTGTATGAGAAAGATAGGCTGATTTGAACAATGAGGTTTTTCTGGCTGCGGAATTGGAGAATAGCTCTGTAGCTAAAAATCTTGAATAAAAAGTTAGCCATTCATCTTTCATTATCAGTCCAAAATTAATCAATACCTTCAGAAAAGTGAGAAAATAACTTGTTCATTTCATTGATTCAAAATTATTATTTTTTCTTGACATGCAGCGACTTAGTGTGGCGACTCAGTGTGGCGACTTTGTGATAACACACAATTTGACTTCCCTTTGACCGGGGTCTTTTTCATCAAATTTGATCGAATGAATAGGACACCATCCATGTACTGACATTTCTCCAGCTACCCATGTGACTTGTTTTTCTTGATGACACCTGCAACCTAGAGTTTAACAAAAAAGCTGCGGAAACGCTGTATTGGCTACGGAAATGCTGTATGAGCTGCGGAAACGCTGTATTGGCTGCGGAAAGTGCAGAGTGTAGGAAGTACTGTGAAATGGAGTGGCTGTGTGCGTGGAAGAGAAAAAAAAATTGTGCCCCTTCAAGACAACTAACTTAACTAGTGCAATTCATGGTTCAGGCTGTCAGTGGAATAGCCGCATTGTAATACGAGGTAATAACAACACTGCTTACATCTATGACTGTCATAAATCTGGCATAGAAAAGAACTGTCATAAATCTGCCATTTTTTCTATGGTTGTGACATTATTAGTAGCAGGATTATTTGTTCATTTCGGCCAGATCTGGACTCGTTTTTTTGAAATGTAAATAAACACATAAACAGAACCGAAAACATAAAAATTGCAGTACATCAAGTTAAATACAATTATTGATTACTATAACTCACTGGATAAGCGTCAGATTCACCCTTGTTAAGCTCATCAATTTGCTGCTCATGATCCCCTACAGTTTCTTTTCCTCCATATCCAATCTGTGAGGAAATGGCATTACAGGTAGAAAATGGAACCGTGGAGTTTGAAACAGAGCTGCGGGGTTTAAAACAGATACGTGAAGTTTACAGCAAAACGAGAGCGGAAATGGTGAAAGTGTGAAGAAGTGGAAGACAAGCATGAGAATGAGTTCAAATGCGTGTGAGAATGGAGTGATAAGGGAATGAGATAACGGCCAAATCCCTTGGAGTCAGACGGCTTTCTTACACGTTTCAGTTTTTGGCTGCGGAGATCGTGGTGGAGAGGAGCCGTATAAGTTTTAAACACCTCTTGCTTGGCGGAGTTTTATGGAGTGAAGAGCCGTGTTGGATTGAAACTATTGTTTAACGGGTCTTAATGAATTGCAATGGGGTAGAGGTGGCAGCATAGAACCGAATTTGAATTCCCCTTCTTCAGGTACGCCGAACACATCAAACTATCAGTTAACTCACGTTTTTCTTCACGCGGCGGCAAAAAAGAGGCTCCAAGGAACCGAATATTTCTCCCAGACCGCCACGAATTTCCTCAAACGGTTTCTGGGTTATCTAATTAACCCACCTGGAAAAAAAACCCATGTTTTAGTTTTTCTAAATTCGTCTCTGTTTGGGAGAATCGAAGGTGTGAAGTTTGACATTTTTTTGCTGTTTACGCATTTTTCTGAGTTAACTGTTTTTACTGTTCTGAATTGTGGCATTCGGCCTTTTATGAATTTGCATTCTCATACATGTCAAGCTCTCATTGTGTTTCCTGTAGCTTGTAAAAATATCTTATGGTAATGCTTTTGACAATGGTGATTCTATCTGTTCTCCCATATGCCCACCAACACACCGCCTTGCAACCAGTTCTCGACAAGATGGATGATGAAATCCACAACTTCCATGCACTTTTGTTTTCATTTGTGACCAGAAGGTAGGCATAAACTAGTTTGCAATTGAGGGAAAACTCCATGGTGACACCCATGTGGCTTGGACAACACAATTTTTTTGTAGCAGTATTCTATAGCAATATGTCCTTAATTCTGCTGCAACTCTTTTGCTTGCACGAATTCCTGTAGCATATAAGGCTCCCCAAGCCTGGACATTGGGTAATTAGAGAAGGGTAGTGGGATTTCTTCTCATTGGTGAGGTCTATGCACATTCGAATGAAGAAAATAAAATTCTGTTTTGCAAACAAGTTATCAGATTTGACCTTACAACACTACTCTCAATTTTTTTTCATTCTTTAAGAAGAAGAGCGAATTCCTCAAAAGAGTCCAAGTACTTGCCTGTTAAGCGTCTGTTGTTTACAAGAGACATGAAAACAACTAAAGGAGACGTAATGCTTTTGCAGATTGGTTTTAAGGCCAAAGCTTGATCAGGGAGGCAGATTCTTTTATTGAAGCCACAGCGAAAACTAGGAATAGAGATAGCCATAGATTGTTTTTTCTCTGAAATTGTGAATTTTTGTATTGCTTAGTCATTCCTGCATTTTCATTTTGTTGCACTAACATCTTGACTGTAAGTTTGAAAAACAGAGTGGTATCAACTGCGGAAACCAGTATCAGCTGCGGAAACCAGTGTCACAGCAACCACTTAGCTAAATAGAGATAGTTAGGCAATCTTAATGGAAATGATCATGGGGAAATAACTTTTATTGATGAAATGGATGGCATGGAGTGAAAATGGAAATGAAATGAAGTTTATTTTTTTTTTCTTCTCCCTTTTTTCTTTTTTCTTTTTTTTTTTCTTGAATCAATTGAAGTGATGAGGTTTATTTTGTCTCCTATTTTTTCTTAACAATTCTTTTTCTGATCCTCCAGATCACACAAAGTGCAGGAGGAGAGCATACTCAAGAATTATTATTTTTCTTTTTTACTTAACAATCCTTTTTCTGATCCTCTAGATCACACAAAGTGCAAGAGGAGAGCATACTCAAGAATTGTTAATTTTTTTTTCAGATGTAAGAAATAAGGTCTCCTAATTACACTTCCCCGGCAACGGCGCCAAAATGTCTAGTCAATTTAACGTCTTAAATTGCTCTACATAAATTATCAATCCGGGTATCGTAAACTGATGAAGTGTGGTGCACTATACGTGCTTAGTTAACCTTTCTCTTACTTCGTTGTTTTATAGTTTATGTTGTTTTTGTGGTTTTGTTCTTGTTTCTTTTCTAAAGTGTTTAAGGCAACTAGTTCAATCGAAATAAAATGCAATAATCAAATAATGAGAGAATGACTATGAGACCCAGTATCCTTGCTGCTTCAGCGAAAGGACAAGATGATTCTATCACGTCATTAGTTCATTAAAAGGCTATGTGCATCACTAATCTACAATCAACTTGAAAGAAATTTATGTACAATAATATACATGTTAAAAAGAAAATAAAATGCAGTAATTCAAACTGTACATTAATATACATGAAAATCAGAAAAAGAAATACAAGAAATTAAAGTGACAACTATACAAGGCAGGGGCCCCCTACTACCTATGAAATCAAATGCTTAAAGGAAAATAAAGACATCAAATAAAGAACTAATGACATTGGCCCAGTATCTATGCTGCTGATTTAAAATGAAAATGAAATGTGAAATCTAAGTGACACTACATAAAGGAGACAAATCACACTACTTTAACCTTTTCTTAACCTTTTTGCCTTTCAGCTAGATTTATCATGTGATAACAGTTATGAACAAGTCAGCAATGTGAGTCTTAAAGCAAACTAAACCAAGCTGTACTAAGTGATATTTTGGCTCCAATAAAGTTATTTGATTATGGAAAAAGAACCATCAATAGATGAACAACTTGATATCTAAGAGTAGAAAGTAAAGTGCAAGTTAAAGAAATGATACTAATGAAAATCAAACTAGAAAAAGAAAGGTCAGCAACATAGACAAGATGATCACATATGCCATTAGTCATGAAATCAAAGCAAAATTAAACACACTTGCATGAATTAAAATTGCATGAATGAAAAATTTAATCTACCTTACATTCTACAAAGCAATATTTACAAAATGAAATCTACTCTACTTACATCCTAATATGCTCCATGACATCTACTTCACATCTCCTTCCATGTTGAGAACATCAAAGCTTTATTCAATTTCTTCAAAAGTACAAAGTACAAAAGCTTTCAAAAGCCATGGGACTAACAAGCTAAAAGGACTAAGAAAAGACTAAAAGGAAAGACTAACAAATGAAGGAGAGAGATCTCCTATTTATACAAAAAGATGAGAGCCATCTCATTAATGAGAATCCATGAACCTCTCCCTCTACCTCTAGAGTCCTAATCAAAATAGGAACTGATAAGACACATGTCTTTTTAGAGTTACAATACAATTAGGAGATGTGACACATATCCTCATGATCCCATGATTCTTTCCAACCAAATTCGAATTTGGCCTTAGGGTGCCACATAAGGGTCTTCTAGAAGTCTCCTTTCAACCTACACATGTCAACAACCTCAACCCATTTGTTAGGTATAAGCATATGCACATTATTTTCTAATGTTAACCACAAATTCACTTAAAAGGCTTAGAAATAATAAAGATTGGAAAAACATAAAGGTGGCCCAATGATAATGAAAGTGGGATGAATGTGGTGACATAGTATTGAAATGGAGGTGAAATGGAGGTGATATAATGGACATAATAGTGAAAGTATAATGCAAATGAATGACACTTTCAAGACTCAACGTCATATTGGCTAACTACATCAACCAATTCAAATTTCATTTTTGAATCACAACCTTTAAAATCTTCATTATCAACATCATTCTTGGGGTTGATAATTAGAAGCACAAAATTCTTGCTTGAATTCGCTAGTCTTTTTATCTGCCCCGCATTAATAAGTGAATATTTAGTTTATTGCTATGAGCTCTCATAATATATTCTACTCCATTTTTGAACAAATAGTATTTGTTTTCATGTGTATGGAATATATCTTTTCTGTCATAGAGGTACGCGTTGCCCAAAACTATGCCACATATGTCTAATGGCACAACATCAAGCTCCACTTCATCTATGAAATTTGCAGTAATGGTGAAATTCAATTTACACTTTCTAGTAACCTACAATTGTGCATTTTCACACACCCATCCAAGTAGATATGGTTTATGATGTGGAATTTTTTCCAAGTTTAAACTTTTGACAATGTTTCCAGGGATATTGTTGGCTTGAGAGCCACTGTCAAAAAGTGTATCGATTTTGCTTGTTTTGAGATCACCCTTATGTGAAAAATTTTTATCCTCTTCTTTTAATTTGGAGTTTCATTGTGTGAATTTGAAGTACTAGTGCTAGCAATGGATTATTTTTCCTTTCATACCCATGGTTGTAATTTTAGTTTCATTACCTGAATCAGATCGCAAATCCTACTGAGTGGTTGCAGTTGTCTTTTGTTTTCCCTTGTTGCTGAATTTTTTTGGTTTCATTTGGGATGAAGCTTCCAACAATCAGCTTCATCATGACCCTCTTTGGAACAATGTTTGCATGTTGATTTCTCTCCTTCCTTCTTGATAGATGCATTTTTCTTTCCCTTCCGTTTGAAATCCTTTTCTTTTCCTTTACCCTTAAATGGATTTTTACTAGCTTCTTCTGGAGTATTTTTACCTCTTGCTTCAAGATGAGTGGCTTGAACACACACGTCATCTAGATTATTGTGATTAAACATTAAGATAGTATGCCTAAGGTAATTGTGTAAACCTCCGGTTGGGTTGTGGAAAAGGTATGTTTCTCTTCCTCATTTACTTGATTAGTAATATGGTTTTCGTGAATTTTCTCTCGTCTTGAACATGTTCTCGAAGAAAAGACTGTGAAAAACAAAGTTGAACAAGTTACATAATTTTAGCACTAAAAGCCTAAGTTTAAGCTTGTTTTTGTGCAAGATGACTGGATTGGACAACTGTTGTTCCTTTGGATAAGACAACAATGCCAAGAAAGGAGGATTTTGTTATTTCAGTTGCACGGACCAAGCTAAAGATAGGAGGAAAGACATGGAATTGATGTGGAAAATCTGATGATTCAAATAAACAATCCTAAGGAGCTTCCAATCCTTAGGATAAGCTCCGCTTTGCTAGCATTTCATAGAGTATATATAATGCTAGTAGATGAAAAGGGATTTTAACTTTTAATCATTGTTAATTTCCAGCAAAATTGTGAATGCGGATTCAACCTTAAAGGTTGTAGTGATTTTGTAATTTACTTTTGACATTCAATGAAGAACTTGGAGCTTTCACATTAAATCCGTGCATTGAGTTTCTAAAGAATTTCCTTCTAGAGGCTTTGAGCCTAGTCCATGGAAGATCTACCGCTGATTTGTATATGTTAATTACTCTTTTTTGTCAAGATTTAGATTGTTGTTCCTTCTACAGGTTGAGATAGATTAAATTTTACATCTCAGTTAATGTCGTTTTTATAATTCAGAATGAAGTAAGTCTTGTATTTGATTGTTGTTTTCTCTCCGCATATTCTTTTTGCAATTACATACTTCATTATTTCTAGCTTTGGATGCTCTTTGTGACTAGCGTAATTTGATCAGTTTCCTTCAATATGCATGGATTGATTATTCAGTTTGAGTTCTTTTTGGCATTTAGAATGTTAGATTGAGATCCTTGTCTGAAAATAGTTTGCAATTGATTCATCTTTCCAGTTTGAACCATAGAACAATTTCTATTTTGCATTTGAATTTCTAGAGTTAATGAGTTGTTGAGCAATTGTTTATTTCTGCAACGATTAGTTAGGATTTAAGATTAATTACCTTCATTCCAATCTCCGATTTTTATCACACAAATAACGCTAACAACCTTGAAATAAAAAGAAAAATCTCAAGTTGACATATTAATGTAGGATTAAGATTGATTTATAAAGTCATCTTAGTACACCAACATTTTGGCGCCATTGCGGGGGAGGTTGTCATGATAATAGTTAAATTGTATCTCTGAAGAGAATTGGGTATTGAAAATGGGAGGTAAGAACCTATGTACACAACAAGCAAAAAGCTTGTTCCTAGTGCTCGCTCTCAGTAGATACGCAGAGGTTGTGTAGGTATGAATGACTAGGAGAAGAAGGACACCAATAGATCAAAAATCAGTACCAAAAACTACCAAAGCCTAGGGATTGGCGACCCTTGGGAGACTGACCTTTATAGACGAAATCATTCAGAGAGCTAAATCTCAGGCGTCAATAGGACCCTGGAAAGTATCTAGAAAGGGCTATACTTTGGTCCCTCAAGCAGTAGAATCACCAATTGTAGCTTACGCTGAGATCCATAGAAAAACTGAAGGATCTGAGCAGAGTTTTCAAAACACAAATAATCTACACTCTAGTCCTTCACAAGAGGGAAAGTCGTGTAATTTAAAAGAAGGAGAGGGAGAAACTATTGGAGATGCTAAAGCATACCCACAACCATATGAATTGGGATCTCTTGTGACCCTGGCTGAAAAAGAAGTACTTGATATCCCAGACCTAAGTAGTGCAGTAAAGCTCCTTCGAATTTTGAATACTTTGTCCACCTAGATAATACCCCCTAAGCAAGAAATCCTTGAAGATTATTAGCACATCTTTGATCAAATGGAAAATCAACCACCTCAAGGTTAGACCTCGACATTGGAATATCCTATCATTGACCCAGTAGTCAATGCCCCGATGAAGGCCATTCCTTTACAAAATATCCCAACCTTTCACGAAATGACCTCAGAGGATCTGAATGATTTTCTATTTGAGTTTGATGTCTTGAATAGAGGATACGACTACACCACCGATCCTCAGAAATTGAAGTTGTTCCCCTCTACCTTAAAGGGAGCATCTTTGCGATGGTTTATGGGTCTAGGTGGATGTATTATTAACTCATGGGATGAAATGAAGGGAACTTATCTCACCAAGTACTAGGACTACTGTAGGACTAGGGATCTAAAGGATGAGATCTTCAAAATGACTACAAAGGATAATGAAACTTTAGAAGAATATGTTGAATAGTTTCAGTATAATTTGCAGAGATCCCCCTATGCCACATTACCAAAAGCAGCCTTGAAAGCCATTCTGATAAAGGGAATGAAAGAAGAATGGGTAGAAAATTTAAATCTAATGGGGAAAGGTGACATTTATCAAGAGGAATATGATGAAATTGTCCGATTGTGTATGAGGTGTTCGCGGGGCAGTACACACATCAGACTAGGAGGGCGAGATTCCATGACTAGAGGTAGTAGACCTCCCAGCAGAGGCATGACGAGAATAGAGATCGAAAACCTCTTGGAAGATTTCAAGACATATATCCTGGGCACGCTGACTATACAGTTAGATGTATTACAGGCCAGAAAAAGACAAGATGAAGCTAAACAAACACTAGCCATATTTTGTCCATGCTACCGAAAGAAGCATAGTCAAAGAGAATGTCCTTTGGACATGATTCAAACGTTCTCTATATGTACCAAGGATCATGCAACAGATCAGAGTCCATCACTTCCTGAATTAAAAGCAGTGTTTAAAGAAGTTGATGAAGGAACAAAGCTGACATACTTAATGGCTCAACGTTGACAATGGCTAGTACGAATCTCAAGTATGCCATAAGACCCTTCTTTGTTCTTTCCTACATAATATAATAAACATCAGAATCCTAGAACAACGTGGAAAAGTCAATTAACCTTCTCTGCCCGGCCATCCCAACCATATTCCATGTCACCCTAGCCAAGGAAAACCTTCCTTGGGGTTGGCTGGCCAAATGCACAATGCTCTGCCCCCTTCTGGAAAAATTCAATTAGTAATCCTTACCCTTCACAATGGGCTACTTCCACCTCACAAAACCTGAATTGGTCTCAAAACTGGCAGCGCCCTATGGGGATGACCAATCTACCCATGGGAACAAGTTCTCAACCTCAACCCACATTTCCAGCTCCATTCTAGAACCCTCAGCCTTCAGTACGCCCCCAATTGCCAGCTCAACCAAATCCGAATCCTAATAATAGACCAGTTCAATATGTGCAGATTTTTGAGAATTCAGATAATGACATAGAACCAGTAGAATGCAATGAGCTTCGACTAAGGTTAGGGTGCATTATTACTACGGAAGAAAATAAAGAGAGTGAAAAAGAAAAACAACCTGCAATAAATCCTTCGACTGTGATTACCACAAAAATAAAACAGGGAGAAGACATAATCGAGCAGTAAAACCCCGATAAAATTATAATTTCTTCTCCCCCATTCCCTAAGAGACTAGCGATAGCTAAACCAACTGTCTATCCTGATTTTGATATCTTAGGAGAATTGAAAAAATTATGTATAAAGATTCCACTCCTCCAGGCCATACAGGACATCCCGATTTATGCAAAGACAATTAAGGAATTATGTGGGAAGAAGCTTGGGAGGAAATTAAAAAATCCACCAACAGTACATGTGGTAGGAACTTTATCTGATCTTCTTTTGGGTAAACAAGAACTGATTAAATATGAAGACCCAGGAAATCCTGTAGTAACAGTTTAGATACAAGGTTGTACCTTTCCAAACACACTAGTAGATCTTGGGGCAGCCATTAATATTATGACTACTGAAACCTGCAAAGTTCTGGGCATTACAACTTTAGAACCCACCTCAACCTTATTATAAATTACTGACAGATCAATGGTTAAACCTGAAGGAACCTTAGAGGATGTGATTATCTCTGTCGACTCCTTGGATGGACATCCTTTGATATTGGGTCGACCTTGGTTAGCAATAACATATTGTTATATAGGATGTCATGCATGAAGCATGACTATCACCCAAGGAAATGATGTGAAAAATCTTGTTTTGTATCCCAAAACTAAACCAAGTATGCCTATTGTAAATGCTCATTTACACCCACTTAGATACCTGGAAGAAAACATACGCTCTCCTCTCACACTGGAAGAAGCTATTGAATTTAAGAATCAAACAGAAGATGATGTGATTAATAGCTTCATTAAGAGACCAGTTTCCATGAATAGTCCAACATGCCAAGTGTTAAAGGCCATCCTCGATAATGAAGCACAAGGAGATCCCTTGAGGGACGTTGATGATCAACATATACCCACGACTGCTATTTATAATAGCATACCAATTGAGATTGAACCAGGTAAAATGCTTAACATTAATGATAAATTGGACAGTCATCAACAACGAAGACTTATTCAGGTTCTTTGGAAATATAAAGGAGATTTTTCCTGGGAATACTCAAACATGAAAGGTATAGATCCTCAACTGTGTACCCATCATATTTATAT
Organism: Pinus tabuliformis; assembly: GCA_031772625.1. Classification (NCBI taxonomy): domain Eukaryota; kingdom Viridiplantae; phylum Streptophyta; class Pinopsida; order Pinales; family Pinaceae; genus Pinus; species Pinus tabuliformis. The sequence goes on from CM062816.1 coordinate 10,834,500, forward strand.
CGAGAAGGACACTCACACCATCTGGCAGCCTCAGAGGAGGTTGAATCTTCACCTCAAAGAAATTGTGAAAGAAGAACTACAAAAGTTGTTGGATGTAAATTTTATTTATCCTATCTCAGATAGTCAGTGGGTCTCCCTGTTGGTAGTCATTCCCAAGAAAAATGGGAAATGGTGAATTTGCATGGACTACAGAGAATTGAACAAAGCCACTGAGAAGGACCATTTCCCTCTTCCTTTTATTGATCAAGTTCTCGATACCTTAGCAAGGAAATAATTTTTTTCTTCCTTGATGGCTTCAATAGCTATAATCAAATTCAAATTGCCCCTAAAGACCAGGATAAAATTACGTTTACCTGCCCTTGGGGTATGTTTGCATATAAAGTTTTACCCTTTGGTTTATGCAATGCCTTAGCCACATTTTAGAGAGAAATATTGAGCATTTTTTTCCGATTTGATTAACGAAGGACTTGAAATTTATATGGACGATTTTATCCCCTATGGAAGTGACTTTGAGCAGGGCTTACGAAATCTAGAAAAGGTACTTGAACGATGCATTGCTACCAGGTTATGCTTAAGCCATGTAAAGTGTCACATGATGATGACCGAAGGTGTGGTTCTGGGACACTACATCTCTGCGGCTGGAATATAGGTAGATCTAGTGAAAATAGAGGTAATTCTTGCACTACCTACACCCCGCACATAGACTGAGGTATGTAGTTTCATTGGATATGCAGGGTACTACCGCAGATTTATAGCTTTTTTTCCGAAAATTGCTACACCTTTATATGTCTTAATAGGTAATGTTGAATTTGATTGGTCTGACAAATGTGATGTTGCCTTTGTAGAACTAAAGAAATTGATTTCAACCACACTAATATTGTGAGGACCAAATTGGGATTTACCTTTCCATATATGTTATAAGAAGAGCTTCGACGTAAATCACATATAGAAAGACCTTTGTCAACTTGTCCTGACGATGAGCCACACTTGCTGGTTCGAAACGCGTCGACAAAGGTCTTTCTATATGTGATTTACATCGATGCTCTTCTTATAACTGTTATGGATCACAGAAGTCTCAATTCAACAATTGACTTTCCATATCTCTTCAGATGCATCAGACATAGCTATAGGCGTTGGTATTGGACAAGAAGAGGACAAGAAGCCCTATGCTATTTATTATATTAGCAAAAATCTTACACTCATTGAGTTAAATTATACAGTAACAGAAAAATAATTTTTGGTTGTTATATATGCTATCAATAAGTTTAGACATTATATAACATGCTATCCATTCTTCCTGTATACTGACCACTTTGCTATTAGGTACTTGGCCAACAAACCAATCACTAATGGGCGAGTAACTCAATGGCTGTTGTTACTATAGGAGTTCGATATTACCATAAAGGATTAGCCAGGAAAAGAAAATCCTATTGCAGACTTCCTGTCTCGGGTGCCTAAGATGAATGATTCGTTATCAGTAGATGATTAGTTTCTAGATGAGAACCTATTCACTGTAATGATTAAAGCACCTTGGTATGCAGATGTAGCAAATTATTTAGCAGTCAGGAAGTTACCAACACATCTGTCGCCGAAGGAAAGGAAGCTTATTGTCCAACACATCGCCCAATTTTCATGGATGGGCAGGTATCTTTTCCACACTGGGTCTGACCTACAGATTCAAAGGTGTATTTGAGAAGATGAGGTCTATGATATCCTGAAGGCCTGTCATGACAAGCCTTGTGGTGGACATTTCGCAGATCGCAGAACCAGGCATAAAATCCTTCAGATGGGATATTACTAGCCCACCATATTCAAATATGCCAAGAAATATGTTCAAGCTTGTGATAGTTGTCAGAGGATGGGCCGTCTTGGCCAAGCTGATGAGATGCCATTGCAGCCTCAGTTGGTGGTGGAACCCTTTGAAAGATGGGCACTTGACTTTGTTGGGCCCTTTAATCCACCATCAAATCAAAAGGTCTATATACTGGTTGCCACAGACTATGTGACTAAATGGGTAGAAACAGTAGCCTTGCCATGGGCCATAGAAGAAACAATGATTAATTTTCATTTTGAACTATTCGTATGATATGGATTACCAAGGGAGGTAATAACCAATGGAGGATCGCAGTTTACAGGGCATAAAATTTCAGCCACTCTGTGAAATCATCATATCAAACATCGAGTTACCTATCCCAGGAAATGGATAGGTAGAGAGCACCAACAAAGTCTTAGATACAATCTTGACTAAGACAGTCGTGACAAATTGACAAGACTGGGCTGCTAATATTCCAGAGGCCTTGTGGGCCTATCACACAACACAACACAATACTACTGGGTACTCCCCTTACCAACTTGTTTTTGGCAAATCTCTGATATTCCCGCTAGAGTTTGAGATAAAGAATCTTAGGACAACCTGGGAGGTTGGACTGGATCTTACAGAGGCCCAAACACAACAACTTCATCAATTAAATGAACTAGATGAAGCACGCTTACTTTCCTTGCAGCATACAACAATTATTCAACAACAAAGGGCCAAGTGGCATGATATGCTTATTAAAAAGAAATCATTTCAGAAAGGTGATTGGGCACTCCTCTATGACTCCAGATTCCATGAATTCCCAGGGAAACTATAGACAAGGTGGCTCAGCCCTTATGAGATTCAAGAAGTGCATAATAATGGCACCATAACTTTAATCACCATTGACGGGTCTAGTGCTCCCTTTCTAGTGAATGGACATCAGTTGCGACTTTATCATCAACCACTCACAAAGGAGTCTTTTTATCAGCAGGTAAGTAATGATCCTACTCTCCAAATCATAGTTGCAGGGGATGGTAACCCGATAACTTCATTTCCATAAAAATTGTTTTCTTTCCATATTGTAAATAATGTACATATTTTCCTTGAAAATGGCTTAGAAATTTTGTTCTTTCCTTCTTTTCTTATTTATTATTTAGCATGCTGGAATTTTGATACAGAAATTGTTTTATAATCGACCGTTTTTTCTCTCCTTGAAGCACAACTGTTGTTTCCTTCGTCACAAATTGTTGTTCCCTTTTCAAAGGAGCAACTATTGTTCCCTCTTCAATGAGATAATTGTTGTTCCCTCTTCGAATGAAACATTTGATGTTCCCTTTTTCAAAAGAACAATTGTTGATCCATCGCCATGAATGGTTGTTGTTCCCATTACTATCATTCCATGCCAGTCATTCTTTTTGGTTATGAGTTTGATCTAAATCCTTAAAAGCAGTAACCTTTAGATCATCATGATTTTTAGCCTTTTGGTGAATATTTTTTAATCTGACATGCTCTATCTATGAATATACCTACTTATGTCTATTTTTCAGATACATTATAAACTGTTCATGATCTATCACCACCATACTAGTTTTTCTCTTATTACACATTCAAATGGTGGTTCCCTTCAAAAATATGATGAAGAAACTAAGGCATATTTTTCTTGGCATTTTTTCATTTTTACTTTTTACACCATCCCTGACTCTTAAGGAGTTGATGAGCCTCCCTTAACTTCTAAAAAAAAGAAAAAAAAAAGGAAGAAACAAAACAAAAACAAATTTGGAAATATATTAAGCTATTTTTTCTCAAAAGGGATGGGGGGTCTCATCATGAGCCAGCCTACCACGATCATAGGAAATTAACATAAGTGACATTCCCATTATGGCTACCACACCAGGGTAATGGCCTTGTGACACTAAAATGTCAAAGGATATGAGGTCTCATCACAAGCCGACCTGTTCACTTTGTTATGATCTGGTGAGTGGCATTGTTACTATCTGGTCATCATGCCAGAACAATGTCCTTTTTGAGGGAAATCATTTATTTAACTATAAGTTAGGGATACTAGCTCATTTATGGGTTAAAAGGAAACCATGTCGAGGCTATGGACATCTGCTGGTAGCAATGGCTCTACCTATGGTATTGAAATATACTTTGAAGTTGCCAAACTCTTACTATGTCCTTAGTTTTTCTTTATTAAATAAAAAGGGAAAACACCTTTGATTAGTGTATATATCCTTAATAACTCATATGGGTGGCATATTCATATTTCGTGAACTACATCAACATTATTCAATCATTCGACATCAGCAGTAATAATTTTAAAAAAAGCTTCATTGTATTTCATTGCACATACTCCAAAAGGAAAATCTCTTTTCATGATATATATTTCATACGCTTTATTTCTCATGATCTTTTCTGACCAATCGTATGGTTGTGAATTCATTACATTTAATTCTTTCCATATGACTGCTCTGACCACCTTTTGTTGCAATAATGATGCCGTATGCCTTTTCCCTTCCCCATGCTTCAAAGGTCATGGTCACCCTTTTTCTTATTAAAGGGGGATGGTCATACATTATGACAATGTGAGAGAGCACGATTAACGAACATCCACCATACCTGTTGATGTGATGGGATATTATTACTGAGAATCTGTACTAAGCTTTCTTTCCTTATACTTCTGCATGTAGCTCAACATATGTTGTTTCATTACGAGAATTGTGGGATTCAATAGTTGCATGTAGGTTTGCAGTTGTTCTCAGGAAAATAGCAGGTATGGGTGGCACCTCTGTTCGCAGTGAGCCTACATTGTTACAAATCACTGCACAAGCTCGAGATATTCTAGAACATGCAGGATGGGAACACTATCTTGCTCGGCTACAAGGGTTTAATGATGAAGTCGTTCTAGAATTCTTCCAGAATCTACAGAGTGAGATGTTAAAGGCAGGACCATAGCAGTGACTGAAGCCATTTTGGCAGAGGTCATAGGCCTTCCCACAAAAGGCATAAAATGGGTAGAAAAGCACACAGTACTCCACAAAGCTGTAGAATTATTCAAGGATCCTGTCGAGGAATTAGTCCGGAAAGGCAAAGGTCTTTATCCTGCATCTCTAAGCGAGCCATGGTGTGAACTGGCAAAGGTCATCCAGAAATACATCACATGCGATGACTGCCATGATGTGGTAAGGCCCCGACACCTTAAACTATTAACAATGTTAAAACAAAATATAGTAATCAATTTTCCATTTTTCCTGAACTCATTATTACATGAAATCACTAGTAGAGTGAGGAAATCCAAAAACCCACAGGATATAGTCAGTGATCATGGTTTGATAAAATTGATAGTCACCAAGGAACTAACTTAGTTGCAGCTAACTTGGGACAATTTTATAAGTGCTAATGTACCACCCCTGGAAGGAATCCTTGAAAATGCCCAGCTAGAGGAAGAACATCAGACTACAGAGGTACAAGCCCCAAAAAGGAGACGAAAAAGGAAAGCCCTTGTCCTCACATCCATTCCTATTAAACAAAGATGATCTGAGAGAATAACCCAACTACAAAGCTTTAATGTAGCCACAGATGAGGTGAGATAATCCCACGGATCCCTTGATAGCCAATGAGTCAATTTTCCTCAGGATTATGAAGAAGAAGTGGCTCGAGTATTGGAAATTTTGGGTACCCTTTTTGAGGAGATAGGTGAATATGAGAACCCATAAGAACAAATCCCTTATCCTATCCCTTCTACTTCTCCTCATAGTTCTCACGACACAAAGATATTACCTTCTTCAGGAAATGATAGAGATACACAAGAATTGGAAGGACAATTTTTTTTTGCAGCTGAAACTCAGGGGCCAGAGTCTAATTCAGGAGACATAGTCTTACTTGAACGAGACCCTGAAAATTTTGAAACTTCTCAGATTTTTGAAAATATCTTCACTGGTCCTTCTTCCCCAATGAAGAAACCCATTGTAAGAATAAAGAAGAGAGATAATCATAAGCTGGAACTGATGAATAAGGAAAATAAGAAACTAAAAAGAAAAATCAAGCAGCTTAGGAAATGGCTGAAAGACTCTAAGAGAGCTTATAAGAGGAAAGTGGAGTCGAAATCAATAGGAACCTAGAGTGAGAATTTTCTTAATTCCACTAGAATACAAATGAAAAACATTAGCACTCGTCCAACAGGGACTCAAACAGAGGATGTTTGTACTAGTTTTGTAGAAACCCAAACAAATTTTTGTTCTTCTGTGGAATTGATAGAGGTAGCTATTCAGACATATATTCAAACAAACCTTTGTGTTTCTAGATTTAAGACGTCTGTGGTTTATATCTTTTAATTTAGTAACTGGAGAACCCACAGTAATAACAATTTTTCATCAACGTTTCAAATCCCGACAGGGATCCATCATCAGGACATTCTGAATGATGATAGTAGAAGAGCTTGAATGAGGGTATTATCATCATTCAAGAATGTCCTGATGATGGATCCCTGTTGGGATTTGAAACGTTGATTAAAAATGGTTATTACTGTGGGTTCTCCGGTTACTAAATTAAAAAACCTTTGTGTTCCCATGTCAATAATGGAAACCGCCATTCAAATAGATTTAGTAGCAACTTGCAGCAAGACTACTCAGACTGAGGTCATACCTCCTTATACCCCTTTGGTAGTAGAGGCTACTATTCGGAAGTTGTAGACAAAATTAGCAGAGTCACAGCAAGTTCTACAACAACATCAAAAAGAAGTTGTGCCTTTAAAGAAATACCAGTAATTACTAAAAAATTTAATGACTTCATGACAACAGAGGATGAGACCTATGCCAATCTCAGAGAGGAACAAAAGAAAGTGGAGGAAGTACAGGGACAGTTTCAGAAAGCCTCAGAGAAAATAAAAATTATTTTCTCTATTTATTCAGATGCACGAGCCTGTAGGTCACCTGCTACAAACTATGCATTTTTTCTACTTGAGAGATACTTTTTATTAAAAGTTAAGGCTATTAGAGTTGGCCAATCTTTTGAGTTCAATTCCACTGTTGATTTTATTAAATGTTTCCAAAAACAAACGAGGATGTGAAACATTTTCTATGTGAATTATATTTGCACAATTTTTTTCTAGAAGATGAAAGGGATGATAATCCCAACCCCTTTATAGGGGATGTCCAGTTCCAGGATTTTATCTCCTTTGCCATAAACCGGCTCAAATGGGCTAAGGCCTATGATATTTTCCAGAAGAGAGAAAGTGGATTGGATCTTTGGGTAAGAGGTGAACCTACAAGGCCCCTGCAGATCTTTATACAACATAAAAGGTTTATGGAACAGGAAGGGGTTGTGTCTACCTTGGCCCCCATCCACAAAGACGTTATCAAGTCAGGTTTGGAATATTTTGAGGAAATTAGAGAAGCAACTCTCTTGGTTGCAAAGAAAAGGTGGATATCTTCTCCCAACAATGTCAAAAACCAAGAACCCTTTGGTTACATAAACTTTAAGGCAGCTGCAGCTAGATTTGTCCGTTATGGTAACATTATCCTTTGCAAGGATCCTACTTGGATTGGATGTCATTATAAAACCCCTGTTATTCAGTATCCCCCTGATGGGTATCACTGTGATTATGAGCTATCGAAATATCATGAAGGCCGAGCCTTTGCAATACTTAAAAATAAAAATGGATTTTGTCTTTACAAGGGGGAAACATATCCTACATATTCATTGACTCAGTTTCATCTTAATTATCTTATTGCATGAGGAGATGCAAAAAGGTAAGATGGGGAGTATGTTGGGTCATGGAAAAGGCATGTTTTCCTCCTTGTTTACTTGATCAATAATATGGTTTTCATGAATTTTCTCTCATCTTGAACATGTTCTCGAAGAAAAGACTGTGAAAAATGAAGTTGAACAAGTTACATACGTCTAGCATTAAAAGGCTAAGTTTTCACTTGTTTATGTGCGGGATGAATATATTGGACAACTGTTGTTCCTTTGGATAAGACAACAACGCCAAGAAAGGAAGATGTCATTATTTCAGCAATGCAAGCCAAGCTAAAGATAGGAGGAAAAATGTGAAATTGACGTGGAAAATCCGATTATTCAGTCAAGCAATTCTCAGGATCTTCCGATCCTCAGGATAAGCTCCGATTTGCTAGCATTTCATAGAGAATATATAACGCTAGTAGATGAAAAGGGATTTTAACTTTTAATCATTGCTAATTTCTAGAAAAATTGTGAATGCAGATTCAACCTTAATGGTTGTAGTGATTTTTTTAATTTACTTTTGACAATAAATGAAGAACTTGGAGTTTTCACATTAAATCCATGCATTGAGTTTCTATAGCAATTCCTTTTAGAGGCTTTGGGCATGGTTGCTGGAAGATCTAGTACTTATTTGTATTATGTTAATTACTCTTTTCTGTCAAGTTTTACATTGTTGTTCCTTCTACAGGTTGAGATAGATTAAGTTTTACATCTCAATTAATGTCATTTTTATAATTCACATTGAAGTAAGTCTTGTATTTGATTGTTGTTTTCTCTCTGCATATGTTTTCTGCGATTACAAAATTCGTTATTTCTAAATTTGGATGCTCTTTGTGACTAGCGTAATTTGAGAAGTTTCCTTCAATATGTGTGGATTGATTATTCAGTTTGTTTTCTTTTTATAATTTAGAATGTTAGATTGAGATCCTTGTTTCAAAATAGTTTGAAATTGATTCATCTTTCCAGTTTTGAACCACAGAACAATTTTTGTTTTGTATTTGAATTTCTAGAGTTAATGAGTTGCTGAGAAATTGTTTATTTCTACAACAATTAGTTAGGATTTAAGATTAATTACCTGCATTCCAATCTCTGATTATTATCACACAGACAATGCTAACAAACTTGAAATAGAAAGATGAATCCTAGGTTGACATATTAATGTAGGATTAAGATTGATTGATAGAGTCATCTTAGTGCACCAACACCCCCTCTGTACTTTAGCAACGTGTCTTGTGATTTCAAATCTACACCTAATATTAGAGACCATTTTCTAAATTCTTGGGTGTAATCTTGTACATTTTGACCTTTAAGTTGTCTAAAGTTTTGCCAATTCATGATGGCTTTCTGCATATTAGCTAGAGGGTAGAATTGTCTTTTAATTGCAGCAATGACATCAGACTAATAAATTGAGATCATATTGTGTTTTTTTATCTCCTCTTGTGTCTTTTATTCCCACCATACTAGTGTTGCACCATCCATTCTCAAGGAAGCAAATTGAAGTTATTCCAACAGTTTCAGTAGTTGTAACTTATGTCGTCCTTTCAATCGTATCATATTCACGATTTAGGTTATTAACATTAATGTCATCTCAAGGAATAGAGGGAACAATAATTGCCTCGTGCTCCATGTGTTGGAAATAATACTAAGATGGGGGGTGAATCAATATTATCAGATCAATAATTTAATTTTCAAAAATGATTTGTATACGCTACTTCAACTTAGTGAACTAGCACATATACACAACTATACTTAATGCAACCAGCGTATATGCAGAGATTTTTTGATTTACCCAGATCATAATGCATTGAACTTTAACTAGTATATCAAGAATTCATTAGACAGTGCAGTAAAAATAGAATAAAGCATCACACATAAGCAACACACATGAACACCAAGATATAAGGTGGAAACCCAATGTGTGTGAAAACCACCTGCTGCAATCGTCTCTGTCTTCTTTTAATAATAAGAATATTTTGTTTACAATTTTTGTATTGATGCAGTCTTATACAAGTAAGCAGGCTTCTACCTGCAGAAGGCTACAACCTTCTCTCGTTCTCCAGCTCCTACTGGAAGGGAGCTACAACCCCCTAGCTCTTGTACTAGCTGATATGTTTACTAGTACTTAGGTGCTAGCCTACATAAGGCTACAACCTTCTCTTTTCTTCCAGGGACCACGTTTCATAAATTTTTACACTGGATCCATCAACAACATCAATCAATCATCAAATATATTTGCATCAACCAATCTCCTTTTGAACCAACCATAATCGAATTAATCAATCACTCCATCAATCTGATCATTTAGAATGTTGCCACCAGAATATAGTAACCAGAACCCAAGCCAGAACCCAGCACACTGCAACAGCAAACAGAAGCAACTAAAACATATTTTATAAGGGATACACTACTTCCATGTGTCGAACCTGCGTGCATACACGCTTTCCTCAAAGTGAACCGGCATACAGATAGGCAAATCAAATTTATGATGTATACGTTGTTTTGATATGCATAACCAACAAGCATATGCTCTTTTTCTAAAGTGAACCTGCGTACAGATCTGTAAATGATGATTTAAACATAACAACTATTCCAGACCTAGATCATCATATTTACATACTACAACATGCATCAGTTATTTAGATACATGATTAAACCACATAAAGATAATTCACTTAAAGCCTTAAGATCCTGATACATCATTACATCATTTCCTTCATCAAACGCTAAGGTTCATCCTTGGTTTAGATCAAGCACATCACCATAAGCCAATAACCTACATATTAGCTCTCACATTTCATCAGATATTCGATACTTGCACACCTTGGCTTAATGATCTTCTCCTCCTTTTATAGTTTGTAGGCCTTTCTCAATACCATGGACCAAAACCACTTAGGACCAATACCTTGGACCAAATACCTAGGGTCAATACCTTGGACCCGATACCTTGGACCAATACCATGGATCAAAATACCATGGACCAAATACTTCAGACCAAAGACTTATTTTTCCAAGGTATACACACTTTTCCTTTTGTGAAATTTCATGTGTACATATACGCGACTTGTATATAGTGAACCTGCGTGTATACGCGGCTTGGTCAATGGTGAACTTGCGTATACCTCTCTTTCTTCATTTTGTGTAGTCTGATCTGTAACTCTGTGTTGTTAACCTGCAGTACTGTGATCTGTCATCTGAGTGAGTTGCCATCAAGGACAACACCTGTATCATAATGCCAACAATGAAATAAGACTAATAAATTGAGATCCTTGTCTGAAAATATTGGCAATTGATTCATCTTTCCAGTTTTGAACACTAGAACAATTTTTGTTTTGCATTTGAATTTCTAGAGTTAATGAGTTGTTGAGAAATTGTTTATTTCTACAACAATTAGTTAGGATTTAAGATTAATTGCCTGCATTCCAATCTCTGATTGTTATCGCACAGACAAGGCTAACAACCTTGAAATAGAAATATGAATCCCAATTTGACATATTAATGTAGGATTAAGATTGATTTATAAAGTCATCTTAGTGCACCAACACCCCCTATGTACTTCAGCACCATGTCTTGTGATTTCAAATCTACACCTAATATTAGAGACCATTTTCTAATTTCTTTGGTGTAATCTTGTACATTTTGACCTTTAAGTTGTCTAAAAGTTTTGCCAATTCATGATGGCTTTCTGCATATAAGCTAGAGGGTAGAATTGTCTTTTAATTGCAGCAATGAAATCAAAATAATAAATTGAGATTGTATCGTGTTTTTTAATCTCCTCTTGTGTCTTTGATTCTCACCATGCTATTTCTACACCATCCACTCAAGGAAGCTAATTGAAGTTATTCCAGCAGTTTCAGTACTTGTAACTTATGTCGTCCTTTCAATCGTATCTTATTCACGATTTAGGTTATGAACATTAATGGCATCTCAAGGAATAGAGGGATCAATATTTTCCTCATGCTCCACAAATTTATTAAAACACACAAAGTTCTCTTGGATGAAATCTTAATCGTGGAAAGGGGATAAAGGTGGAATAAGAGGGTCAACAATTTTAGTTCCATATTTCCCAACTGCAACATTGGCATAAGAGACCACTTTATTTGGTAATGAAAAATGAGGAGGAGAAGGAACAAAAGAGGTACAATATTCCTCCTCTGAGATTTTAGGTGTCTCATGACTGAGAAAAGTTGGAAAAACATAATTTGGGATAAGACTTATTTGATTTGTAGTTTGAATATTACTACAAGATGACCCATTATCAACAAGGAATTCATATTCAAATTGTTTCAAAGAAATTTGAACCAAATGTTGAAACTTTTCACCCATGAAATCCCAATCCACATCTGCTTTGGAAAATTCATAGCAAAGGTGAAGAAATATATCAACAAAAGCCTCTAATGATTCATCAAGTTTCATTTTAGGTTTATTGATTCTTTTATTACACATTTTGATAATTGTACTTATCAAAGGCTTGATGAAGCTCTTTGACGAGTCATTTGAATGAATGGATAGAAGTAAATGGTAATGTATGACACCATTGCTTAACTCAACCTTCAAGTTTGAGGGTGAATAGTCTGTAAGCAACATCTTCACAATTCAATTCATATGAATCACACCACTTAAGACACTGAAGTGTATGCTAAAATATAGATGTTCCACCCTCACCATTAAACTTTGACCGAGACAAGTAAGGAATTAGTTCCATGGGTATTGTAATATTTACTTCTTAATAAAAAAAACCTGGGATTATGATTTGGGAGGAGGCCATTTTAAGAATAAAGATTGAAACTAGGCTACACATGCTCAACTTGTCATTTTTCCCTCCTTCTAGCGCAAAATCTATTGACGGTGTTGGATACCATCAATAGTAGGTGGTATCCACAGTAGTAAGTCCCAATTAGACCTCAAATTGTTTGGGATAGGAGCCCCAACTAGAACAAAGGCCCAAATGCCATTTATTCTTGATATTTTCCTTGACTATAATTAATACATAAGAGAGCACACATATACTTTGAGATAAGCAAGTTAGCCCCCTGAAGCATACAATTGCAATGTATATGAGGTAATTCCATAGATGGAGTAGAGAGAGTGGGCCTTTATAAGAAAAGTAATAGTACCATCCTAACAAAGACACACACATACATAGAAGAGATTGTTAATTAATTTGCAAAATAGTTCACAAAGTAACAACGGTCATAAAAGCAAGTAAGAAAGCACAATTTAATTAGTTGTATACTAAATACACCAAAGTAGTTCATTTTCTTTAGTACATATGAACATAAACATATATCTTAAACATTAAATAATAGTCTTACAACATCCACGATACATGCATGAAAGTACGCCCAGCTTTGATAGCTTCAAAATATTAAGTGAAAGTTACAGGATACACAATTACAATGATGCATCTCTAGTCCCAATTGTGGAACATGATGCCACCACTTTCTCTTCCAAAGAATTACCTTCTCTCCTATCCTAAGCTTGAGAAGCCAAGGCTAAAATTCCTTTCCTGAGTTATGAGGGTTTATTTATAATAAATGGGGTGACCTTTCACCACTCGTGTGACTCTCGACCTACCTCATGACCCTTGAGCTCCCACATGAATTTTGAGCTCCTATATGACCTTTGGACTTCCTAGTGACTCTTCACATTCTATGTGTGACCCTTGGGTTTCCACACATTTTACATTTTCCAATTTTTGAAATTACATAATTACATTCCACCAATAATGTGGCAAAAATACATAGAACAAAATAACATTGTTGTGTTCACACTTTGAGAAGATAAAATTTTGGCGACTTTGATGTGAGACTTCATTGTAATGTATCGATGCCAAGTTATTCTCTTTGCTGCTATGTCTTCAAATCTTCATGATTGATCTGAGATGTGCTTCATCTTCACCCTCCAAAGGGTCTGGATAAGTATTGGAACCTTCTAAGCCAACATGAGTTGTTGTCTTTTTGTCGTGGTCCAAGATTCCTTTACTCCTGCATGATATCCTCTCTATGTCTTATCTCCACAAGTGTATTTTTGAAATCCATTCTCAGTGACTTCCTTTGAAATTAATTTCCATGTTAAGATGATAATACCTGGAAATTTTGTTCACTCATGGCAAGAAAATATCAATCCCAAAATCACTTATTCTATCTTTGTTTTCTCATGCAAGATGCCAGTTGTGATGGGAAAATGTGCTAGGACTAAGGGAGATGGATTCTTGGGCATAGCGTGCAAGTTCAGGAGGAAAGAGATGAAGGTCTTAGCACTGGGAGTGCACAGTACCTATGTGAAAGAGAAGAAGGGACAAGCTTGGGTGTAGAGAGAAGGTACAAGAGGTAGTGGCTAAAGGCTTGAGGACTGAAGTTTCCCAATGCACAATGACTAAGAGGGAATATCAATGTTGAGTATGGGTAACTACTGCAAGGGTCAAAGGATGAACTCACTCTCCACTAGGAGTGCACAATATTCTCATGAAGTCAAGGTTGACCAGGGCTTTACGTAGAGGGATAGTGTAATCAATAATGATTGGGTAATTGTGTACTAGATATTCACAATGCACAATGAAGGGAGTTGACCTCAGGATGGGAGTAGTAAAAAATTTCAAGAGACAAGAGTCCCATAACTAAGGCTTAATAATGCCCAATGTGCTCATTACTTGAGCTCAACGGTAAGCATGTTTGAAGTTTGTGCAAGATGGGAAGACAAGAAAGAATCTCAAAATTCACTAAGTGTGAGATCAGTGGAACAACATGGAGAGAAATAGAATGCATGGAAAGTCCTGAAAATGATTACACATACATATACAATCACTCTTATGACAAGAATATGCACAGTACCCAAAGCCAACGTGTATACACTGAAGCGAAAACAAAATGGAACTTATCTCCAAGTGTGACAATTAAGGCACAAGTCTTTATGACACAAGTGTCAACTATACTCATAAAGTGTGCTAGGTCATGGAAGTGTATCCAACACATGTTATTGTGATAGATAGGATCAATTAATGCTATAAAGTTTGTTGGAATTTCCTCTTGAAGGTGTACCAAAGCTGCCTCTAAAAGAATACAACACTTAGGAGTACAAAAGCGACACGTATAAGAATGAAGCGACACATGCAAGAGGAAAACAAGAAAAAATGACACATGCACAATCAAAAGTGACAATTGTGAAAGAAAAAGCAAAAGTAAGAAAAATCAACAGTTGAGAAACTTACCCAAGAAAGTGGCGCAATTACAACCAACAATGCTCCTTATGCTCAAAGAATGTGTAGAGCTCAAAAAGTGACAGATGAATGTGAGATGAGCTCTGGGATTGTCTCTTTATATAGGGAGAGCATACATGCAATTAGGGTTATTTTTTGTGGGTGTGATCAGTGTTAGTGCCTGTCAGTAATGTCAGTCACTGATGATCAAATTTGCTCTTACAAATCTTTTTACTAGGGTCTTAGGTCAATTTTTTTCGGTTTCAAATAACTTTTCATTAAAAAATTGTTCAATGGTTAGGGAGGTTCAGTATTTACTACTTTTAGTTCCATGGTCAATTAACACCATCATGGTCAAGTCAAATTAGTGTTAGAAGAGTCCCATAGTCATTATGGTCATAATTCATCTCATAAGTCCATGTTGGATCACCACTAGGTCATAGGGTTAATTCCCTAAAAATTGGTCATGTCACCATTAAAATCATTTTATAAAGGAGTAGTGAAAGTCAATTTGTCAATAAAGGGTTTAAAACATACTTTTTACCTTATAATGAAATAATTTCATAAATTTATGAAGCTGCATTGTAAATATACATCAAAGTCAAGTTATGAAAAGTGATGGTGGGTACACTACCACGTGTAAGTGAAAAATCCATTTCCAAAAGCTATAAAGGATTCCCACTCACTCTCCATTTTCTCAATCCATTTTCCAAGACATTAATCCACCAAAAAAATCTAATTTGTTAGATAAAGATCAATTTTTGAATGCCCAAGTCCAATTTCTCTTCAGCGCTGCGCAAATCCTCATGTTGTGCTGCACATTCCTTGGACTGCTGCATTTTTCATCAAAGAGCTATGAAATTCCTTGCAATGGTTTCTTTCATCATACTCTAGTTCTATCATATTTAATCTAGGTTGGTGGCCTCTTATTTTCTCAATTAATCTCTTAAGTTGTGTTTCTAAGTTTCATTTCCCTCTCCTAGGGTTCTGAAAACAGTTTTCATGATTTCCATGGTAGAATTGTTATCAAAACTTATATCCTGATGCTTATACACATTCTCCTATCCTAGTCACACATTCCCAAACACTCCCTATGAAACCCATCCTTAAATTCCATCATTTTTACACAAACCCTAGCCAGAGTACACTTTCCTAGGCTAGGACTGTGTTTACCTTCTTTGAAACCATTCCCCTCACCCAAATTTTGAAATTCCATCTTCCTTAGCTCCCTAACATCCCTCACTATCCTCCCAAATTTTCCCAAGAGTTTACCAGTTCCTTGTCCCTTTAATTTCCCTTAATTTCCTCAAGATTTCTAAATCCCCTGTTTTCCTACAAGTAAAACCCTAATTTCTCTCCCATAGAGCTAGGCGTTACCATGGAGTCTAAAACATCTGAACAAAAGGGGTCTAAAGGAGTGCAGATAATCAGATATGAGCCTACCTCAACTCAAGAAATTATATCATCTCCTTTCAGAAAATCATTTGAAGACTCAGTTTGCCTTGCCTTTTGCCAGAGAATTGAGCAACTTAGGTTTCATGACCAACTGACTAGTGCTTTTGCCACCAAGTTAAGGAGGGATTAAGTGAATATAGAAGGAATTGAGTTCACTCTTTCGAGGGAAATCATCTCCACAATTACATGGATTCCAAGCACTGGAAAAAATTGGTTTAAGAAAAGAGACATTGCCTTTCAAAGTTACAAGATGTACTTGAAAACACCATATACAATAGCTCTAAAACATGTTTTCCCATTTAAACATTTGTTGGAAAAATATTCGCCTCTCATGAAATTAATCATGAAATATTTTACATGTGAGGGTAGATATTCAAGGCTGTATCAATACCACATGAGGCTTTTGGTGCATTTCACCGGTGTGAAGCAACTCAACTTGCCTTACTATATTTACAAAATCCTAACAAAAATGAAAGAGAAGGTACAAAAGATGGTAGAAAATCATCATACTAGTCTATTTCATCATGGCTTGGTGAAAATTATAGTTTTTCATCAATTGGCACGTGTAGATTTGTCTTGGGATGGCTTTGCAAATTCATATTTTCCCCTAGCTTCTCCAACTATATCTAGTGGTGAATCAACACCTCTAAACTCACCAACATAGCAAGAGGTTTCTTATTCAAGCAGAACTACCAAGAGGACTTTTAGGGAAGAAGTGACTAATACTTATTCTAGAGGCCAAAGGCTTGTGTTTTCTCCAAAGATTGTTGAAAGGGCCAAGCCTACAACAGGTGAATAAAGAGCATCCCCACAACATGAGGAATTCACTCATCCAGGTGCCAATGTGACAGATGTGGAGAAAGGTCACAAGGACAAAGTTTTAAAGAAAATCATAATGGATAAGGAAGCTAAGATCAAAAAGTTGGAAGACAAGTTGACAAAGGCAAATTCTTTAATAACATGCTTATAGCAAGAAAACATGTAATTGAAAGTAAACCAAATGACCCAGAACAAATACATATCAAAATTGAAGAAAGAGGAAGTAAAAGGAAAAACAATGGTTCAGTTGGATGATTCAGAAGATAAATAAGATAAAATCACATCAAGGAAAACAAGAACAAGAGGCCTCAAGAGAGCCCTTGAACTACAAAAAGAAGTTTTTCCACCTAGAGGTCAGATCACTGTGAATGACTTAATCATTGAAGAGATCAATGTAGACAGAGTATATTGGCTTGACAAGGTTAATGGCCACTTAGAGAAGCTCCTCAATAAAGAAAGTAGAGACAATAACTTGCAAAGACATATGGCCATGCATTACTATACAGAAAATAGGGATCCCAAGTCAGAATCAAGTAATTGAAGGCAATGCTGAAGGAAGCCCTAACAAGCCAAAAGAACAAAGAGAAGCTTGATCTACTTGCTGAGGCCTCTCTCATGGCATGACATATCATATGATGATTTCACTTGACAATTTTGAAGAAATTTTGAGAATTGTTTTCCATTTTGGAATTTTTGGTGGTTTTTAGCCTGTTTTGAAACTCAGAAACAATTATATGCACAACACCTAGGTGCTATGATTTTTCCTCAGGGCTCCTTTTGCTAAAAACTCACCATCATTGGATATATAATGGCCTAAGCATATCAACTATCCACGTTTTCAAACTTGTTAGCAAACAGATTGAGAGAAAATGTCAAAAAGGGGTCAAAAAGTCACTTTCTGCCACTATTTTGAAGCACGCACTGCACATATAAGAGTAGTCCTGGGAAAATCATTTTTTCTCCTTGTTGGAGTGTCCAACTCACTTTTAGAAAGAGTCAAATAACAACTAGATATCCATAGATTTCCAATGAGCTATCAAGCTATGAATTTGGAGCATGGGAAGGCCTCCTAAATCCTCCTACAAGCCATGCACTACGTATTGTCGTGGCGGAAAAAGTCGTTTGTGCGGACACAACTGACCTCCCTAGGAGTCTAAACTCTCTAGCGACAAACAAGACAAAATGGAGCGATCTTTCTCTAAATACACCTTTTAAAACATGAAAACTACAAGTGTTTAGGCTTACCTTATTCCAAAACGCTGTTGTTGTAGTCCGTCCTTGCCGATCCGGATGAGCTCCTCTTTCACATCAATTCCTGCAACCACAAACAATCAAACAATTACCAAGCACTTGCATCTCATATAATAAAACATATATTCAACATGCAGACCAAGGAACACATGAAATAACTCATTAACACAAGCTATTGAGAAAAATGAACCAGTTTGTATTAATAACGAAACAAAGAAACTCTTACAACCTGGCCTTGGTGTTGTGCAAGTTCCTCCCAGGGTCCATCAAGGGTTTTCCTCTACTTTGACAAAGCTCACCCACTTCCAAGTAGAATCAAGCAAAGACAATCTCTCCTCACAAGGTTCTAAATGGGAGTCCTAATTCCTGCAGCATTTACCCAAAGAAAATGTATAGCTTCAACCTCCCCTCCCTCTGGCTCAATGCCTTTATTTATAGTGCTGTAAAGAGGTTATTCAGGTCCACCATCAATGGGATAATCCCCCTCTTTGGGTGGGATAGCTCCCTTATTGATGGGATAAGTTCCTCCTTAATAGGGATACATGAACCAACTGGAGGCGCATCCATTTCATCAAACCGACCTCTAGAAAGTTCTAGAAGTAACCACAAGTAACTTTTTTAAGATGAAACTTGCGCATTTTGCCTTTTACAAAAGGACGCACCTGTCCCTTAACATACAGAGCGTCCAAGGACGCAGCCTTTGTGAACATTGTGAGCGTCCCCGCAGGTAAGGCTTGAGAGAACCTGCGTCCCCAGAGATAAACACATTTTTTACAAGACTTTCTCTCTTCTTTGAGTTTGAGATGGATAGCAGAGGCATAAGACTTGCCTAAGAGGGTAGCATGACTGTTGATTGAGCCATACTAACTGTAAATAGTCATGGTGACATTTTTTAGTGTAACAGATTGCCCCCTAAAGTGCGAAGCCTGGAATAGATTAGGGTTTTGTAATTCTAGGAAGGGTGAAGCGCTTTATCATTTCAAGGATTGTCTTGTGGATGACCTGGTTGGAACCTGCAATTTTCAACACAAAATACATGTATAAGATTATATCATCACTGAGGTAGGCATTCCCATACTCAGATTCAAAACTTTAACTAATGGACTAACTACTCTGATACAGGAATGATCTTGCAGTACATCATTTTTATAGACTTTTGTAGACACAGTATGGACGCAGCCATCTGTTTATGATTAGTCTACATAGATAATGAATACAAAACTCCTCGCAGCCTGGATGGTAGAAACTAGATCCAGGGTCTTCACTTCTACTTCCCGAATTGGTACGATTCTAGCCATGTGATTAAATGATTTGATGTCGAACATGTTAGAAACCACTTGATTACCAGTCGATGATGTAAACTGTTAACAAGCGTGAGAGAGACCACCAGTAATGTCAATGGTTCTCAAAGTACCAAGCACAACCCGTGAAATGTGAATAGATGTTTTGATGTCGAACACTTCACGGAATCCTTTGATCGAAAGTCAATGATGTAAACTGACGTCAAAGGCGAGAAACCTGCCATTGATGCATGCAGACTTCAAGGTACTGTCGATTCCTAAGTCATCTTTCTAGATAATGTGTCGATGTCGATAGAAAGCGACCCGTTGCAGGCAAGCCCGCAACACGAAATCATTGTTCAAGTTGAAGAAATGTTGCTGTAAGGACTGACTCAGGGATGGTCAAATGGATGACAAGTATTTTGCAGATGAAAGTTTTGCTTGCAGACCTCTTGAACACATAACGACACGACAGATGGCTTGGTGACGAATAACTCAAAGTTAATCCCCGGAACCCGGTTAAAGACTTTCAAAGTGGTTTGATCAACTGTGAGGTAAAAGATTTCCCAACCCAGGTGAATGAAAAGTGTCGTGTTCAAGAGTGGTAATAAAGTTTCTTTTGAGACAAAAGGTAACAAACAGGTTCATTCTTCCCTCTTTTCCCCCACCATTTCTGGCAAGTACCTCTTTATTTTTAACAAGCTTGAGGAGGATAACATATGCTTGATTATAAGCTCATCCTTCGGACGAGTCCAACCTAGTTTAAATTCGAACCCTAGGAAGGAGTGGTTCGTTCCTGTTTGTAATTGAACAGGTCCTCTACTGTAAAAGTTTAACGAGCCCAGTATAGGAGAAACTCGGCGTTTTTCAATTTTAGAGAGTCTGAAAAAACTAAAGGAGACTCCACGTTGAACTTTTTCGTACATTTGTGTCCCTCAAGCCCGAAAAAGTATAAAATAATACCTGGGGGAACCGCTTGATCTTGCGACCAAGGAGTACTTTCATAATAGTGTCGTTGACCTGAAAAGTAAAAAGCGATCAAGGACACGTCGTTTTATTTCCTTATCGAGTTTGAAACGACAAAAACCCGGCAATCTTTTCCTGATTTTGCGGTCAGAAAAGAGCTAAAAGGGGACCGTCTTTTAATTCCGTTTTAACGAGTGTAAAAGAAACGCTCGGCGATCTTTTCATGTTTTAGGAGTCAGAAAAGGGCTTAAAAGATGACTCTGATATTTTTGTTTGTGAAAAATGACAATTTCCCTCGAAATCCCTTTGTCCTGCACAAAAGCAACACATTACTCATACCTGTTTAAAATAGGCAAAAATACATCGAAAAACATCTTTTCATGGTAAAAAATGAACTAATTCATCCAAAAAACCTATAAAAAGACCTTTTACCATGTCATTTTTACCGTTTGACTGTTGAGGTTGAAAAAGGAGCTTTTGACAAGAAACTTCCCGTGGTCGCTGCGGAAAATCCGACCGTCGGAATCGAACGCCGTCTTATCCAGGTATTTTACACATCCTACTCTGCATTTCTATCCGTTTAGAATTAATTTTTAGGTCTTAGTTTCATTTTTTGGGGGGGTTTTGGTTTTGGAATGCGCCTCTCGGCGGACGCGGGTGCCCTTCGGGTGACCCGCGTCCCCCGACTTTTTCCTATACAGGAAAATGGTCGGAAGACGCAGTCCGCCTTCAGGCCAGCCGCGTCCGGGCGCCCTGTGCTGTAAAGGCGGGGTGCGTCTTCCGTGAAACGCGCATTTCAAAACCCCAACCCCTCAAAAAACTATCTAAAAATTCCCAAATCAATTTCTAATGACTATTTCTGGTGTGCAGGGCATTAACCATGTTAGATTGGAGAGAAAGAGAGCATGTAGAGGATGATGAAGCTGCAATAAATCACCAACCTTCCCTGGATGCCCTAAAAGCATGCGGGTTATACAAATACTGGACCATACCGGGCATGAGGGGCCAGGTAAGATTCTTGGAATGGCTGGTTGAGCGATGGAACGTTCAAGAACAATGCTTTTACATAGGAGGGCACCAGCTCGAGATAGAGCCCTCGGATGTATACTTTCTCACTGGCTTGCCGAACAGAGGCGAGCAACTCAGTCTTGCGGGGACTAGGCCGGGTGGCCAATCCCTTGATAGTCTCCGCGACGAGTGGTGCACACCTGGGGCTCACCATTCGAAAGGCATAGAGATAAAACACATCACTCTGCGTGAACTCAAAGTCATAGCGTTCACGGTTACCAGAATTTGCGGCGCGGCCGCTTTACACATTGCTTCCGGATCCCAAATGCGGATGGCAATTGACTGTTACCAAGGCACCATTTTCAACTGGTGTGAAGCTGTGTCGGCTCATATGAAGAGCCAACTGACCAAGGCAAAGAACGGACGACTAAAGACTTTTGGATATGGGCCTCTAGTCGTGAGCTTTGCCTTGGAGAGAGTTCCAATGCTGATCCCTCAGCAACTCACTGTTGATATCTTGGGTCCTCGGGAGCCAAAGCTGATACGATGGGTTGCGGTGATGGCCCGGCATCCTGACGAGGGCACGGCGGTGGTTCGATTCTCAGATAGTTACTTTCACTGGTTAGAGGACCAGGTTTTTTCGATACAGGACTTTCCGTATGCCGGAGTGGATTTTAGAGGTGATCCGGACATGGTTCTTCCACCGGGAGAACAATGGGATGACAGAGGTACTTTATTTTTCACAAGTTTTCTAATTATGTATTTTTTTATTTTTCATATATATCGTCTCAAAACTAACAGTAAAATTTTCAAAATGCAGATGTTGGTCCACAGCGTCCAGCCAACCTCCGGCCTTTTGATAGACTACATCCAGCTGCACCGGTACCGGCCCCACAGGACGCGGCTGCAGAAGTACTAGCTGAGTTGGAGCATGATCTAGAGCGTCTCACGGCAGATATACCTGAGACTACTATGGACGACATTCCTACCAGGCTTCAGCGCTTCGTAGTCGCGGTCCCTGGACCGTTTAGGAGATTTTTGCGTAAGGTAGCCCGCGCAGTGGTGTCATACAGAGAGCACCACCAGTGATTGACTAGTCACTTTTGTAGTCACATGTGACATTTTGACTTTTTGTACTATCATTTTGCCGATCATAAGGTGTTTTCAACCTATGATCGAAGACGATGTATATATTTTTTGACACACTTCTATCTATATATATCACTATTACCGGCTTATCCTGTTTAACATATGTGATGAAATGTTTTTAAATTTACTTGCATGATTATCGTAAATGTCTGTCCAACATTCGAGAAGCAATTGCATCTGCTAATGTATTCAAAGACCTTGGAATATGTTGATATTCAATGTAATCAAATTCACGTTCCAAGAGACGCACTCTCAAAAACAACCTTAATAACACAGGATTTCTAATGGCATAAACTCTATTAAGCTGTAATACAACAAGTTCAGAATCTAACCTCACTATCAAACGTCGAATTCCAAATGAAATAGATTCGGATAATAATTCAATCACTGCACTGTATTCTGCAATGTTGTTCGTTGTTTGACCGAGGCTTACCCCATGCATAGAAACTAACTCGTCAGAGGGCGAATAGATAACCCAAGCTGCGGAAGAGATATTCCGTGTACTACGACAAGCACCATCAGCAAATCCAATGTATGTTTGGAGAGGCGTCGACATCTGCAATATCAAGAGTAAAACCAAGATAAGCCAGAATAACGACGA
The DNA here is from genome assembly GCA_031772625.1 of Pinus tabuliformis. NCBI lineage: Eukaryota > Viridiplantae > Streptophyta > Pinopsida > Pinales > Pinaceae > Pinus > Pinus tabuliformis. Next base: position 10,857,764 of record CM062816.1, read on the forward strand.
AAAACCACACTCTCTAAGCTAAGCACACTGACTAAACTAACACACTCGCTAGCTAGAAAGAAAATCTAACCTATCTAAAAATTTCTCCATACCCATCATTTAAGCATAATACCTCTTTAGGTAAAGTCCATTTCTGGGTTTACCCAAAGAGTCCCCATCAAAGTCAACTAGCTCATAAGCCCCTTTTGCTAGCTTTCGCTTTACAATGTAGGGCCCATGCCACATGGGAACGAATTTTCCGGCACCTAGCTTATCGTTAGCTTGATCATATAATAGTACTAGGTCTCCTTCCGAAAAACTTCGAGGGGTTACATTTTTATCATACTGAGCTTTCATTCGTTTCGCGTGAGTCTCGATAGCTAATGTAGCGTCACGTCGAGTCTCATCTAATTTAGCCAAGTACAATAACCGTTTCTCCTCTTCGGAAGTAGCTGGAAGTAATTCGACAGCCATTTGAAGTGATGGGATTTCGCATTCAATGGGTAACACAGCTTCCAAGCCATAAACTAGCTGGAAAGGAGTGAACCCTGTTGAATTTTTTACTGAGGTTCGATATGCCCATAGCGCCGAAAATAACATGTTGTGCCAATTCATTCGATGGATACCAATGATCCGTCGAATCATGATGACTAGAACTTTGTTGATAGACTCAACCAAACCGTTGGCTTGCGGATAATAAGGAGTAGAGCTATCGTGGCGCAAACCAAGCTGGCTTGTAAGCTCAGTCATCATGACGTTTCGAAAATGGCTCCCATGGTCAGTAATGATTGCTTGTGGGACACCAAACCTAGTTATGATATGATTGAATACGAAAACTGCAGCTGTCTTGCCGCTTGCGTCGAATGTAGGCATCGCCTCGGCCCATTTAGTAAAATAATCAACCGCGAGGATGATATACGCATGCCCCCCGGCCGAGTGAGGGTTACAAGTAATAAAGTCAATACCCCATTTGGCGAATGGACCAGCGGCAATTATAGGGTGGAGAGGAGCAGGTGGAGCGCGCATCTTGCGATCAAACACTTGACAGTTGTGGCATTTCCTGACGGCAATGATACAATCCTTAAACATAGACGGCCAGAAATAGCCAGCGCGCAACACCTTCTGAGCTGTGGCATACCCAGACATATGACCGCCACATGCTCCAGAGTGACAATCATTCAAAACTCTCTCAGCCTCTTCGTGAGTTAAACAACGTCGAAAAACTAAGTCTGCCCCCCGGCGATAAAGTGTATCTCCAATAATTTTGTATTGCTGGGATTGAAACCGAATTTTTCGACGTTCTTCTTTGGAAGCTTCAGGCCGAAAGGTTTGGGTTTGGAGATAGATGATTATATCCCCGTACCACGGATCTAAAGTACTGATAAGAAACAAAGATTCGTCCGCAATGGACTCCTCTGCCACAGTCTCTGTGTCAGCACTCGGGAAATCACACATCAATTCCGCAAAAACTAAGGATTTCTTAGACTTGGACTTCTCGAACTCCAAGTCGAACTCTTGCAGGATGACAATCCATTTAGAGTACTTGCCCCCTAGCAATTGTTTTGTCAAAATATAAATCATAGGGTTGCAATCCGAAATAACTGTAGTTTTACGGAGAAGAATGTAGTGACGAAAACGCTGGACAGCTTGAACGGCTGCCAGGGCCAATTTCTCCACATGCGAATATTTTAACTCAGTGGGATTTAAGGTCCTACTAAGATAATATATCACATGTTCCGCTCCGAATTCATCTTCTTGAACTAACACCATTCCAATGGTGGAATGCGAAGCTGCGAGGTATAAGAAGTAGTCCTGGTTGTAGTTGGGAGGATGCAACAACGGTGCATGGGTCAACGCGTGTTTAAGTGCATCAAAAGATTGTTGGGCAATCTCGTCCCAAAAGAATTGTGCGTTCTGTTTCAACAACCGTGTAAAACCTTTAGTGACCTCGGCGTAGTTTGGGATGAATCGGCGTAAAAAGTTCGCTTTCCCTTGCAAACTTTGGAGTTGGCGCAAACTCGAAGGAGGAGGCAATTTGATGATAGCTTCGACCTTCGAGGGATCGACGCGAATGCCGATTTTTGAAACAACAAATCCCAGCAATCGACCTGTTTCTATACAGAAAACACACTTGTGGGGATTCAACCGAATTCGATAATGCCTACACCTCATAAAGATTGCTCGTAGGTGGACAAGGTGATCAGCTCGATGTAAAGAATGAGCAGGCAAATCATCGAGATAGGGTTGCACAATGTGCTTGATGTCATGAAATGCATAAGACATCGCCCGTTGAAAAGTGGCCCCGGCATTCTTAAGCCCAAAAGGTAACTTGCAATAAGCAAATGTCCCCCATGGACAAATGAATGCCGTTTTTGGTTGGTCGGCAGGTAGAATATTGATTTGATTATAGCCTGAAAAGCCATCCATAAAGGAAAACATTTCACTTCCGGCACAATCATCAATAATTTGATCGATATAAGGCGTAGGATAGTTGTCTTTTGGACAAGCTCGATTTATATCCCTATAGTCGATACAGATTCTTATTGTTCCTTGTTTCTTGTTAACCGGAACAATATTCGATACCCAATCCGTTAACGGGATCGGATAAATGAAACCTGCTTTCAACAGCTTTTCGACTTCTGCTTTAATCGCAGCCGCTTTTCGAGGGTGAATCTGACGCAACCGTTGCCGGACGGGTTTAGCATCCGGGTAGGTCTTTATTTCATGAACAACAATGGCAGGATCAATTCCCGGCATTTCCTCGTAAGACCAGGCAAACACGTCGCGGAATTCTTGGAATAGGGCCTTGTAAGTTTGGATTTCATCTTCTGTACAAGCGGCACCTATATGAATGTTTTCCTCGATTCCGGGCTTCACTGAAATATCAATGGGAATAGTACGAGAAATATTCCCTAAATTCAACTCTGAATCAGAATGTTTCGTTGGATCCTGAGCGTCTTTGACATATTCAGCGGTAAAGATAGATGAAAAATCATTTTCAAATGCATCATCCTTAGGTAAAAACGAAGATCTGTGATGGAGATCCTCCCATGGTAGATCATCTACACTTAGGATTTCGCGAAGTTGTTCGTCAGATGACACGACTTCGGGAAACGCTATCCGTTCTAAGGTTGAGGTGAAAAGTGATCTTCACTGACCACATTCATTTGGTCGATTTCGGTTGAATGCGAGTCGGTAAAAGACATGACAGCTTCATAAGCAATTTCATATGGACTCAAAGGCATAGCATCACCGAATGAGTCTATCTCAGAGTCAGATGGGACAATCCAAGGATCATCATAAATAATGTTTTCTGATGTAATCATATGAATTGTTGCAAATGAAGGGTCTACGTTGAGTGGAGGGAGAGGAAAAGTTCCCAGTAAACCGGAATCCTTAACTAAACCTACACCAACGTCCCTATAAGGGATTGTCGTCTTACCGACATGCTGGATACTCTCTGAAGAGGCTGGGTCGGATGAAAAGTATGTCAGCTGATCAATAGTCACGATCTTACCGTTATGTGGAAACTTAATTACTCTGAAGACCGATGAAACGACCGCTGTCATAGCATATGACCAACTTCGACCCAAAAGAAGGTTGTAGTCTAGAGGGGCATCAACCACTTCCACATCCAGACTAACGGTTTTACCTTCTACCCCTATAGGCAATTCTTGTAGAATACCAAACGGACGGAACCCACGGCCATCAAAGGCCTTAAGGATGGTGGGGGATTGGTTCAACGAAGGAGAACCAAGCGATCTCCAACATTGAATCGACATAATACACGTAGAAGCTCCCTCATCAATCACAGTCCGATGAATAGGCCTGTTTTTGACTATCACTGGAATTTGGAAAGCCATTTGATGGGGGAGACGTGGCGTACTATTTTCTAGATCAAAGATCATTAGGTTCGGGTCCTGAACATCGACAGCTCCGATAGCCGACAAAAGCAATTTCCGTTGTGCTGGGCATGATTGCAGCACTTCGAGTGCCGACATTGCTGAAGGTGAAACAGCTAAGTCCTCAACAATGTTGTAATTCTGGGCTGCTCTCGCATGTGGATTGAAAGCAGACCTTCGAAGTACACCCTTGGCGGGCGGCTTAATCACTAAGTCTGGGTTAGGTTTTTCGATCTGTAGTGGATCGGAACCAGGAGCTGAGGTTGATGGGTTAGAGTGAGAAGATTCTGCTTCCTTACCATCAACAGGAGCCTTACTACCATAATCTTGCGATCGAGTCGCAATCCTCACATGAGACATCATCAAAATGGGTTCTTCACTGGCATTCGAAGAAGAACCTATCATCTTATTCTCCTGCTCTGGAAATGGATTCTTTAACACAGCAGGAGTGGGAGAACCTTTGACTATTTTCACAACCTCGGCCCGATGAGGGCAATCTCTCGTAAAATGATCCTCTTCACAAATAAGACAAGGATATCGAGGTTTGCGTTTTTCGTCATTGGTTTCCGACTTTTCAGTTTTCTCCTTTGGAGCCTTGTCTGCTTTAGCCTTCTTCTTTCCTTTCTTCTTTCCACCGTTTTTTGATTTGGCCGTAGATGACTCTACAGCGTGAATGTCGGCGGTAAGTTCAGGAGGAGAAGACTCTCCTGTCGGAGAATCAGGCAAAGTGATAATTGGAGTATTTGAAGCCTTGGAAGACTTCTTCTTGCTCTTCGTAGTCACGATACCAATCATACCATCAGCGGCATGAGATCCCGAAGGAGCAGCAGCGATTTGATTCGACTTTGGAAGATCCGGAATCTTCTCGTGTAACGTACCCGACTGAGTGTAAACTAAGTCAAGGTATTGTGCCTGAGCAATGACTTGCTCCTCAGTAACTACTCCGGCCTTAGCTACATCTTCAGTAATCTTCGGTAATAATGATTTGACAAACCATTCAGCTAAGATTTGGTCCGGGATAAAAACTTTCACTAATCTCCTTCGACGTCTCCACTCATGAATGTGATCAGAAATATACGTGGACGTCGATTGTTTTAGTGAAGTTAATAACTCCGTGCCGTTATCGTATCTGACCGGCAACTGAAAGTGAGTTAAGAACGAGGTAGCTAACTGGCTAAAGTTGTAAAAAGAGGCCCGTGGTAACTCAATGTACCACTTGGCCGCGAGACCAATGAGTGTACGCTGGAAAAGACGTAAGCGGATCGAATCATCCGAGATAGAATTCGAAGCACACCAGAGGTGGTAAGTCATCACATGATTGGACGGATCCTCTCCAGACTTACCTTCGAACTTGGGTATATCGCTGGGCAACTTATTTGGCATTGGCGGCCAGAACTGAAGATATTGAATTGGATCGTTCGTTAGGCGCGTCAAGTCGGGTAAATCCAAAGTTGCAATAAACGGTAACTGCCGGTTAGGATCTCTAAAACTCTGGGTCACAATACCAGCCCCAGGAGGAGGATATCCAGGATAACTAGGAACAGGAGTCGCATTTGGGATATTATATCCTCCTGGAAAACCAGGATTAACCGGACCGTACTGGGGTTGTTGAGGTTGTTGATAAGTGTACCCAGGATACGGTTGATACTGGTAAACCGGTTGTTGGACAGCTTGCCCATGTTGGTACTGTCCCTGGTACGGAGGTTGAACAAATTGAGGTTGAGTAGTGACAACCGTACTTATACCAGGCTGACCTACAGGCATCTGGACCGTGGTTTGAATCGTAGATCCAGACAACGGTAAAGATGTCTGAGGTGTGGTAACAGGGACAGTAGAAACTGGAGCCGTCGATACTCCAGAAGTAAGTATGGTAGATGTAGCGGTAGTTGCAGCAGCCGTTTGAGATGGAGTACTAGGTGCAATTGACGGCTGAGTAACTACCGAAGTTACAGAAGTTTGAACATTTGGCTGGACAGGTTGCGGTTGCTGGGTTGGACCAGAAACTACGGGTTGTCCAGCTTGAGGAACCATCTGTACACTTGGCTGCAACACCTGTTGACCCTGTGATGGATCCCACACTAACATTCCAGGGTATTGACCCGTAACAGGTTGAGGATACTGAGATCCATAACCAGATTGAGGGTAGGATTGATAATTGTAAGGTGCAGTTCCAATACTTGGAACATATGACTGACCTTGAGGCGGTTGATAACCTTGACTCGAGTATTGACCTTGGGGTTGATAACCTTGGGGTAAATACTGATACTGGGGTTGACCTTGACCTTGAGGTTGGTACCCTTGAGGTTGATAACCTTGGGGTTGATACCCTTGAGGTTGCCATCCTTGAGGTTGCCATCCTTGAGGTTGATATTGATACTGAGGTTGACCTTGGGGTACATATTGAGGCTGAGGTTGACCTTGAGGCACGTATTGCACCATAGGTACATACTGACTTTGAGGTTGCCCCCCAGACACGATTTGTGTACCTTGAGGTTGCCCCCCAGGCGTTAACTGCGGTTGCCCCCCAGGCGGTAATTGGCCACCTTGAGGTTGGGAAACGGGAACTGAACCTGACATCATGTAAATGTCTCCTACACCCAATGGTATATTACCACTGTTTCCAGCAAATAACCCATGATCAACGGGTTGAGGAGATGCCCCCGCAAAGGTACCAGAAAGTGACTGATACCCAGTGGGAACAGAAGGACCGCCGTGTAAAAAAGATTCAGGACTTTGAGTAAACACGGACGACTGACCAGACATATTTACAGGAGTATGAATACCTCCAGGTGGAAAAGGAGTACGAGGTGTAGAAAAACCTACTGAGTTGTCTAAAAAATTGGTTAACGCAAGGTACCAAGAAGTACTTCTAGGAGGACTGTAAAAGATGGATTCACGCTCCCTTAGATCAATAGTAAGTTGACCTTCAAGGTGAGAGACACCTATATCCTCTTCTGGAGCAAGTTCTTCTATAGCAATCAAACCAGAAGGTAGATTTTCGGTGATAATTCTTTCTATTCTTGGTGAATCTGGAACACTAGAAGTTGGAGTAACAGGTTCAGATATTTCCGGTTCTTCGCCTGTATCACTAGCAGACGAAAAACTACCAACAAGCTCAAAAACTGAAACAGCTTCGGGATTATAACCTGTCTCTAAACTTTGGTAATCTGGATGGACTACCAAGGAAGATTCTCCTTCTTCAGGTGAACCTACTCTACTGTCACTAGGAGGAGTTACAAGGACCTTTAACCCTTCGTACTGACCCGGAATGTCTTCAGGAGATTCACCCCGCGATTTACGGAGTTTTCTTAACAAATCTATTCCGGTAACAATCTCAGGAGACTTGCCCCGAAGTCGACGGGACTGTCTCGGTAATTCCGCCACAATTAAAGATTTTTAACTACAACACACGAAAACAAAGTAAAAATTTCAAATCAAACCACCTAAAGTCTTCTAAAGAAGCAAACAAATTTGAAGCACACGCCTAAAGAATCTAGAGCGTCAAACCAAACACAAACAGTAGTCTTCCGGACCAAAAGCGCTAGTTGGTGATTAGGCCCAACCTCGCAGGATTCAGTACAGAAATGGCGGGTGGAACAGTTACCCCGACAACCTGCTTAATGAATAGACCGGCACAAGTTCCTCCACTTTAACCGTCTCGAAGTGAAGTGAACCCCCCGGAAAATCCAAGTGAGTATAACCGACGTCTGCTCCAGGTACAGTGGGACCTTCCCTCCACCGTCACCTCGGTAGAACCCTAAAGATTATGGTCACTAAAGTTACCAATCACAACAATTACACCTGGGGGAACAGTCTAAACTCCGACAGCACGCAAGGGCAGAGTAACAAGCTCAATCCCCTTACCGGCTCCTTGACAGTAATCCAAGGTTTACCGATAAGTGACCCCTGGCTCCTCGACAATGGTTAATCCGAGGTTTACCGTTTGTAATACGTACTGTCTGGCGTCGTTCCCAACGAGGGGGGAATGATCCCCTCACTGGTTCGGACACGAGCTCGTGCTTCTCCTTTAAGAGGAGCTTTCCCAGAGTGCAATTGAAACAATTGGATTTATTCTACTCAAGATAAACTATCTGTTTGGTTTTTTAGTCTTGGAGAGTTAAGTACTCACCTACTCCAAGACCCTAGCCTAAGCTATGTTGGTGTTTCAGAGCCCTAGAAAAATAAAAATTACTAGATTGATTTTAATTTAAGCGTTACTTTTAAGGTTGTTTCTTAAGTCAAAAGGTGATGGAAGTGAAACCAGTGGTGTGTTGACTCGACTCGAAACCACTACAAAATGCACCTAGGATGATTTACCCACTACTTTACTTTTTCGATGAATTGCTTAACTAAAAAGTTGAGAGAATGCAATTTTTATAAAAGCAACTTCTTAATTAAAGACAATCAAAGAAACAATTCGTTTGTCTTTTCCAAGCATAAAAACATGACCGCTCTTTACTTGCACGAAAAAAACTCTTTTTCTTCCAAAAACTTTAAATGCTACTTGAAACAAAACTTTTAAAAGGAGATGTTTTTGTATTTTTCTTATTTAACGAAAAACATAAATCTATTTTAATAAAAATCAATTGCAAACTATGAAATCTATGAAAATTCACTCAAAAAATAAAAACAAACAAATCAAAAGGAAATTACCCTAATTAAACCTAATGAGGCAAAGCCAACAATGATTATTCTAAGGTGTTTTACTTGATCACAATCAAATCAAGGACTAGCTTATTGCAGAACCAAAAACTAGTCAAAACAAAACTCTAATCTTTTTGTTCTTTTGTAAAATGGAAATCAACACTTTATAAACAAGTAATTCGAAATTTGACCCAAAAGACAACTTAAATGGCAAGCTTCTCACACAAGGAGACTTTACGACAGGCTCGACTTCTAAGAAGGCTGACAAACCAGAGAGATCTAAGGCTGGACAACTTTCTACCGTCAAAGTCACTACAGGACCTATTCAAAAATCAAACCCTAGGCCTAAACTTCGTTGAAATCCACTAAAACACTCAAAGCTCACAAAACAAGTTCAGGTGAAAATTTTTGACAGGGTACTAAAGGATCTGGGCAGAAAACACTAAGAAAAAACAAAATCTAAAAGCAATTAAAGCAAAAATGGAGTTTTCCTAAATTTTTACAGGAAGACGCAGGCAACCCGTTAGAACAGGCGCGGGCCCGCTCTGTGCAAACGGCAACAGCGCGTCCAAAGACGCACTGTGCAGTACTCAGAGGGTGCGTCCTTCTGGAAAAGTTAAGAAAAACCAAATCTAACTAAATCTAAAGCTAAGCCACCCAAATACTAATTCTCACAGTCAAAAACCAGAAAATAAAAAATGATTTTCTCAGAGCAAAGTTCACACAAAGGAAAAGACTTTCACATTAATGGCTTCCCCAGTATGGTCGCCAATTTGTCGTGGCGGAAAAAGTCGTTTGTGCGGACACAACTGACCTCCCTAGGAGTCTAAACTCTCTAGAGACAAACAAGACAAAATGGAGCGATCTTTCTCTAAATACACCTTTTAAAACATGAAAACTACAAGTGTTTAGGCTTACCTTATTCCAAAACGCTGTTGTTGTAGTCCGTCCTTGCCGATCCGGATGAGCTCCTCTTTCACATCAATTCCTGCAACCACAAACAATCAAACAATTACCAAGCACTTGCATCTCATATAATAAAACATATATTCAACATGCAGACCAAGGAACACATGAAATAACTCATTAACACAAGCTATTGAGAAAAATGAACCAGTTTGTATTAATAACGAAACAAAGAAACTCTTACAACCTGGCCTTGGTGTTGTGCAAGTTCCTCCCAGGGTCCATCAAGGGTTTTCCTCTACTTTGACAAAGCTCACCCACTTCCAAGTAGAATCAAGCAAAGACAATCTCTCCTCACAAGGTTCTAAATGGGAGTCCTAATTCCTGCAGCATTTACCCAAAGAAAATGTATAGCTTCAACCTCCCCTCCCTCTGGCTCAATGCCTTTATTTATAGTGCTGTAAAGAGGTTATTCAGGTCCACCATCAATGGGATAATCCCCCTCTTTGGGTGGGATAGCTCCCTTATTGATGGGATAAGTTCCTCCTTAATAGGGATACATGAACCAACTGGAGGCGCATCCATTTCATCAAACCGACCTCTAGAAAGTTCTAGAAGTAACCATAAGTAACTTTTTTAAGATGAAACTTGCGCATTTTGCCTTTTACAGAAGGACGCACCTGTCCCTTAACATACAGAGCGTCCAAGGACGCAGCCTTTGTGAACATTGTGAGCGTCCCCACAGGTAAGGCTTGAGAGAACCTGCGTCCCCAGAGATAAACACATTTTTTACAAGACTTTCTCTCTTCTTTGAGTTTGAGATGGATAGCAGAGGCATAAGACTTGCCTAAGAGGGTAGCATGACTGTTGATTGAGCCATACTAACTGTAAATAGTCATGGTGACATTTTTTAGTGTAACACGTATATGTTTGTAGGCGATGCACATATCCGTGATGGCACTGCACAAATATCTGTAAAAGATTTTCTTCAGTGAATTTCGACTTAATGATGTAATTTTACTATTTCTATTTCTTAATGATGTAATTATGGGTAAATTAGCTTAGTAAGTTGTTTTTTATGTTAACCTAGGCCTCATTAATGAGGAAAAACTAAAATCAAAGTCTAAATGAAGAGTTTGTATTCAACCTTCTTAGTCTCAGTTGTTAGTTGAGATATTCTTGGAAATTGTTCCACCACTCATGGATTCAACCCCTGAGAGTGGGGAAACTGTTTATTTTGGTCTATATGTATCATTTTCTCAGTCAAAGAAAAGGGTTCGACATCTGAGGAGAAAAATATTATAGCTTTGTGCTTGAGAATTTTCAGGAAATCAAAGGAATAATTGCAACTATTATCTAGGAATTCATGTGCAGTGAGTTTGTGATGTTGTATTTTCTCTGTTATAGGTTTATATGAAAGATATTCATCTTCTCTTTCCATTCATCAGTTCTCTACTGGTTTTCTTTAATGTTTATAAGTAAAATTATTTTCATAAATCTCTATTTTGATGGCAATATCATTATGTGTTATTTTCTTTCTTGCTTAATGAATTCATGATATATATGATCATTAAGACCTCTTGTTTCTTCTGAACACTACACTACACTAAAAACCCTAAGCCATCACAAAACTATTTCTACCTTGCTCCTTTATATCTTTTCTAATGTTATCCCTTTGATCCTTTAACCTAGTTACCTATTTTTCATCCCTTGTCGAGCATCAAAACCCTAAATTTAAAAACCTATTTGAGCCTAGAATATCTAACCTAAAATCCTTTTATATTCCAGTTAATTCTTTGGTTGTGATCTCATAGAGAGATCTCTCTTTGGTTTGGTAGGGCTAGCTACTAAACTGAAAGCTTGGTCTGTGGTTACCTCCGTCGATTCCTCTCAGCTTGTGACATTGTGGAGGATAACATTTTTGGCGCCATTGCCGAGGAAACGGCTGATATATTATTCCTAGGATTCATTTTATAAGTGCATTGAAGATTGGTTCAGTGGGTGACAGATTCCGGTATCTAAAGAATGTTGATTTAGGAAATCACTTCAAGTTCAAGGTGTAAAAATTCTGGCTCCTAAAAGACATGCAAGGTCAAATCCTGACCCAAATCCACCTCCTGTTGTTGATGATCCAGAGAAACTACTTAGGAAACTCAAATCACCTATTCTTGAAAGTGCAGCTCGAAAATTAGTAAGAACTACTTCTTTTCCTGAACAATTATTCACTCTTGAAAATATTTCTTTTGATATTCAATTTGAGCTATCTCTTTTCAGATCAAAATCCGAGTCTTTCATTTCTAAAGTGGTACTTTACCCTATTAAATTTGATTCCCACCTCCCTTCTTCTAAATCCCTATTTTCTAAATTCGATCATGAGCTTTGGTTAAACTTTGATAAACTCCAAACTCTAGGTAACCAACTTCAATCACCACTGAAAAATCTTACATTAAATATCAACTTGAAAACCTAGCTACTGCTTCATCCTCCACTGCACCCCCAAACACATAAGTTACATCATCTGTTATTGTTAATTTTCTACCACCTCCATTAGTATCATCATCTCCAGCAACACAAACCATTTTAGCACTTGTACAACCCCCTCCAGTAGTCATGGCATGATTTTCCCCTCTAATATTACCTGCCCAACTTACTGCTCTACCCCAAAACTATGGCCAAAGACTCCCTCTGTTTGATGGAAGTTCAGAAATCACATCTCAACAACATGTTGACAAATTGGTGGATTTGATAGACCTTGAAGATGTTGATGAAGATGATGCTAAGATGAGAATCATAGCCTAGAAATTTTTCTGAAGATGTTAAGAAATCGTTTCGCAGTTTGACAACCAATTATATCAATAACTCTTAGAGGTTGATAGAGTTGTTCTTAGCTCGGTGGCAAGAAAAAAAGAATCCATTACATATTTTGGCTGAGTATAATTCCATGAAAAGAAACCCGAATGAGACAGTGCAAGAATTCACAACAAGGTTCAATATGGTGTATAATTCCATTCTTGATGATATGAAACCTCTCCCTGGTTTAGCACTCTTCCACTATCCTGATTCCTTTGACCCAGACATGGAATATCAACTTAGGGAGAGAGACCCTACAACTTTAGAAGAAATGCAGTGAAATGCAGTAAGTGTTAGGTGTATTATAGGGTCTATAAATGTACCAACATTTAATTTGTCAATCCAGATAGTTTGTGAACTTTGAGACGCAGCACTGGAAATGCCAAAGAAATCCCCTGGAAACCTGCAAAATAAATGCTAGTCTATCTTGCATATTAATCTCATCAATAAATGAAATCCTGCACTAAAAGAGAATTCAAGAAAACACCAATCCAAACAATTAAAGTGTACGGGAAATAAAAGGAAATTAATAATGCGAAAGGAGATTCTAATTACAAGCGAACAAAAGATAAATCTGAACTAGAAATAAAGCAGTGTCGACATAATAACAAAAACACTGTAAAAACCATTCTGCTTGCACTAATTCTACCTGCACTAATTCTGCCTGTACTAATTCTATGTAAAGTTAACTTGAAAGCATCAACAACATCACAAGGAAATTTACTGTGTAAATAAACTTATGAAGGAGATTAAGTTAATATGAATCTCGCCTTCTTTGTCCTAAAAATAAATCTTGCAAACTGTCCCGAAGTTAAAGGAAAGTAAATATTATTGTTCGCAATTTGTTTTCATTAATATCAGCTCTGCAGCATATAAGTAACATATGGTTTTTGTAAGCATTGTTTAAATGAATATGTCAGTACCTCAAAACCATAATCACTCACATCGTTTTCATATTCTAGAATATAAATCAATTACATCTCATCAACGCATAAGTGGATCTTTCAAATAAGAACTACTGGAGGAATATCCCAAGTGTAAGCACAAATCTCAAGGACATGAATGATTTCTTAATGCAGAAAATCAATGAAGTTTAGAGATAAAAAGAAAACGTTGCAGCAAAATAAATGACATTAATTGAAGGCAAAAAGAAACTGTAAATAAATCAAATTCACACAACAAACAAACAAGAATTGAAATGCTATTTAGTTTAAAATATGAGAGCAGTGTCATGCTGGTTTTTCGGCGAACCCAGCCAGCTCACACCCTCTTTGAGTGCCTGGTTCACACAGAATTTAACACCATGAGATGCAGCAAATAGATAAACAAAACATGCTGAGAAATTGCTTCAATTGATTACTGAAAACAGTGCTTACATCAAACAGACATGCTCAGCTCTAGCAAGACAAGAGGAGTGATCCGCTGGTGATATACATGTAATGCTACATCGGGAAAACTCCTCTTCCCTCCTACACGATCCTTCATGCGCACTGCGTCTGGATGGATTGATTTCCCTATTGTCTAATTAATTGACTCCTAAGTTAACTTCTTGCCATTCCAGGAAATCTATTTTATATGCATTAGATTACAATTTTGGCTTTTAATTAGCCAATTAGCAGATCTCAACAATTTGCCATGAATAATGTTGGTTTGCAACTGAATTTCATAGCAGGGATGATTTTGGTGAACCGTTTCTCTTTTCATGGAATGATGCTATTGCAGGACTCCACATAGGATGGTTGCACCGCTGCATCATAACCACTTGCCGTAGATTGGACAAGGCATTTTGTTGACTCGAGCATTGATGTGGTTGCCATTTTATTATGTGACAGTATTGCACAAACAAATTCATGGTCAACTTCATCATGATTAATTGGAAGGTTTGTTGCATGATAGGGCATGTGCCGGGGTGATAGATGATGTGCTTCATTCCATTCTAAACTTTCAAGTAATCTGAGATGGTTCTGGAAATTGTAAGATTTATCTGTGGTAGTTTTTGCGAAGCAAATTCAAGAGGTTAGAGACATGAAGATTGAATCTTGTAAGAGTTGCCACAATTCATGAAATTTGAATTCTCCTCTTTGCACTGGTAATTGTTTCTGTAATTATTGCCAATATTCAGTTCATGCATTGGTAAGTACATTACATCATATCTCTGAATAGACTGAGATGATGTCTTGTTAGAGTCATTATGGACAATTTCACTTTTGACTAGAACCATTTCTTTTTGTTTGCGTATGGTGACTTGTCACGGTCTCCTAAGCTCTTTGTTTTGGATCCTCAATTCTCGCATTTTATGAGCAAGAGATCCTTGATTATGCTTCTCTTGAAGTGATATCATCCTCTCTTATTCACTGCTGCCATCCTTTATTTCAAGGTGCTCTTGAATTCATTCAAGAAGAACTGAATTTCGACCTGTTACTCTTAGCCCAAGCTTTTGCAGGTAAATCTTGCATAATCTTGCATATTTAGCAGACTGATTCCATATCGCCTAAATATTAAAATGTTATTGATGAATGGAGTTATGATTGCAGGAAACAACAGTTGGGTTCTTTTCGAACACACTGATCTCCATCTCCATCTCGTTGGTTTCTTGGGAATACTTTCTGAGGAAATGGGCAGCGGAGGATCCACCAATTCCATTGCCCACAATGCAAACCTGCTGGCTATCTCCATTCGTAAGACAAATGAATTTAACCACCAACACACTTATCACCCACACTATTGTTTTCCATTCCATTGCCTGATCTTCCTTCCCCATTGCTTCGTCCTTAAGTTATGTGCTCTAATGCCAAGCTGAACCTCTGAACTCACTGGTTTGTTGAAAGGCCTGCTGTTGGGATAATTCATTAGAGATTGTAATAGACAAGAACACATTATTATTATGGAGGGACTAAATGTTTTGATACCCTATGTTCCATAGCAAGCCAAGGATCAAAATCATACAAGTCAACAGTTGATACAATTCGATCCCCATGAATGGAGGGTTCGAGTATAGGTACAAAGAATGTGAGTGAAGTCTAGGAATCCTTCAGAGTGAAAGCAGGTAAGTGGTGTAGGAAATAATTGCATGGTGTAGGCTGGTAAGTGCAATGGTGCAGGCATGTAAATGCAATGGTGCAGGCACATCCCAAAGTATAATCAAACCAGTTTTAATCCTGCAACATACAAACCTTAATTAAACTCTCATTAATGCTATTTTAATCCTGTTAAAACAAAGAAGTAAAAAATACTCTTCGAAAATAATCATTTATCCAATCGAAAACATGAGAAAAATAAATAAAAACAAAACAAAATGGAGACCCAACAGTAAATGTGGAAGGTAATTTGTTGATCAACAAATCTAAAACAAAACTTCAGAAACCTCAGAAGAAAGTCACCATTAAGGAAGATTCCTCTTCATCTTCTGATGTAAAACTTACTCTGATAAAAACCATGGAAAGAATGATGGACATGATAACTATAGTAGATCAACAAGCGGAGCCTTCAAAAAGGAATCCAAATTATCAGGGACAACAGCAACCACAATTTAGAAATAAGCTTTTTTTCGAGAAAAATAAGGATCCTTAGGGACAAATCAGAACTCCATTTCCGCAAAATTACACTGAAGACTAGGAAGAAGATGAATAAGAAATTGTAGAAGAAAATAATTTCTTTGAGGAAGATGAACTACCTACTTTTCTGACTAAGGAAGATCAATTTTCTTAGAAGCCTTTTATACCAAGTGATCAACAACTTGTCCTTGCAAATGATGATTTATGGGCAATGCAAACCGAAGAGTACCAAAGGGGATATCAGAATGCTCTCATCAATTTAGAGAGGAAGTACAATTTGAGAAGCAGGAATGTGCCTGTGACATTGAATCAGAAAAGGAAGAATTCTCATAAAGATGTACAAGACAAAGAAACAACCCCTGCAGATAAAAAAAAAGAAAAGGATATTGTCATATTAAGTCGGGATAAAATAACGAAGTTTCTTCCAGTAATATGAGGAGGGACAAGGAGGCTCAAAGTGAAGGTCATAGAAAGGAGTCTCAAGCCAAAGGACAACTTGAAAAGAAGGACATCAACGCAAAAGAGGTAGACAAGCAATCCAATATGTTTAGTTTAGAGAATGAAATTTCTAAATTGAGTTTCGATTCCTCTAGTTGAACTTGTCAAGAATGATAAGTACAAGTCTCAGATTGCTAAAATGTTGAAAGTAGGTCAGGTTTCAGATACAGTTAATGTTGTTGATGATGAGCCTACAATTCTATTTGGTCCAGATTTAGAGGGAAGTCCCGAAGATAGTGAAGTCCCACCTTTCTATCTTAGTTTGAAACTCCACTTTTTTATCCTCCATAATGCCATGTTAGATTCTGGTGCCTCGCATAACCTTATTATGGAAAAATTGGGATTAAATATCACCCAATCTTATCATGAACTTTATTCATTTGATTCGGGAAGAGTGAAATGCCTTGGCCTTATCAAAGACTTAGTAGTGTCCCTGGACCAAATTCCAACCAAGAATGTGTTGATGGATGTAGTGGTCGCTGATATATGTCCACGGTTTGGCATGTTGCACTCACGGTCTTGGGGGATAAAGCTGAAAGGAACCTTGCAACTTGATTTTTCATATGTTACTATACCAATATTTAGGTAGCTTAGAAAACTGCACCAGGAGAAAAAGATGAAAGTCATGATTAGTAGCAAAGAAAAACCAAATAATCACCCCATCCATGCTGTACATATTGACCTGGAGTCTTTCATTTTGTATAGTGATATGAATCCAATAGATGATGATAGTCAACTTGTAGAAATTTTAGAAGTTTCAGATGTTATAAGTAGTGTACTGGAAGATTTGATTGCTAAAGAAAAGGAAAAGAATGTAGAGTGTTTACAACTGGAATGTTCACCTGAAAAGATCATCGAGTCGGTGTAGAAAGCAAAGATTGCTGAGGCAGTGAGTCATCCTCCAGAAAATTAGACAGTTCATCCTTCCAAAGTTCTATTTCTGGATGAAGAAGATGGCCTTTGGACCATGGAGTTTGATGGTGCATAAGGGAAAGAAGGAGATGGGATTGTCATGTGGATTCATGGTCCCTTACATCAGTCATGTAAAATTCCTTGCAATGTAAGATTGATTTATTATAAGTTTCCCTTTGATTTCTCAAATAATTAGGCAGAGTACGAATCACTGATTGCTGGCCTTAAAATTCTGAAAAAACTGGGAGAAAAGAGGATTTCATTTTATGGCAACTATGAGTTGGTAATTAAATAGGTGAAAGGGGAG
Source organism: Pinus tabuliformis (assembly GCA_031772625.1). NCBI lineage: Eukaryota > Viridiplantae > Streptophyta > Pinopsida > Pinales > Pinaceae > Pinus > Pinus tabuliformis. Next base: position 10,875,316 of record CM062816.1, read on the forward strand.
TACCAGGCCAAGCATCCAAGGATGTGAGCTTATTGAAATGTTGTCCTTCACATTCTTAAGACTTTTTCATAATATACTTTGTCTTTGATTACTAGAACTCAAAATATTATGGCTGATTCCTTTGCTATTGCAACTAGTATGGTTAAGATTCCTATCCACTCCAATAACAAGTATTTAATTCATTTTAAACACCTCCTAGTTGTCCCTGACAATCTGAGATATTGTCAGGTGTTTTGGGATGAAAACTAGATTAACAATTTTCTATAGATGGAGGATGAATTCCTGAATTCCCATATTGATGATGCCTCTAATGAGAATGATCTAGAAATTGAAGCAACCAAGGTTGAAGTGTTGCAGTTGAACAATAATAAAATTCCACGAGGTATCGTACCTTTGGAAGAGTTATTTGATCATGATGATGTCGCTAAAAATCCCACCATGGTTCCCACAGAAAAGGGTGTTGAAGATGTAAACATTGGTACAATAGATAAGCCTAAGATGGTCAAATTGTCAAAGTCTCTATCTCCTGAGATGAAAAGTAACTACATTGCTTTGATGGCATAATTTTCTGATGTATTTGCTTGGGAATATTCAGATTTAAAGGTGTATGATATAAACATCATTCAACACACTATACCAGTTAAGCCTGATCAAAATTCATTCCGCCAGAAGCTGAGGAGGATTAATCCTAAATTGTTGCCATCCATTGATAAAGAGGTAAATAGACTCTACAAATTTGGTATTATGGTTCCTATTCTTTTTTTTGAATGAATGTCAAATATTGTGTTGGTGAGAAAGAATACCAGGGAGATTTGTCTTTGTATTGATTTCAGAAATTCAAACAAAGTGTCCTTGAAGGACAATTATCCTCTGCCGAAGATGGACCATATACTGCAAAGAGTAGTTGGGTCTTCCAGGATGTCATTGCTTGATGGATACTCGGTCTACAACTAGATTTTGGTGCATAAGGATGGTCAGTTGAAAACAGACTTCACAACACCATGGGGTACATTCATGTATGCCGAGATGCCATTTGGATTGAAGAATGTAGGGGCGACATTTAGCGAGCTATGGACGTCACTTTCTCTAATGAAAATGATCTTTTTCTGGTTATTTATTTAGATGATCTCGCATTTTTTCCTAAATCTGATGAATAACACTTACATCTTCTAAGAATTGTCTTTCAGAGTTGCAGAAAATTCGGTATTTCACTAAATCCAAAAAGAGCTTATTTTCCATGGAGGATGGCAAGCTGCTAGGGAATATTATTTCCAAGGATGAAATTCACATTGAACCTAGAAGAAGCAATTCAACAATTATATTTCCCGAGGAACAAAAAGAGATTCAATCGTTTAATGGGAAAATTAACTTTTTCAGGAGATTCATCTCCAACCTCGCTGAACACTTGAGAGAGATCACTGACATGATGAAAATGGACAATGAGGTAAGATGGTCTAAATATGCCAAGAATTCATTCAATGCGATTAAATTTTCATTATCTACTGCTCCTACTTTGATCAGTCCCAACTATACTTCAGATTTTGTATTATTTTCATTCGCCTCTTAGCATACTTTAGCAGTTGTACTAATGCAAAAGAGGGATCAGAAAAATGAATAGCCCATAGCTTTTTTCAGTCGAACAATAAGAGATGCAACACTGAAATACAACATTATTGAGAAGTAGGCTTTGGCTTTGGTGAAAATGCTTAAAGATTTCTGGGTATACATTCTGCATTCTCACACCATAGCTTATGTTCCAACAACAACAATAAAAGAAGTTCTTATGCAGACAAATCCAGAGGGTAGGCGAGGAAAATGGATCACAACAATGTTAGAATATGATTTAGAGATAAATCCAACAAAGCTCATCAAGGGACAAGGTTTGGCCAAGCTCATGGCCGAATCTAATTTGCATGCATTAGATATCAATCTAATTGTTGCCCTCTCTGAAGAAGAAGCAAAAGATTCACTAGTACAGGTATTAGACATGTTCACTTCATCTCCATGGTATTCAGACATAGTTTATGTATTACAACATTTAAATCCTTCGTTAGAAGTTCCCAAAGGTAAAATTAGATCATTAAAGTTGAAAGCTTCAAAGTATTGTATTCTTGATGGGGTTTTGTTTTGGAAAGATCCGGGTGGTGTGTTGTTGAACTGTCTTGTTGAAAATGAAGCAAAGGATGTGATGATTGATTTCCATAAAGGAGATTGTGGTGGCCATCTCTTTTGGAAAACTATAGCCAACAAAATTTTGAGGGCTGGGTTTTATTGGCCTACTCTTTTTGCTGATGTGTATAAAACAATGATGAGTTGTCATGAATGTCATATTTTTCAAGGGAAAAGAAAACTTTTACCATTACCATTGCATCCAATTTCAGTATCAACTCCATTCCAGCAGTGGGGTTTTGATTTTGTTGGGGAAATCCATCCTTCATCGTCTACACAACACAAGTGGATCTTGACAGCCACAAATTACTTTACAAAATGGATTGAAGCAATCCCAACTAGGAAAGCTACTGATTCTATTGTCATTCAGTTTATTGAAACTAATATCTTATCTAGATTTGGTTGCCCGAAGAAAATAATCACCTACAATGCTACTTCTTTTAAGTCCAAGAAGATGGTGGAGTTTTGTGAGAAGTACCATTTCACATTGGGGCATTCAACCGCTCATTATTTGCAAGGGAATGGGCTGGGGGAATCTTCCAATAAATCTTTGATCACCATCATCAAGAAAGTTTTGGAGTTCAATAAGAAAAAATGGCATAAAAATCTCATTAATTTTTTGTGGGCAAATAGATTCAGTAACAAGAAATCCATAGGCATGTCTCCTTTTCAGTTGGTGTATGACATTGATAGTGTATTTCCTTCATATATTGTTGTCTTGTTCATGAAGATTTTGCAGGAAATGGACAGTGAACCGAATGATCTGCAGCGAAGAATAAGTCAAATGATCCATTTACAACAAACTAGGGAAGAAGTTTTTCAAAATACTTCTAAACTTCAAGAAAGGATAAAAAAAGATTTATGATTGCAAGACTAAAGAAGATAAATTTAACCTAGGTGATATAGTTCTTCGTTGGGATGCACAGAATGAAGAAACATGTAAACATGACAAGCTTGAAAATCTATGGAAAGGACCGTACCAAATCTCAGCCTTCAAAGGAAAGAATGCTTATCTGTTGGAAGAAATGAATGGGCAAGATTATTCAGGAGGAGCAATCAATGGTAGGCTTCTCAAGAACTACTATACCTGAAGAAATTTCTGGAAATTTTCATTATCATTATATATATACTAGTTTACTTTTCATGTCTGAGTTTGAAGTGGTTATCATAGGAGTTTGAAGCCTGAGGAGAAGGCCATAAGGCTTCTTTGATCAGCTACTAGTAAAAAAACAAAAAATTTGTTTTCTTTATTGTTTTTCAAAGTTAGTTTTCAGTTTGAGTTTAGTCTTTTTAATTTTGACTCCATGCCTGTTGAATAAGGCTACCTGATCTACAATGTTCTTGACACCTCCAAGGAGCTGCCATCCCCAGCTAAAGCCAATGTTAGTGCATGTCAGTCATGTCAGTCACCGGTGATCAAATGTGCTCTTACAAAAAATTTTACTAGGGTCTTAGGTCAAATTTTTATGGTTTCCAATAGCTTTTCCATAAAAATTAGGCAGGTTCAGTCTTTACTACTCCTTTTAGTTCCATGGTAAATCAACACCATCATGGTCAAGTCAAATTACTATTAGAAGAGTCCCATAGTCATTATGGTCATAATTCATCTCATAAGTCCATGCTAGGTCAACACTAGGTCATAGGGTTAATTTCCTGAAAATTGATCATGTCACCATTAAAATCATTTTATAAAGGAGTAGTGAAAGTCAGCTTATCAATAAAGGGTTTAAAGCATACATTTTACCTTATAATGAAATAATTTCATAAAGTTATGAAGCTGCATTGTAAAGATAAATCAAAGTCAAGTTATGAAAAGTGATGGTGGGTCCACTACCACATGTAAGTGAAAAATCGATTTCCACAAGCTATAAAGGAGTCCCACTCACTCTCCATTTGCTCATTCCATTTTCCAAGACATTACTCCACCAAAACAAATTGAATTTGTCAGATAAAGATCAGTTTTTGCATTCCCAAGTTCAGTTTCTCTTAAGCGTTGTGCAAATCCTCATGCTGTGTTACACATTTCCTTGCACTGGTGTCTTTTTCATCAAAGAGATGTGAACTTCCTTGCAATGGTTTCTTTAATCATATTCCAGTTATGTCATATTTAATCCAGGTTGGTGGCCTCTTATTTTCTCAATTAATCTCTTAAGTTGTGGTGCTAAGTTTCGTTTTCCTCTCCTAGGGTTTTGAAAATAGTTTTCATGATTTCATGATTTCCATGGTAGAATTGTTATCAAAACTTGTATCCTGATGCTTATACACCTTCTCCTATCCTAATCACACATTCCCAAACACCCTCTATCAAACCCATCCTTAAATTCCATCATTTTTACACAAACCCTAGCCAGAGTACACTTTCCTAGGCTAGGACTGTGTTTCCCTTCTTTGAAACCCTTCCCCTCACCCAAATTTTGAAATTCCACCTTCCTTAGCTCCCTAACATCCCTCACTATCCTCCCAAATTTTCCCAAGAATTTACCAGTTCCCTGTCCCTTTCATTTCCCTTAATTTCCTCAAGATATCTAAATCCCTTGTTTTCCTACAAGTAAAACACTAATTTCTATCCCACAGAACTAGGTGTTACCATGGAGTCTGAAACATCTAAACAAAAGAGGCATAAAGGAGGGAATATCATCATATATGATCATATGTCAACTCAAGAAACCATATCATCTCCTTTCATCATAATATCATTTGAAGATGCAGGTTGTCTTTCCTTTTGCCAGAGAATTGAGCAACTTAGGTTTCATGACCAACTGACTAGTGCTTTTGCCACCAAGTTAAGGAGGGATAAAGTGACTATAGTAGGAGTTGAGTTCACTATTTCAAGGGAAATAATCTCCATAGCTACTGGGATTCCAAACACTAGAGAAACTTGGTTTAAGAAAAGAGACATTAACCTTCAAAGTTACAAGATGTACTTGAAAACACCATATAAGACAACTCCAAAACATGTTTTTCCATTCAGACATTTGCTGGACAGATATGCCCCTCTCATGAAATTAATCATGAAATATTTTACATGTAAAGGCAGGTATTCAAGGCTGTATCAATATCACATGAATATTTTGATGCATTTCACCGGTGTGAAGAAACTCAACTTGCCTTACTATCTTTATAGAAGCCTAACAAAAATGATAGAGAAGGTACAAAATATGGGAGAAAATCATCATACTAGTCTATTTCATCATGGCTTGGTGAAAATTCTAGTTTTTCATCAATTAGCACAGGTAAATTTGTCTTGGGATGGCTTTGCAAATTCAAGTTTCCCCCCAGCTTCTCCAACTATATCTAGTGGTGAATCAACTGTTGGAAATAACACTGAGAGGGGGGGTGAATCAGTATTTACAAATCAATAACTTTTTCATTTCCATAATCAAATTTATATACGCTACTTTAGTGAAGGGAACTCACATGTGCATGCAACCGTTCTTAAGACAACCAGCGTATATCCAGTGAACTTATGATTCAGTTAATTCATCAATGTTGATCTTTAATTAGTGCATCAGTAAATTATTAAACATTAAATAGTAACCATGTGCAGTAATAACAGAATAAACCATCACACAATAAGCAACACACATGAACACCAAGATTTAAGGTGGAAACCCAATGTGGGTGAAAACCACCTATTGTTGTCGTCTCTGTCTTCTTTTAATAATAAGAAAATATGTTTACAATCTTGTACTGGTGCAGACTCATAGCAATACGCAGGCTTCTACCTACAGAAGGTTACAACCTTCTCTCATTCTCCAGCTTCTATTGGAAGGGACCTACAACCCCCTAGCTCTTATACTAGCCTATATGTTTACTAGTACGTAGGCGTCGGCCTACTGAAGGCTCCAACCTTCACTTATTTTCCAACTACTACTGGAAGGGATCTCCAACGCCCTAGCTCTTGTACCAGCCGATATGTTTACTAGTACATAGACGCTGGCCTATAGAAGGCTACGAACTTCTCTCTTCATCTAGGGACCACATTTCATAAATTTTCAGACTGGATACTCCTGGTACACAACACCACAATTTGAAGGCCACGTTTCATCAAATTTTCATATTGGACCCATCAACAACATTGAAGCTTAGAATCAATCACCATAACCATCAAATACATATGCATCAACCAATCATTGAAACTCAATCATCAATATTTGAATGAACCACAACTGAATCAATCATTGAAAATCCATCATCACTAAAGCAAATCACAATCAATCAATCTGAACATTCAGACCACTATCACTAGAACACAGTCACCAGAACACAAAGCAGAACCCAGAACTCTGCATCAACAACCAGAACCAACTGCAATTTCAAACATCATATCTCATAATGTATACGCTACTTTTATGTGTCAAACCGGCGTGTATACACACTTTTATCAAATACAACAAGTGCACAGATTTGCAAATATTAACTCATAACTTTGCAGCTTTTCCAGACTTCATTAAGCTCTGATATAACTGAAACAATCAATCACTGACACCTCTAAACCTCTAACACAACTGAATCAACCATTTAATCAAATTCATCCAATCAACTAGAACAGATAGATCACTATAACTAGTACACAGATATGAACCCAGAACATTGTATCAACAACCAGAACAAACTGTAGCCTCAAAATTCATGTGTCATAATGTACATGCTCCTTTAATGAAGCAAACCTACGTGTATACACTACTTCCTTTTGTCCAACTTGCGCATACCTCTAAAGATACTGAATCATAAAACCTATGAACCACAAACTGTACCAATCAGTGACATTCTGAAGATCTATTGTCGTATTATAGAGTTCTAAACACATAGCAACAAGGATCACCCTTCCTTCTCAATCAATCAATCAATCAGAATCAATTTCCTTATACATTCAGTTATTCTTTCAGATCTAAGAAGACATCATTGACAAACAACAGTAATATAGCAGTAAAACAACAGTATTGATCTGATAGATTAGTCATCCCTGAACATCAAGCTTTTCTTTTGCATACGCTACTTGAAAGAGCCGAACCAGGTGTTTGTGCACCTTCACCAAAGTGAACCAGCATATAGATCTGCAAATACTTACTTATAGCTTCACTGCAATTCCAAACTTTAGACATACCCAGATCATCATATATAAAGGATAAAACATGCGTTAGTAATCAGATCTAGCCTATCCATTGTCAGATCACATAATGATAAGTCATTATGATATTGATCCATCATTAGATCTCATCCATCATCAACCACATAGGTTCATCCTTAGTTCAAATCAAGCAAAGCATCAAAAACCCATAACCTGCATATTTGATCTAACACTTCATCATATATTCAATACTTGCACATCTTGGCCTAATGATATTCTCCTCCTTATATAGTTTTAGGCCTTTCTCAATACCTTGGACCAAAACCACTTAGGACCAATACCTTGGACCAAATACCTAGGGTAAATACCTCGAACCAAATACATTGGATCAATATCTTAGACCAAATTACCGTGGACTAAATACCTCGGACCAAAACTTTGGTTTTCCAACATGTACGCACTTTTCCTCCTGTGAAAGTGTGTGTATACGTATACGCCCCTTTTGTTCTGTTAACCCGCATGTATACAGTGCTTGGACAAGGTGGACTTGTGTATACTTCTTAAACTACTTTACATCAACCTTTTCCTTTACCTTCTTTATTCTAATCAGTAGACCTTAGTTCCATCTTCTTGTTCCTCTGTACCAGTACCATATTACCTCTAAATAGATCTGTTACACTGTAATTTTCCATATTACTTCTGAAATGATTCCTTTGAACTGCCCTGCATTTTGTCACATCTATAAACACACCTGCCATGCATTCTATCACATCTGATATCTCTCTTGTAGATTCATCTAGTTACGTAGATTCATCTAGTTACCAAATACAAGTGAGTTGTTCTATTACAAGTGGGTTGCTATCAAGTACAACACATACATCATAATGCCAACATCAACACCTCTCAACTCACCAGCACAGCAAGAGGTTTCTTATTCAAGCAGACCTACAAAGAGGAATTTTAGGGTAGACGTGACTAAGATTTATTCCAGAGGCCAAAGGCTTGTGTTTGCTCCAAATATTGTTGAAAGGGCCAAGCATACAATAGGTGAACAGAGAGCATCCCCACAACCTGAGGAATTCACTCATCTAGGTACCAATGTGATAGAGGTGGAGAAAGGTCACGAGGACAAAGTTGCAAAGAAAATCATAATGGATATGAGATCAAAAACTTGGAAGACAAGTTGACAAAGGAAAATGATTTGATAGCATGCTTACAACAAGAAAACATGCAATTGAAAGTAAACCAAATGATCCAAAACACATAACAAACTTGAAGAAAGAGGATGTAAAAGGAAAAACAATGGTTCAATTGGATGATTCAGAAGATAAAGAAGAGAAAAACACATCAAGGAAACCAAGAACAAGAGGCCTCAAGAGAGCCCTTGAGCTACAAAAATATGTTTCTCCACCTAGAGGTTAGATCACTGTGAATGACTTAATTACTGAAGAGACATAGTATATTGGCTTGACAAGGTCAATGGAAACTTAGAGAAGCTCATCAAGAAGGAAAGTAGAGACAATAAATTTCAAAGACATATGGCCATGCATTACTATACAAAAAACAAGGTATCCCAAGTTAGAATCAAGCAATTGAAGGCAAAGCTGAAGGAAACCCTAACAAGCCAAAAGAACAAAGAGAAGCTTGATCTACTTGCTAAGGCCTCTCTCATGGCATGACATATCATATGATGACTTCACTTGAAAATTTTGAAGAAATTTATGGAGTTTTTTGCCATTTTGAAAATTTTGGTGGTTTTTAGCTTGTTTTGAAACTCAGAAACAACTATATGCGCAACACCTAGGCGCTAGGCTTTTTCCTCAGGGCTCCTTTTGCCAAAAACTCACCATAATTAGATAGATAATTACCTAAGCATCTCAGCTATCCACTTTTGCAAACTTGTCAGCAAATAGATTGAGAGAAAATGTCAAAAAGGGGTCAAAAAGTCACTTTCTGCCACTATTTTGATGCAGGTGCTGCACATATCAGAGTAGTCCTGGGAAAATCAAATTTTCTCCCTACTGGAATGTAAAAATCACTTTCTTTAAGAGTAAATTGATAACTAGATATCCATAGCTTTCCAATGAGCTATCAAGCTTTGAATTTGGAGAATGGGAAGGCCTTCTAAATCCTCCTGCAAGCCAGGCTATGCATATATCTACAGGCGCTATGCATATCCCTGATGGCGCTCCGCATATCTCCGTCAAAGCTTTTATTCAAAATTTATTTAGAAAAATTTGACTTAATGATGTAATTTTAATATTGCGATGTCTGAATGATATAATTATGGGTAAATTAGCTTAGTAAGTTGTTTTTTATGTTAACCCCAACCTCATTAATTAGGAAAAACTCAAATCAAAGTCAAAATCAAGAGTTTGTATTCAACCTTCTTAGTCTTAGTTGTTAGTTGAGATATTCTTGGAAACTATTCCACCACTCATAGATTCGACCCCTCAGAGTGGGGAAACTATTTATTTTGGTCTATATGTATCATTTTCTCAGTTAGAGAGAAGGGTTGGACATCTGAGGAGAAAACACTTGTAGCTTTGTACTTGAGCATTTTCAGGAAATCAAAGGAATAGTTGCAACTATTATCTAGGAATTCATGTGCAGTGAGTTTATGATTTTGTATTTTCTCTGTTATAGTTTTATATGAAATATATTCATCTTCTCTTTCCATTCATCAGTTCTTCAATGGTTTTCCTTAAAGTTTATAAGCAAAATTCTTTTCATAAATCTCTGTTCTGATGGGAATATCATTATGTGTTATCTTATTTCTTGATTAATGAATTCATGATATATATGTTCATTAAGGCCTCTTGTTTCTTCTAAGCACTACTACACTAACAAACCTTAAGCCATCACAAAACTATTGCTACCTTGCTCCTTTATATCTTTGTTGTTGTTACCCTTTGATCCTTTGACCTAGTTACCTAGTTTTCATCCCTTCTCCAGCATCAAAACCCTAAATTTTCAAAACCTCTCTGAGCCTAGCATATCTAGCCTAAAATCCTTTTATATTCCAGTCAATTATTTGGCTATGATCTCATAGAGAGAGCCCTCTCTAGTTTGGTAGGGCTAGCTACTAAACTGAAAGCTTGGTCTATGGTTAACTCCGTCGATTCCTCTTAGCCTAAGACATTGTGGAGGATAACAATCAGTGCATGTTAGAAAACTAGGAGATAAGGATGAGTTGAATACTTCCAGAAGTGTGATAGTGATGACTTGAGGAAGTTCACTCTCACTGTCAACAATAATTGCACACTTCTTGTGCACTAGGAGTGCACAGTCACTGTCCACAAGGAGTGCACAATGATGTCTCCAGGAACTGCACTATGTCTATCAGTGAGAGGTGAGCTTTATTGTGTTCCAAGAGTCCGCACTAACTATAAATAGGTAGTGCACAAGGTCTGCTTATAAGGGGGGCTCTTATGAAGGCATCAAAAGCTAGGCATGTGAAGGAAAGTAATGTTGACACTTAGGTTTCCCAAGGGAAAACATGACCAAGTATGACATCAATGACTTGAATCAACGTATGACATGATCATTAGGGGTTTCCAAAATGATAATGGAGGAAACTTTTTGGAAGGTGTTGTAGCCGCTACAACACTTCCATTCCATATAAAAGCCTTAGTCTTGCCTTAGTCTTCTGAAACCCCTAAACCATCATCTCTAAATCACAACTATTTGAAAATATTAATGGTCAGCATAATTATTAATATACTATATAACTTATTTATAATTTAATTATTTAATTATTATTATTATTATTGGCGATATATTTTATTATATGCTATATAATAAAGTCTATTACACAATTTTTTAGATTTGATTTCCAAGTTGCATCTTTCATTAACTAACGCTCCATCTAGAATCTCAGTATTTTTTATCACCATTTTAGACCTATTTTCAATGATAGTGGCTTTAATAATTCATGAATTTTTTCAATTTCCCTAGTTTTTATACATTTCCATTGGTTGAGATTGAACCATCAATATTTCTTACAATTAGAGAATCTCTCTCACAATTTCTCATTAAATTTATAAAATCTCAACCCTTTATCAAAATACTATAAAATATTAGACCTATTTTCAATGATAGTGGCTTGGGTAATTCATGAAGTTTTTTATTTTCCTTAGCTTTTATACATTTCCATTAGTTGAGATTGAACAATCAATCTCTCTTACAATTAGAGAAGCTATCTCACAACTTCTCATTAAATTTATAAAATCTCAATACTTTATCAAAATACCATAAAATATTATACTTTATATAAGAATAGATGTTTAAAGCTATAAGTTAACTTGTTATTTTTGTAGAAATTGCTTGTAGATTCAAAATGTAGATTGTAATATGCTAAAACAATTGACTTGAATCTACTCTAATCATTAGCGGAAATAATAATTGATCGATGAAATCATGAAGAAGAAAAAGGAAGAATTCAATCACACATAACACAATGATTTTATGGGGAAAGCCATAGCTAAAAACCCCCGCTATCTATATATTGCATTAATCAGAAAAATTGAGAAGATTATAATGATTTTCTCAAGCATGAGCAAACTCTGCACTATTACAATCTATTTCACTGCTTCACAAACAAGCTCCAACCAATACTTAGCCAAATCTACTTTCTAGCAAGCTCCTATTTCCATGCACAGTTTCCTAGGGAATTAGCCCATATTTAACTGGGAAATTCCTCATCCATAACTGTGCAATCCATCAATAGGACTTCCTCTGATTGCATGCACCATCAGTTTAATTTAGATGATTTTACAACTGATACTACACTACCCCCGAACTCTAGTCTCAACTGGGTCTTTCTCTAATCTGACATGCATGGGTTAATTATGAGTGAATATTCAATTTAATGGTTGAGCAGTACTGGTTACACCCCACTACTGGATCTCCCACTAATTCCTCCATCAGTTGGAACTAGTTTAACTAAATTTAACTCAGTTAAACTGAATTAAATAATTACAACTCAAAAGAACTCAACCTGGGCCCCTAAAATTTAGGAAACACTCTAGATGACCCTAGATAGACTCCCAACTCGAATTAACTGAGCCAACTAAGTAAAATTAACGTAGTTAACTATTACAAGTTGTGAATTAACTGAGCCAACTAAGTAAAATTAACTTAGTTAACTATTACAAGTTGCTATGAGAATCAAAATTACAATTTAATTCCTAAGTTACTTCAAGGACAAAATTAAATTAGGATTTTTTTGTTGCATTTTTCAACACTCCCTCTCAACAAGAAAGGGATTATCTGCTACCCCGATCCTACCTCTGTGAAACTCAAATTTGCATCTTAACAATGCCTTTGTCAAAATATTTGCATTCTTCTCCTCTGTAGGATTGTACTCCAATAACATGATTCTCCCCTGCACACAATCTCATAGATGGTGATGACATATGTCGATATGTTTGGACTGATCATGAAAAAATGGATTCTTAGAGAGTTTAATACAACTCTGATTGTCACAATAAATCACTGTAAGATCCATTTGGTGATGAAACAACCCAACAAGGATCTTCCTCATCCAGATAGCCTTACAAGTTGCTTTACTAGCAACCATGTATTTTGTTTTTGTTGAACTCAGTGCAATTGATCTTTGTTTCCTATTGTACCAAGAAACTGTTGTTGACCCAATACTAAAGATTCCCCTTGATGTGCTCTTACTATCGAATGGACTCCATTCCCAAAGACCAAACTGAGTGGTGCCTTTGAGGTATCTCCACACATGTTTAGTTGGCTTCCAAAAAAGTTTGGTTGGCTTAACCATGGCTTGAATAAACTTTTTAACTACAAAACACATGTCTGGTCATGTGTTCACCAAATAGATAAGTGAACCCACAAACTGTCTATAAATAGCAGCCTCCACTACTTCACCTGAAATGGCATCTTCCTTCCTCCAATGACTTGCTAGAGGAGTCTCCATGGGTTTGCTGCTCTCTATGTGGAACTTCTTCAATATCTCATTGGCATACTTGCCCTAAGAAACAAATAGTTACCCATCTCCTTGCCATACTTCCATACCAAGAAGTAATGCATGAGCCCTAAGTACTTCATCTTGAATTCTCTTGCAACATCCTCTTTGCAAAATTTTATCAGCTTCTCATCACCTGTTAGATTCAAATCATCAACATATAATACTATGATTAACAATTTACCTTCAACCACGATATGGTAAAGGTTCGCATATGCTTCACTTTTGGTGAAGTCCAACCCAGTGAAATAACTGACAATCCTGGTGTACCAAGCATAGGGTGCTTTTTCTAGTCCATACAACACTCACTTGAGTCTGTACACATGTGAATCTCCGTTGAAGGTATCAAATCCTTCTGGCTACTCAATATACACTTCTTCCTCAATCACACCATTGAGGAATATTGTCTTCACATCCATCTAATGTATATTCCATCCCATATGCATTGACAGTGCTAGAATAGATCATGTTGATGAGTACTTTGCTACTGGAGAAAAAGTCACATTGTAATCAATTCCTTCCATCTGCGAGGACCCTCTGGCCACAAATTTGGCCCTATGTTTCTCCACACTCCCATCTGTTACTTGCTTTACCTTGTAAAGCTATATGGAACTCACCACTGACTTGTCTGCTAGTCTTGGGACAACATCCCAAATATTGTTTCTGATAATGGAGTCATACTCCTCAACCATGGCATCAACCCATACCAATTGTTGCACTTCTTCCTCAAATCAGGATGGCTCAACCTCTACACTATCGCTCATCAGAGCCATGTAGCTAGTGTACAGCTCTAGTGACCTCCTCTACCTGTGCTATGATTTGGGTGCTCCCACATTCTCTCTAGCATCATGCATCAATCTGTCAGCCTCTGTAGTGCACTTCCTTCCATCGTTGGAAGTATTTGCATGAGTGGGTTCTTCCAATCTCTACTCCTCTGCATGTGGTTGCTCCACATCATCCTAAGGTTCCTCCTTTGGAGCTAAAAGCTCCTCATCTGCATGTAACTGAAGATCCCTCTCAAGGGAACATCTCATGGCATTCTCTTCTTCAAATGTCACATCTCTACGAACCACTGTCATCCTATTGGATGGAAGGTACACCTGATAGTTGTGAGCTGTATCAGTGTACCCCACAAATATGCCCAACTTAGTTGTTGGCTCTAGCTTTTTTCGTGCATGCTTGGTAACATGACAGTAGATTGATGAACCAAAGATCCTAAAGTGTGCCACTTCTGGTTTTTTACCTGAAAAATGCTTCTTCTAGTGTACGCATCCCAAGAATTCGATGATTTATTATGTTATGCAAATAAACAATTGTGTTTCATTCCTCAGCCAACAAGTGCAAAAGTGGCCGTGATCATGTAACATCGCCTGTGCCGCTCCCACAATACTTATGTTATTCCTTTTAGCCACCTCATTCTACTTTGGATTATGAGTTGCTATTAACTCCCGTCGAATTCCTTCTGATACACAAAAGTTCTTGAATTCATTCGACACATATTCTCCACCATTATCGCTTGTAGGAGCTTTAAATTTCCTACCAGTATCTTTCTCGACAAGTGCTTTAAATTCAAAAAATTTAGCGAACATATGATCTTTCTTTTGCATGAAGAAAATCCAGCAGTTATGAGAAAAATAATCAACAAATATTACATAATACCTGTGCTTGGTTGTGGATATTGTCGATAACGCTCCACACACATCTGGGTGAACTCTATCGAGGATCACTTGTGCTCGACTGTGTTTATCATGAAAGGAAGCTTTGGTTTACTTCCCCAATGTACACCCTTTGCATGTGTCTCTCTGCTCTGTACCCTTGAGAAGTACTGTAGAAATTTTCTACAAGATCTTCAAAGCTTCGTGGTGCAAGTGACCCAATCTTCTATGCCACAACTCACTAATGTCTTGGCTCTACACCTTCTCTGCATTTGTGCTCAAAGCAACATAATATTATATATCCAATTTGTAGAGGTTCTTCACTTGAACCCTGATCTGCTTCACCTGTCCTGAGGCTATGTGATGAAGGAAAGCCTTTCCCTTGCTAAATATCACATCATAGCCACGGTCTTCCAGCATGTAAATTGAAACCAAATTCTTCTTCAAACCCGAAACATACATGACATATTTTAATGTGAGAGGAGAACCAAACTTTCTCTGAAAGGTAACAATATCAATGTTGACCACACTATACCTCCCATAATCTCCCATCTCAATGTGCATTTGGAGGTCCTTCTCCTCCAAGTCGTTGAATAACTCTTTGCTTCTGGTCATATGGAATGAGGCTCCACTATCCAAGTGCATTGTTGTTTTAATCAATCCTAATTGACCCAGACTGCAACCATTAATTGTCAACCCAAGGTATGTCTTGTTGTTTCAATGGAATTCGCACTCTCTGTGCTGATACACTACAACCAAGAATGAAAAATAGAAAGAGATAGTAAAGAATGTCACTGAATCAATTGTAGAAATTAAACACTCCATAGAAATGAAATCACACTTCACAATTACTAGAGTAAGGGTGTGCCATGTAGTAAACTAATGACTACACCAGCTGGTCACTACCATTCTGTTTAATCAAACCAGTGTAACAACATAATATAATCTGGAACTGAAGATGATGTATTTTACAATTTATACAACAATAACATAAAACCATACAACAATAAAAGAAACAATAATATGTTGAACTAGGTTGTCATTGATGTCAATATGGCAATATTCTGGATACTAGAGGATGACATGAAGCCAAGGGGATACAAAGCAGATTCATGAAGAGACAGGAGCAAAGGCCATCAGGATAGCCGAGCCATATATATATATATATATATATATATATATATATATATATATATATATATATATATATATATATATATATATATATATCAGAGATATATGCAGAAACAGACATATATGCAAGGAGGTGGTCTTTGAAAGACACTGCCAAGCCAAGAGGAGTAGATGGAGACGAGAGGAGCAGACAGAGCCACCAAGCCATCAGAGAGCCATGTCAAAGCAAGAGGAACGTTGCCTGTAAAATAGGCATATCGGAGCAAATGGAGCAAAAGGACCGAGAGGAGAAGATGGAGCAAGAGGAGCCAAGAGGAGCAATATATATAGAGCCATCGGTATATGCCAAAGAGGAGGTGCACATAGAGCCATCGGAGGATCTACAGGAGCAAGAGGAGCCATTGGAGGAGTTATCGGAGCCATACTTATAGACCATACATATATGCCAAAGAAGAGGAGCAATGGAGCAAACAGAGTTAGCGGAGCTACAGGAGCAAATAGAGCAAATGGAACAGAGCATATATATATGCCATATCGAAGGAGTGTCAGAGCAGAGGAGCCATATCGAAGACAATACTTCATATATATATATAGAGTTGTGTTTAAAGCCAAACTTTCATCAAAGCGGGAGAATACATAGGAGCCGTTTGATCTGCCAGATCAACGGTCCGGAAGAAATCATAGAGGAGTAGAGAATCCTTATCGCATCGACAAAAGTCCCTTGGAGTTGTCGGAACTGTTCAAGGTGCAAGCTCTGAAATCCGGAGCCGAAACTCTTATCAAGAAAAATAGAAAGCATATCGGGTCCGCGGAGCAGAGAATCCTTATCGCATCAGCGAAATCCGGAGCCGAAACTCTTATCAAGCAAAATAGAAAGCATATCGGGTCCGCGGAGGACTTGTATCATTTCGGAGGTAGCGATCAGCGAAATTGTCGAAGGACCCGAAGCCGAAACTCTTATCAAGCAAAATAGAAAGCATATCGGGTCCGCGGAGGACTTGTATCATTTCGGAGGAAGCGATATGTGACATCGCCGATAATTGGAGCCGAAATATTATAAAACAGAACCTAAAGGAGCGTCGGGTCCGCAAACCCTTTGTATTACAAAACTGTCGATGCGAACCTGCCGAAAAGCTAGACTCGAAATCATTAAGAAGCAGATTATAGAAGGCTATCGCGTCCGTAGAACTATCGCATCGCAAGAGGCCACGATAACCCCAACATCCCGGTCCCGAAGTCATTTTAGGAAGGGATGTAATTGGCATATCGCGTCCGCAAGGGCGTCGGAGGTCGGAGTTAAGGGATTAATTGGGATCGCCGAAATCCGGACCCGCCGATAATTATAAAGGTGGGCGGATAAGATTTGAAATCCGCGAATGTTCATATTGAGCATAATTACATGGGTTCCCGTGTATTAAAATATATGTGACCGCGGGGTTTTATAGTGTTGGCCATATATTTGTATATGTGCATTTCCGTGGGGCTTTAAAGCTTAGCCCAATAGTTAACACGTGGTTGGGCAGTGGCTTCCGATGGGTGATTAAAAGCGCCGATAAAAAGGTGGCTCTGATTCTAAGTAAGTCCAAGGTTTATAGAAGGCACATAGCCTAAGGAAAGCTTTCGATAGACATAAAAGCGGTGATAAAAGGGTGGCTCCGATTCTTAAGTGTGGAGGCAAAAATACTGTGAGGAACAGTCCCGATAGTGCGGGAGACCAAATCATGGCGATTATGATTATGATAAGGACGTGGTTGTCCGTTAAAAAATGCCATCCCTGTGTATGCCCACAATCATTGGCAAAGCAGCGCTGTTACAAGTTTTTGAACTTGTGTTCTCTATGGATGACTCGATCCTTTCCCATTGATTCAACGTGTCCTGTGAAAACGAATGGACAGAGGAAGCTACAGTGACAAACAAGCCAACAAGTGAGGAAGCTGAAGCAGGCGAGAAGGAAGCCAAAGAGCCAGCAAGAAAGAGGAAACGAATGGACAAAGACAGGTATGCATAAAACAGTAAACAAAGGACTACATTGGGTGATGGTTGTTGCAAACAAACCAGAATATGAGGTAGCAGAAGCAGCAGAGGTGGTGGAGCATTGTTTGAATTTGCTAGTGAACACTGCTGCGGCTGTTGAACACTGTTGGAGCTGCTGTGGGGGTGAAGAACCAAAGTGTGAGGTAGTAAAGCAGCGGAGGCTGTAGAGGCTGCAGAAGCAGCGGAGGTTATAGAGGAAGCAGCAGAAAAGGCTATTAGAGACTATGCGTGGGCAGTGTGCAGAGCTGTGAAGACTCATCCATAAGAAGACATGGTTGTCATTGATACTGTAGTTTGGAGATTACAGTGAAGCTGTAAATAGACAGAACTCAGCAGAGAAAGAGTTCTGAGAGCAGAAGGATTGGAGTCCTTGGGGTTGGAGCCTTAAAAGTGAGAAGGATGAGAGTCCTTGAGGCTGGTGCCTCAGAAGTGAGATTGGATTAGAGTCCTTGGGGTTAGTGCCTCAAAAGAAGAAGGATTGGAGTCCTTGGGGTTGGAGCTTTAAAAGTGAGAAGGATGGGAGTCCTTGAGGCTGGTGCCTCAGAAGTGAGATTGGATTGGAGTCCTTTGGGTTAGTGCCTCAAAAGCAGGAAGGATTGATATCCTTGGGAGTTGGTGCTCTTAAGTCCAAGATTGGTGTCTTGGGAAAATAGAGTTGGTGCTCTGGAGGTTGGAGCCTCACCAAAGTCCAAGTTGGAGCTTGGCAACCGATTGTGACCATCTATATATTGTATTTATTTTACTGCACAGTTATATTAATAAAAGCATTTATTCTTGCTGTTCATATTGTGTTCTGAATATATATGTTTTAACTGGTAAAACAATAGTGGGAAAAAGAAATACTGATTCACCCCCCCTCTCAGTATTTCCAACATAATATACAACTACTTCTACCATTGTAGTCCCTACTAAAGAGGAGGGCCCTTCCTCTCTGTAGGGCCATAGGAATAAACACGAGATTAGTTAAAGAATCAGATAGGGAACAATAACAACATCACCGTAGTTCCTTCAATATTAAAAATAATTAAAAGTTACAAGATCAGAGTAACAATGATTCCTCTTTGCCATCCTCGTACATGAGAAATCGAGTTTCTTTTATAATTATTACATACCCAAAATCAGGAATAGATCAATCATGAGAATCTCACGATTCTCATGCTAATCATAAAAATAGAAGTAGTTATAACTTGTTTCTAAATACAACTGCTTCTCAGATACATTGGTTAAGATCACAACCGTTTGGATTTGTTACTTCTAAATAAAAAATTCATAACTCCTGATAGCTTTTGTGTGGAATAGTACCCACGAATTTTCCAGCTACGGTGCAACAATGTTCGACGGTTCGGGATGTAACAAAAATCATTGGGTAACAACATTCTTGGTGCAAAAATGGTCATCTTTAACAGCACTTGGTGTAACAACAACACATGTAACAACATATAGTGTGTAACAGCAATCTATAACAGCATACAGGGTGTAACAATAATCTTCTCTACCCTGTTCTGAAACCGATCAGCATGGCCTGTTCACTCCAGAAGCTCGTCCCTGCAAGAAACACCTGAAAAAGAGAAGAGTATCCAAAATAATTCTCCAATGCTTACCCTAGTTAACCACAAAAGGGAATATTGTATCGTAATATTCAGCAAAACATGGAAAATAACATGACGACGAAATAGGCTCTATAAATGAGAAAAAGGGTGATTAACATATGAAGTTTCATTGGCCTGGAGGGAAAGATGATCAAAAATGGGGAAAGAAAGTGTAGGAAATAGGTCTAAAAACCACACCCAACACCAGGTACCACACACTACCCATCACCAAGTCACCATGCAAGTGATGAGGGTCAAATCCAATTTGAATTGTGAAGCAAGATCTTCAGTGTTCACCTGCTGCTCCTCCTAAAGGCTACTTACTAGACTTCTTGTGCAGACACTTTGTGGCATAATGTCCTAGCTCGTGACAAAAGAATAATTTAATCTTCGACATGTCCTTCTTATTGCCGCCATGACTGGAATCTGATTTGGAATGGGATGACTTCACCTCCCCTTTCTTCACCTTTCCAACTAAGGCACAATTCTCCTCATCATCATGCTTGGATGCGGATCCATATTTGGTGTTCTGTCACATCTCTTCTTGTACCAAGTCAGATCACAATCGCTCCCACTCTGGAAGCTTCTCGCTCCCATTAACTGAGTCCTGGTAGTCATGCCATCTCTTGGGAAGTCCTAGAAGTGCTAGGCTCACCAGATCATCTTCAAAAACTGTAACACCGACACTTCCAAGCTCATCCCCACATTGGGTGAACTTGGTCAAGTGCTTCGGTATTGTATCACCCTTCTCCATCTTGATATTTCTGAGCATGTCCTTCAGTTCCAACTTCCTGTGGTCATTGCTGCTTTGAAATAGGTCCGTTAAGGCCTTCCACATTACAAATGGAGTTTCCTTGCTATGGAGGTTTGAGACAATATGATCTCTAAGTCCTTCTAGGGTAATCCTTCTTGCCTTTTCCACACACTTTCTCCACTCTGCCAAATGTTGAGCATCAATTGTTGGAGGCTTAGGAATATCATTGTTTATGAATTCCTTAAGCCCGTTGTCTTCGTACACTGTGTCCATCTTGTCCTTCCAAGTAATATAGTTTGAACTTCCCTCAAGGGAATATTCAAGCCTCAATTCATAGAATGACATCCTGTTGGCTTTGAAGTATGATGTTGCAAATTCAATTTCTCCTGCAAAAGAAAAACTCGTATTCTCCTCTTCTATAGTGATTTCAGCTCCAATACCATGTATAAATTCCTTGTAGATTCAAATTGCAGATTGTAATATGCTAAAACAATTGACTTGAATCTACTTTACTCATCAACAGAAAAAATAATTGATTGATGAAATCACCAAGCAGAAAAAGGAAGAATTCAATCACACATAACACAATAATTTTCCGGGGAAAGCCACAACTAAAAACCCCTGTTGTCTATATATTGCATTAATCAAAATTTTTTAGAAGGTTACAATGCTTTGCTCAAGCTCGAGCAAACTTTGCACTATCACAATCTATCTCACTGCTTCACAAACAAGCTCCATCCAATACTAAGCCAAATTTGTTGCCTACCAAGCTCCTATTTCCTTGCACATTTTCCTAGGGAATTAGCTTGTATTTAATTAGGAAATTTTTCATCTAACAGTGTCATCCACAGGTTCTTGTGTACCATTTTTCCCTTGGTAAGCCTCCGTTTCCACTGCTGGTTCGTGTGTAACAGTAGTGTTAACCACAGGTTCATGGATATCAGCGACTTCTTCTTTCCCTTGGTTGGCTTTTGTTTCCATTGCTAGTTCTTGTGTAACAACAGTGTCAACCAAGGGTTCCCGTGTATCAGCTAAGAAATTACTTTTTGTGGAATGCTCCATCTTAGCTGTTGGTTCTTGTGTAACAACAACGTCTTCAACGGGTTTTTGTGTGTCAGCTTCCTAGGATTTGGTTTGTGTTTCCCTCGAGATGGTGTCCACTGCACAGACTCTATACCCCACTTCCACTAGCTTATTAGCACAAGTCGTGCACACAACACCCGAAAAATTTCCCTTTCTAAACTTGTCTATAGCCTCAACCAAAGTGTATAACGTATGGGCCCTTGCCTCTACCTTATCCTCTTCTAACTGCTTCCTTAGTTTTTCATTTTCTTTTTCTAAACATTCAATTTTGAACATCAAGGATTGAGTCTCGTTCTTACTTGGTGAGGAAGGTTCCTCCGGTTGAGCCTTCTATTCATCCTTCTACCCTACTGCCTCCTTGTTCTTCTTAGACATGGATTTGGACTATGGGTGCCTACTAACCCTTATTCTCTATTTTGGCTGCCTATCACCAATTGGCTTGTCAACTGACCTCTTTCCAACCCTTACTTTTGTTGATTTGGGGTAGAATTGGATGTGCTCTAGCCACAAAATTTGGTGGATAGGTTGGGGCACATGAGATCTCCAATACCCAGAAAGGGTTTGGTCAGATTCTAAATAGATCAGGAGATATTAAAATAATTAATATTTTTAATGGAGTCCCTAAGTCTAAACTTGGGGAAAATAAAATATTAATGTGTATTAATATGAATCTATATTAGAGTGGTCCAAAAGACATGGATCAAGCCAGATCTAATCTTAGCCATTGATTAGGGACTTAATCTTGGTTGTTGATATGTCAATAGGAAAATTATAAGAGGAGGCTTGAGGGTCACTTGGAGAATACACTAGAGTGATCAGCCATTTTATTCTCTAGAGCGGGGTTTGCTAAGAGAGATAGAATCAGTAATCGGGAGAGCAGTTGAGGGGCATTGAGTACAGAGAAACAGAGAAGGTAGATACTATGCTGGGAGATCAGTGCAACAGCCAAAGAGAGTGACACAGAGCCAACAAGGGCTCACGCAAGTCCACGCAGAGGCAGCCAAGTGCTGCGTAGAGCACCAAAGGGGCTAGCGTAGCTGACGCAGGGCCTCCTAGGGTTAACGCAGGCCAAGAAAGTCTGACGTAGGGCCAGTGTGAGATAGAGAGGGGCTGACGCAGTCCAGATCGGGCAGACGTTGGGGTTGCAAGAGCAATTTTGTGCTGAACATCTAACGAAAGCATTTTCTGGGGTTTTAGCCAAGAGATTTCTCTCAAACTGTGAGGTATAACTGCTAAGGAAATTATCTATTGGGTGGGCCAATTTCAGCACCTAGATTATACTCTGATATTGCTTAATAAGAAAACCCTCAGAAACTGTTTCTAGCAGTGTAGAAGCCAAGAAGTGTGACGCAGAGCCAGCCAAAGCCACGCAGAAGAAGCCAAGAGCTACGCAGAGCCTCAGAGAGGCTAGCATTGCTAACATAGAGGGCCAGAGGGCTGACGCAGGGCATCCCAGGGCCGACGCAGGGCATCCCAGGGCTGATACAGATGTTGAGCCCCAAAAATGGATAATTATTTGGGCTCATTCAACCTCCTAATTCGACTTAATCCACCATTCTCATTAGTTCATTGCATGTTTTTGATTATATTTATGCTAATAGAGTGAATTGGGTTAGTCATTATGCCAACAAGTCTAATGTGTGCTTTGTGTAGCCTTTTTGGTCAACTTGGAGACAAAATTGAAGGTTTTAATGAGCACTTGGCAGCCAAATTCGTGGGAGAACAAGGGAGAGGATTTGTAGGAAGGTGTCCCCTTCATTTATGGGCCCTTACCTCGAATTCTCCTCCATCAGCTCGGAGTTCAAAGGCCACCAAATCAATTATCACAAGGGCAGCCAAGCAAGTCAAGTAGGACTGCTGTTAACTGCAAGTTTTGGGCAGCCGAGTCCCTAAAGTTTAGGAGGACTGTTGGGGTCCTCAATTTGTATAAATAAGAGGGCTTAGGGCCTCATTTGAGGTAGTCATTTTTGTAGTCATTTGTTAGTCATGTTGTAGGCAGAAGTTAGCTAGTTTATAGTTCGATTTTAGGCAATAGATTAGCTTTGCTTTCAGCACATTTTCAAGTTCTCCTTGTTGACAGTTTTTGGAATGTAACATTTCTTGCTCAATGAAGATGAATCCAGCTTTGCACCAGCTCTAAATCTCTCTTAGGAGGCTGTAGCTCTTGGGTTTGGGCCCATCTTAAGTGCCCAGTACCTCCTTTGTTTACTTTCATGTGTCCTTGTTGCATTCTTAGAATAAAATCTGTTATTTAGATTTAAACCTTGTTTTATTATTTAGGTTGTTTTTGATGAGTAAAATAGATTTTCATGCTCAGATTTAGTTGATAGGTTGTTAACAGAAAAAGCTTCAAGAAAAGGGCCAACAAACATCTGTGGTTTCACCTCTCCCTCAGTGGGATCAGGAGCTGTGACTAGGATGACTTTGCTGCCCACAAAAACATGGATTTTGCTTTGCCATGCAATCACTAGTGTTTGATCTTCATGTGTAGAATTTGGTTACAAGTTCAGACTTTCATTTGCTTAGTTGCATGAGTTAAAATACATGGTTTCATTGCAGGTCACACTTCTGTTCATTCTCTTTATTGACAGCTAGCAAATTAGGTCAACGTAACTAGGTCTTTGAATTTACAAGTCTTTGTTGGTTCAGATTGGAAAAACGACTTGCAGAGCACCTGTACCACTCCTTCATCTAGTTATTCTCCATCAGCACCATCCACTCCACCCTCTACTTAGAATCCTTACCTCATGTTTGCCACATTTTCTCACATAACCCTAGTTTTTGTACATCATTATTTCAGCCTTCTTTGAGCCAACTTAGCTATCTACACCTTCTCACCACTCCATCCACCAGTCCCTGGGCCACTTCAGACCCCTATCCTACCTCCATATCAAGTCATGCATCTTCCCTCACTCACCCATCCTCCAAAATCCAATTTTAAAACATCCTATAGAAATTTCTGAACATCCTGTAGAAATTCCTGAAACATCCTGTAGAACCCCTGCAGACTTCCTGTAGAAGCTCACGAATGAGGTTTCTTGATAGCAAAACTCTGTGAAACTCTCTGGAAGGGTGTTAGAGACCCCTTAGGCCCTCTCTGAACCTTCTCGAACTCTTCCAAGCATTTCCTCTCGCCAATCCACCTCCGCACAGTCACAAACAGTTAAAAACACATGCATGATAATTCTAATAACTTATTCAAAAATACAAAAAGATGTTTTCTTCAGGTAGAGGTAGTCTAGACACATGTATTTTACCTTCATAGAAGTAATGGCATCCCTTCCAGTAGTTTTCATTCTCTCCTTTGCATCAGTAGGACTAGCTGGTAGAATTAGGGTTTGCTAGGGTTTGCGTTACTTTTTGGCTTTCAGTTTCTTTCCGCAAGTAGATTAGCTTCCTTTGAGTTAGCTTTCATCCATTAGTTAAAAAGCTTCTTCTAAGAGTTCATAGAAGTTGGCTTAAGCCCCTAGCGGACTTGTGCCAGCCGGCCAAGTGACAGCTGCGGCAAGAGCTAGTACTTGTGCATACAGCATCGTCGCTTCCAAGTTTGTTACGAACTACCGGGTTGATAAAAGTAAAGAAGGGAGTCCCAGGAGTTGCAACATTATTGCTGCAATACTGGAGCCCACCAACAGGTCATCCCAGGGCTGATGCAAACCATCTGGGGTGACATAGAGCCAATGTGAGGTAGAGATGGGCTGACGCAGTTCACAGAGAGGTAGTTGTTGGAGTCTAGAAGGCTACAAAAATATTGCAGAGTGGAGTTGGTGAGGTATTGTAGTTAGAACATTACCGCTAGAGCAGGGCCAAAGGAGTTTTTACCGAGGGTTTCTAGCCGAGGAATATGGATCAACAATGCAGTTGCACAAGACAATCAGAGTAGGGGGCATCTTGACAAGCAGCGGAAGGATTTCCAAGAGGGAAATCACGGGAGTCGAGAAGAGAACCTCCAGATGAGAAGTAGATACTTAGAGGAGTTGAACAGAGAACTTCCAAGAGGGAAGTAGAGGAGCATCATGGCACTACACAAGGTAAGAGACTAGGACAGACTAGAAAGAGCATCGAAATTCGCAGTCTGGAAGGCCAGAATCTTATCAGTGCTTGACAGGAATCATGTCAAGAACTTTGCCTTGAAGGTTATAGCTATCCTAGTCAACCCCAATGATAATGACAAGTACGAAGACGTGATGGCGAGGGCCAAGTGCATTATCCTTGACAGGGTCAAGGATCATGTGGTACCACATATAATCGAGAAGGAAATGAAAGTTGAGATGTGGGAGGCTCTTAAGAACATGTACCAGCATACTTCTGTGCAGAGAAGAATTATACTCAAGAACCAGATGAGGTCGTATCAGATGAAGAAGGGTCAATCGATTGACACCTTCCTCGGAGGACTGAATGAGATCTGAGACCAATTGACTGCTAGAGGAGCGACACCGGATCAGGAGCTTATGGTGAGGACAACCCTAAATGTTGTCTCAGAATATTGGGAAGTGTTTGTCTAGAGTATTCTAGGCAGAGGGACTATCCCACCTTGGGATGAGATGTGGGCAGCTCTTTGCCAGGAAGAGATCAGACGACAGTCGAAGACTGGTAGCAGCAGTAAAGGGGATCAAAGTCAAGCAGGAGGAGGAAGATGTGGCCCTAGCATCTGAGGGATAGTAGGAAAAGTGGAAGAAGAAATATCTCTCCAAGATCAATTGCTTCCGCTGTGGGGAGCTAGGTCATTCTGCGACCAAGTGTCCAAGGAAGAAGAGTAAGGGAGAGTCTTCTGAGACTAAGGCAATGCCAACATGAGCAGAGAAGGAATTTTTGACAGATGATGACTGTGCCATGAGTGCACACGCACCACTTGAGTGGAAGTGGGGAGACATCGAGCTGTATTCAAGCGGACTATAGGTGATGAGGGGTAGGATCCTCGAGGTACCCAGCCTCTTGGATTAGACCTTGCTACGGGAGCCCCGATGAGGACTAGTAGGACTAGCTCAGTGGGTAGAGACGAATGCAGATGGAGTGGTAGAGAGAGCTACAGTGCAGGAGTCCCGAGACAGTGCAAGGCTAACAGGCTGCAACAATGCGAGAGGCACAGGAGAGTTGCACCAGTGCAGGATGGCATAGAGAGGTGTGCAATGGTGTGAGATGTAGGGAGTTGTTGCAACAGTGTAGAGGTCAGAGAGGGAGCACTTGTTAATGGCAGAGGAAGATTCAACATTAGTGGGTGTCTCTAGCCCACCAGGGAGGTCAGATTGGGAGATTAGTTACTTACTTCTTAGTAACTGAGTTGCAGTTCAGCAGTGGGCAGCATGATGAGAGGAGGTGCAGTGCGGATGCAGTGCTGGGAGAAAGGACCAGCAGCAGCATGGATGCAGAGGGAGCTATCGTATAGATGCAGCAATGGCAGTGGCAAAACCATGGCAGAAATACAGGATGCAGCAGTGCAGAGGATGTTGGGTAGGAAGACCTAGCATCAACACAAGTACCAATGCCAGATGATCAGAGTAATACTCAGTGAGGAGTATTGCTAGAGCACAGTCCTCGCTAAGAGCGAGTGTTGATTTGGGGTAGCATTGGATGTGCTCTAGCCACAAAATTTAGTGGAGAGGTTGGGGCACATGAGATCTCCAATACCCAGAAAGGGTTTGGGCTGATTCTAAACAGATCAGGAGATATTAAAATAATTATTATTTTTAATGGAGTCCCTAAGTATAAACTTAGGGAAAATAAAATATTAATGTGTATTAATATGAATATGTGTTAGAGTAGTCCAAAAGACATGGATCAAGCCATATCTAATCTTAGCCATTGATTAGGGACTTAATCTCGGCCGTTGATATGTCAACAAAAAAAGTATAAGAGGAGGCTTGAGGGTCACTTGGAGAATACACCAGAGTGATCAGTCATTCTATTCTCTAGAGCAGGGTTTGCTAAGAGAGATAGAATGAGTAACTAGGAGAGAAGATGAGGGGCATTGAGTACAGAGAAAAAGAGAAGGCAGATATTATGGAGGGAGATCAGTGCACTAGCCAAAGAGAGTGACGCAGAGCCAGAAAGGGCTCACACAGGGCCACGCAAAGGCATCCAAGTGTAGCACAGAGCACCAGAGGGGCTAGCATAGCTAACACAGAGGCTCCCAGAACTGACGTGTGGCCTCTTGGGGCTGACGCGGGCCAAGAAAGGCTGACACAGGGCCATCGTAAGATAGAGAGGGGCTGATGCAGTCTAGATTGGGCACACGTTGGGGTTGCAAGAATAGTTTTGCACTGAAGAGCTGTCGGAAGGATTTTCAAGGGTTTCAGCCAGGATATTTATCTCAAACTGTGAGGTATAGTTGCTAAGGAAATTCTTTGTTGGGTAGGCCAGTTTCGACACCCAGATTATACTCAGATAGTTGCATTGATTTTCCCACATTGGGTTTTTCCAGGGACATTGGTGCAAAAATAATGGTGTCATGTGGTGTGTTTGTTCTTGTTTCTTTTAGTTGTTGATCTGTAATATGTTGAGCATGCGCTAATGTTTATTTTAAGTATTTACTTTGTAAATAACTTGTTGAAGAAAAATAACAAGTAGGTAGGAATAAATCAGAAAAAGTGCATGAAGGGTTTCTAAACTAAGTAAAATTAGAAACTTCAAAAACTTTCAAGGGATGGGGTTTCTCCTTGGTTTCTTCCAAAGCTCCCTCAGATGTCCCGGTTTGCTTCCTATGGGTATTTCTAGCCTTGTTTCTCATGAATTCCTCCCAGCTTCTGCCCTGGTGACTTAGGGTGTCCAATACGATTAGCTTGATGAGGTCATGGTTTGTGATGCATGTCTCTGGATGTGCAGTTGTTTTTATGTTCATGACCATATGCCTGATATTTTCCAGCAAAAAGTAGGGAAGATTATCAGTTGTTGATGCCAAAGGTGGTTTAGCAACGGAAAGTGGGAATTGAATACGATTGTTTCCCTTCCCTCACAGGTGATATACTTGATGAGGTAAAGGGTGATATTAGCCCATGGCTGGGGAAGTGACAACATGTCAATCCCCCTTCCTTTCTTCACCAGTTGCTCCTCCCCTTGGAGAAAATCCTCCTTCAAGGAGGGGTCACTAACTTTCCTGTTAAACCACCCTTTTCCTTTTATTGGTAATTTCGTCACTTGGGAAATTACCCCTTCTATAAACTCTAGATTTAATCCCCT
Organism: Pinus tabuliformis; assembly: GCA_031772625.1. Taxonomy (NCBI): domain Eukaryota; kingdom Viridiplantae; phylum Streptophyta; class Pinopsida; order Pinales; family Pinaceae; genus Pinus; species Pinus tabuliformis. The sequence continues at coordinate 10,903,973 of CM062816.1, forward strand.
GACCTCCATTTTATTCCTCTCTAAATTCTTCGCAAACTCCATAGAAATTTCCCCGTCTGATCCTTCCAGCCTCTGGAAAAACTCAAACCAACCTACATCTTTAAAAATTTGACATGCTTTGGGGCAATTCCCAAAGCCTCTGTTGACCCCGGTTCATATCAAATTGCTGCTCCACCCATCGCTACAAAAATTTAATGTTGTTCTCCTCTCTCTTTCCCCCCTTGAGAAGTTCCAAAGCAATCAGCACAATACTCAGTTGTTTCAACCCTGCAACTATTCTCCTCCACTTCTGAGTACTCTGAATTGGCATGCAATGCTCTAGCAGGGGGTAAATGGTAGGGTGATGCAGGTAAGAATTTCAAATTAGGATTTATGATCATGATTCATACTACACAGTAATGTTTCCTTATTAATACTAGGTTATGGGAGGTCTAGTCAGAGGTACAATTCCCTTTTTCGGCATGATCGATCATTAAATGAAAATGATTACAAGATCATCATGCTTTGGTTATCATTTTTAAATACTCATAGGTCATGCAAAGGTCATGTCATCATGTAATTCCCCCCCCCCCCCCCCCCCAGCTTAAATGTGACAGCCAACCTCAGCCATCAAAAGGGATATCATGTTAGATTGCCATAATTACTGAATAAAAGTGGATAATGATATTACCATTTTATGATGTACCTGGTGTGATGTGGGGAGAATACGTTGGTGGCGAGGTGTGCGAATTTAATTCTGGCAGTCAAGGCAACTACTTCCCGAACCACGATGATGCATGCTATGTGTCACAATAAATAATTTACTTAGATTATTTATAGAAGTCGTCAGTTGTTACATATGTAACAACCAAGATGATTGTTATGTATTATTGATTTCCACAAAAGATAAAAGAAAAGAAAAAAATTCGTGTAACAGAATTATTGTAGAATATTCTTGAAATAACAAATGTTGTTACAAAGTGTGTAATAACCACCATAGAGTGGTTTTAAACTGCTACAAAAATTGTCTGTTTGCACCTCAAAATGGTTTTCGAAGCTAGATTGTTTTATTATGTGTTTTTTTTGGAAGGTGTAACAACTACCAACAATGGTTGGTTTTCAGCTGTTACACTTATTGAAAAATTATACTTTTGGCAGCACGGGGGGGGTTTTCCCCTGCTCCTGTAATATGAAGATTTGAATTCGGGATAATGTTAACAAATGAACCCCTTGAAGCAGGTTTATGATATAACCGAAGACGATGACCATTTGCAAGCAATGGTGTCTTCGCACTGTCAATGATAACTAGATTCATAGTCCCATTGTCAAAGACTACATCTACCTCATAGGGACCTAGCCATCTGGTGCAAAGCTTACCCTTGAAGTCCTTGAACCTTGAATCATATAAGAGAGCCCAATCTCCTTTCTGGAACTTCTTCTTCTTGATGAACTTGTCATGCCACTTAGCTCTATGTTGTTGGATAATCTCTATTTTCTGGATAGCAGCTAGCCATTTCTCCTCCAATTCATTGAGCTGGTTCAACCTCTGCTTTTGTGTTGTAGCCAGATCCAAATTTACTTGCAATGTTGTTCTCAATGTCTTGATTTCGAACTCAATAGGGAATAAGGGATTTTTACCATACAAAAGTTCATATGGTGAGAATCCCGTGGTATTCCTCCATGTAGTCTTGTATGCCCACAACACTTCTAGAAGTTTATCAGCCCAATTCCTTCAGTGACTGGCCACGGTCTTGGTAAGAATCCCCTCAATGACTTTGTTGGTGCTTTCCACTTGGCCATTTGCTTGTGGATGATAAGGTGTTGTGATTCTATGATGGATTTTATATTTTTCAACCAACTTTTGGATCATATGGGATGTAAACTGGGGCCCTCCATCTGTGACTATCTCCCTAGGTATACCAAAATGGACAAAGATGTCTTCAAACAAGAAGTCTAAAACAGCCTACTCCATGGCTCTAGTTAGTGATTTTGCCTCAACCCATTTTGTGACATAGTTAGTGCAGACCAAAATGTAGGATTTCTGTCTAGATGAAGGATTAATTTCTCCCACAAAATCCAAGGCCCATTTCTAAAAAGGTTCTAAAACAATTTGAGGCTATAACGACATCTCATCTGATTGCAGTGGTTGGCCCATTCTTTGGAAACTATCACATCCTTTCACGAACTTCTTGGCATCCTGCAATATTGTTGGCCAATAATACCCTGTCAAAAGGACTTTGTATCTTGTCCACTTGTCTGCAAAGTGCCCTCCACAAGGTTCCTTGTGACAAGCCTTAAGGATGTCAAAGATCTCATCTTCCTAACACAACGCCTGATCTAGCAATATGGTCTCATGTGATAGAGATTCCCATCTATCCAGGTATAGGTAGCACTCTACTGTATGATCTTTCTCTTCCCCTTGGAGGACAAATATTGTGGAAACTTCCTTGCAGCAAGATAATTGGCTATATCTGCATACTAGGGTGAGTAAGTAGAAATAGCAAAGAGATATTCATCAAGGAAAGAATCCTCAGTAGGAATTCAATTGTCGTCAATGGTTAACCTAGAAATGAAATCAGCTACTACATTATCTTTTCCAGGTTTATCGATAATTTTGATATCAAATTCCGTTAGCAACAACAACCAATGTGTAATTCTACCATTGGTAATTGGCTTATTCATTAAAAAATGAATGGGAGAGTGGTCAATGTGTACAAGTACTTTCTACCCAGTGATATAATGTCAAAATTTATTGATGGCATGCACTACTGCTAAGAATTCCTTCTCAGTCACTATGTAATTGAGCTCAACCAGAGTCAAATTCTTGCTTATGTAGTAAATAACATAAGGTTTCATGTCATCCAGTTAGGCCAAAACAATACCTACAACAATATTAGATGCATCTGTAGCTATGTGAAATGACAGTGCCAAATTAGGTCCACGTAAAATAGGTGCGCTGCTTACACACAACATTTCAGATTCAAAAAGGCTTGCTCACACTTTCCTGTCCACAAAAAGTCGACATCTTTCATGAGAAAAGAAAATAATGGCAATGCAATTTTTGAAATTTTTTCTATAAATCTTCTATAATACCCTGCATGTCCCATGAACTACGTACCTCTTTTTGTGTCTTGGGAGTTGGAATTTTTAGAATTACTTCTATTTTATTAGGGTCTGCCTTGATCCCATTAGTAGAAATGTAGTGTCCTAGCATGATCCCTTTAGTCATCATCATGTGACATTTTTTAGTGCTCAAAGCAACATTAGTCTGTACACAACATTCCAAAACTTTTTCTAAATTATCTATTGTTGTTTCAGAAGCATCACCATAAGGTGCAAAACCATCCATGAATATTTCAAGGCAGTCATTCAAAAAATAAGGAAAAATTCTTAGTATTGCCCTCTGAAAAGTTGTTGGCGCATTGCAGAGTCCAAAAGGGAGTACTTTGTATGCGAAATTTCCCCAAGGGAAAGTAAAGCTTGTTTTATCTTGATCCTCTGGCAATCTGTATCTAGTTGTGGCCACTAAACCCATCCTAAAATGATTTTTTATTTCTTTCCAGAAAGGGTGTCAAGGACCTAATCTATAAATGGTAAAGGAAAATGGTCCTTTTGAGTGGCCTTATTGAGTTCTTTGTAATCCACAAAGACTCTCCACTTGCCATTCTTCTTAGGGACGATAAAAAGTGGAGACACCCACTCACTGTCAGATATTGGATAAATAAAGTTAGCACTCAAGAGTTTTTGTAATTCTCCCTTCACTACCTCCTTAAGTATAAGTTTCATGCGGCGCTGTGGTTGTCTAATTGGTTTGTAGCCATCTTTCATATAAATGCAATGAGTGCACAGGTTGGGATGGATCCCTTTCATATTTGTATAGTCCCATGCAAATGCCTTTTTGTATTTTTGTAACAATTGTAATAGCAGTTGGTTTTTCTTAGCAGTCAAGTTGGGATTAATGTTCAGAAACTTTCCTGGTTCTATTTCAATTGGACTGCTGTCAGTATTCAGAGTGGTTCTCATTTGTTCAAAATATATATCTTCTACCTCCTCTTCCTCCTTTGAATTTTCAATGGAAGCGACAAAAAGTGAGTTACTAATAAAAACATTAATGATATCATCTTCTATCTCACCCTTGAAATATTGGGTTTTCCACAGAGTGAGGAGAAGTAGGGAAAGATCCGATTCGGGCTCAAATTCATCCCACCAGGGGTTATACAAATCCATATTTGGTTTTGGGGGGTAAATATTAAGATTCTTTGTAGCCTGGCCATTTGAGATCACCATAGATCCAGATCTGCATCCTATAAATGCATCTGCAGTGGCCAACCAAGGTCTCCCTAAGATCAAAGGATGTCCCCCCAAGTTGGATTTGGGTTGTAAGATAAGAAAGTCAGCCATATACCTCTAGGAATATATTGTGATTACTATGTCTTCTAACACCCCCTCAGGTTTAACATGGGACCTGTCTACTAATTCAAGTACAGTAGGAGTATGTCTAAGCCCATGTAGCCCCAAGATGGTAAAGAGGTCCTTTGTCATCAAGTTAATGGCAACCCCAATATCGATCAATGTGTTAGTTATGGGTTGGTAATTAATGTAGGCAGTAACTGTAGGGTTTCTTGGATCATTATAATTCGTTAGAAGAGGATGAGAAGACATTAATTTAGACAATTTCCCCATCACGTGTATAGTAGTAGGTTCATTAGGTTTCCTTCTAGGATTCTTAATGCACAAATCTCATACTATTTTAGCATAGATAGGTACTTATTTAAGAGATTGCAGTAGAGGAATTCGTACGTGCAAATTTTGCAACTCCCTAAGAATCAGATTCAGGTTGTGAGGCCATCCCAAGCTTAGTTAATCTCTGACGATATGGAGGATTTTGAGTTATAACAGTCGAGTCGGCTGCTACAGGTGTATCAACCTTACTCGATTTGGTTGTTACAAGAGTAATAATTCTTCTCAGGTTGGTTGTTACAAATGTAACATTTTGTTCTGTATCAGCTATTACAGGTGTAACAACTGCCTCAGGATATACTGTACCTCCTCTGGAAGGTTCACATTCATCCTCGGTAGTGATAGGGGAGTGAGTGGGTTTAATTTCCTTACCCAAACATAATTGAATTTCATTAAGTCCCATGGGGGTAATAAGTTAAGTCTGGAAGGTATTCAAAGCCTCTATGCCCTGGGATGATTTATTATTCGAGTTAGGGTTAGGTTGCATAGGTAGTTGGGATAGCACAGGCAGTGTAGGAGTAGGGGTTTGGAAAGGTGGGAATTGTAGTTGCTGCTACATTGGTAATCTAGGTGGAGCTGTATTCTAGGCATTCCCCCTCCAGTTCTGATTCCAAGGGTATGGTTGAGATGGAGGATATTGGATAGAGGGAGAGGGGGACCACTGGTTCTAGGGTGAAGGAAACTGTGCTAAAGAAGGAGCAGAATATTGCCATGGATATTGCTAAGTCTTATATGCATTGTCCCATGAATTGAAAGAAGAAAAGCCTTAGGACATACCTGGAGGTTGTGGCTTCCATGGTCTCCTAAATGCGATGAAATAAGAGGACTGAACTTCTTCACTCGATTCTCTAAGTACTGCTTTCAGTCTAGGAAGCTCCGGACATTGGCCTATAGAATGTTACAACTCACAAATATTACACAAGCTGATGTTTTTCATTTCACACTCCCTCAAGGGATGTTTCTTTTGACAATTCAGGCAGAACATAGCTAGAGGTGCATCAACTTCTCCTTGTGTTTTCTTGATCTGTGTTGTCATTATCTGGGCAGATAAAGTACTGAGGATGTTGGTCTTGAAATTTTCGAATAAATTCCCGATCATTACTCTGGTTACTCCTCCCCCTGCAAATTTTTGTATTCGGGCAGAGGCATCTTAGATTGTGCTTCTTCCCTTAAACGATCCTCTAGACCATCTTAGACAAAGCTTTACAATTTTAGCGAATAGTTCCTGATATATGTCCCCTTTTCCTAGTAGATTCAAGGTATCGAGGGTCGTCCCTCATTCCTCTTATAAATATGGTCTTCAATATCTCATGATCCAAATCACTGTGTTTATACCTCTTCAAATTATAGTGGAACCGCTCTACATAGTCCTCCAAGCTCTCATCCTCCTTTTATGTCATTTTAAATACTTCCTCTCTTAAGTCGTTGGTTCTGCAATAGTCTTGGTACTTTGATAAGAATGTCTCCTTCATATCGCTCCATGTTTGAATAGAAGTAGAGGCTAACCCCATGAACCATCTCAAGGCTCCTCCTTTTAATGTAGCAGGAAATAATTTCAGTTTCTGATCATCTGAGACATAGTTATAACTCTTGCATAAGACATCAAATTCAAATAAGAAGGTGTCTGAGTCTTCCACAATCATCCCTTGAAAGGATGGTAAGGATGATAAAGGAATATTTTTCATGGGAGCCTCGCCTCTGATATCCCCAATTGGGAACTCAAAGGTGGTGATAGTAGCATCTATTTTAGCGTTGTTGTCATTGTTTCCCCCCATTGCTAACCCTTCTAATCCTTGTTGTAACAGACGTTCTTCAACCTATTCTTGTGATTGTCTTGCAAGCAGATTTGATGGCTCAAGCGCCTTCAGGATGATTTGTTTCACTGCATTGCCTGAATCCGGATATTTATTAACCAATAGGTGCTCTCCTATCTTAGGTTTTTGATGCCCCCCTTCAGTTTCCCCTTGTCCCTTGGTCCTAAAGTTCTGGCTACTAGCTTCCCCCTGTTGTTCCTGAATTGGATGCTTAATCTTGGGAGTATGTTCGCTAACTTTAGAATAGTATGGCCTCGAGATAGAGGAATCAAACGTTTCTATCCTTGATATGGGAGTAACAGGTTTTTGTGGCCCTCTTTTCCTTGCGTCCCTTTGAGAACTTGATTGTTTTTTTTCTTCCTTGTAGATCAGTCCCTGGATAAATGTTTTCCTTCCCAAATCTACACTCTTCCTTTCCTTTTTACGACCTGTTTTTCCTGTGACTAATTAGAGAGGGGGTTAATTTTGGTATTTCTATAATTCCTATAGTTTCAAACATGGACCCTGTTACTATCAGTGAGTTCAGCCTATCACCAGTGATCAAATATGCTCTTACAAGGTGTTGTTAGGGTGTGAAGTCAATTTTTTTTTCATTTCAGTGAGTCTTCAAATAAAATTTTTGTCATTGGTTGTTGTGTCTAGGTCACTGCTACTCCCTTCACTTAATCATAGTCTTCATCACTCATCATGGTCATTGTCTTCTTCATGGTATCATATCTTCATATAAATGTCTTGGGTCATGAAATGGTTAAATTCCTCTTTTTAGGTCATGGTCTAGGGTTTCACTCCATGTGTCATCATGATACCATATGTCAAAACAAAACATGTACATCATGTAATTCAGTGGGTAAAGGGAGTTAGCAGTTTAGGGAAAGAAAATTAAAGGTAAAGGTGATGTTTTATTTCAAATAATACAATGTTGCAATACACTACCTCGCCTCATCATTTCTCATAGGGACATGTTTGCCTCAAAATATGTTTCTGACAAAATGGAGAATACTTTTACAAAATTCAAAGTGTTTTTAGTCCATTATAGTCCAAGTAACAAAAAAATCCTTCATTTTATGCACAAGTGTTATTATTTGAAAGAAATTTCCAAAATACACTTGCTACGGGAGAGTTAATGCACTTCTGGACAGCTTGACTTCAAGACAGTTTTTCAAGGGGTTGGAGTAGGTGTTCGCAGTTCTTAAGGACTCCATTGTGTAGAAAACAGCCTAAAATTTCCAATGGTACCTTTAGATCATGATTTGGATTAGTGGAAGGCATCCAAAAGTGCTCTGCAAGTTGGAGCTTCTCTTTTGTCAGAGAAACCTTGAGTTTTTGGAGTGACCTTGGGAAAATCAATTTGTCTCCCTCATGGAGTGTCCAAATTACATGCTTGAGGTATCCATCTTATAGCAGACTTCAAGAGCTTTCCAACGCACTATCAATATCTCAATTTGGAGCAGTTTAAGGACTCAAAAATAGGTTTTGAAGATGGCACTTGGCTTCCATGAGTTGCGCTGCGCTTTGGCACTGCGCGTAGGACAAAGTGCCCAAAAATCCTTCAAAACTCTCCCAAATCTCAATTTTTCACTTGCAAGCTTGATTTTATTGACTTCTAAGCCAAGGGACAAGTAAGTACACCATCATTATCCCTCTTTTTATTTTCCAAATTCATCTCATGTCAATGATTCTTCAAGTTAGGGTTTGTAGTGAAATTTGCATGGGAAATGATAGGGTGAAAATGGTCATATTTATTTTTGGTTTCTAAAACATGTAAAATTGTTTCCTACACCTGCAGACATGTTTAATAAAAAAATTTAGCCATTAAATGCACCTCAAAACAAAGTTTTACCCCTCAAAAAGTAAAACCCTAGCTCATTCCTAGAGGTTTTTGGGAATTTTTCGTTAAAAACCTTGTTTTTCCTCCTTGCAAGAAGATCACTCTTCCACTGTTTCTTCACTCATTTTCATCAGCTTCGAAATTTCATATCCACCTTTTAAAAACCTCCTCTATAATTTTGTCGAAATCCACCTTCACATCACTTTATTTCCATTCATACCTCACAGTTTATTTTTCATTCAAATAAAGGTGGGGTCATCTAGCAAAACAATTGAGAAGACTTAACTATCCAAACCTGAGGTGACTAAAGTGTATAAGAAAGGGTTGAGGCTTGTTTTTTCTTCTCACAAAGAGAAAGGGGCCAAGCCTTCTTCATCGACAAAGTAGGAATCAACAACAAAGGATAAAGACACAGTTGAACATGAGTTTGAACTAATTGATCCAGAGACTGAGGATCAAACCACAAACATGAGACAGACTATCAGGGATAAGGACTTCCAAATCAAGGAGTTGATACTAGAAAAGGAAAAAGCTAAGTTAATGCAGCAAGTCGGCAAAGGTAAGGAGATCATGACATCAAGCGAGCCTGAAGCATCAGAGGTGAGAGGAAAAAGGAAAAGACCAAGAACAAGAGGCCTCAAGAAATCTTTCCAAGAGGAACAAGAACAAATTATGCTTAATGAGGATCTTGACCTAGAAGATAAGATCTCCCTAGAGGTTCATCAAGATAAAGAATATTGGATTAATAGGGTGAATTAACATTTGGAGAAGCTCCTTGAGAAGGAAAATAGAGACAATCAGTTGCTCAAACACATGGCACACCACTACCAAGTTCAAAACATGATCACCAATGTCAAGGTAAAACAACTTGAAAACAAGCTCAAGGAGGCCAAAATATACCAAAAGGATGAGGGAAACTTGAAGATTATTTCTAAAGCATCCATGAAGCTATAACAAACATATTTTTACACCTTCCCTCCAATTTTGAGCTAATTCTGAGCATTTTGAGTTTTTTGAGAAATTTTGGTCTAAGTTCAGAAATTCAGCTACTCAAGAAGCGCAACGCCTTGGCACTGTGCTTTTTCCTTAGGCCTCCATTTGAGGAAAGGTCTATATTTATGGAAAGGTCTTAACATTCTCTAAAAACCCATTTGCTAGATTTTTCAGAGGTGGCTTAGTTTTGGAGAAAAATGCAAAATCTGGACCATTTTTTGACAGGCGCTGTGCTTCTGGAGCAACCTTGGGAGAATGGACTTTTGAAGGTCTTCCCATGATCCAAATTCAAAAATTCAAACTGTTATGGAAACTAGACTTGAGTCGTTAGTTTACCATTCTCTCATATTTGCATTTTGACCCCTGAAAGGCACCTGAAAATCAGCTCAAAGTTGGCGTTGCGCTTCTGCACTTTCTGTGTTTTTATTTGGAAAATTTCACTGTGTAAAATTTCTAGTTTCTAGTCTGACTTGGTCAAAGTCAAGATTCTCTATGTAATGGCACTAGTTACGAGACTAGGTGATCAAGGCATGAATAACTATACATCATAGGTTGTTTTTTATGTTTATTAGGCCTCATAAAAGAAGCAAACTCCTAAACAAACTCTTCATGAAGTGTTTGAGTTTCACCTTCTCACTCTCACCTGTTGGTTGAAAGAATCTTGGAGTCAGTTCCTCCACCAAGGAATTCAACCCCTGAAGGTTGGTAAGTGGTCTAGGAGAGTCTATATGTACCATTTCTCCTCAGGAGAAGAGGGTGGAACTTTTTGTGAAGGAGGCTTGCATTGTAATCATCTTTCAGCTAATACAGATATAGGTTGTAGCTATTTTCAAGGAACTCTAGCCTAATGAGTTCATGGTGCTTGTACTTCATTATTTTGTTTTATCATGGTATAAACATCTTCATCTACATTATATCTCTTCTTTCTATGAATGCCTTGTGATAAAATACTCAGAATTCTTGTTTTTCAAGCTCTGTTATCTGATTTTCATAGTTATGTGTTTTGTCTTCCTAAGCTAATGAAATCATGTTTATTTATGCTCATCAGTTTCTTCCACACTATATCCTCTATACACTACTAAAAAATACTCAAATTACACCATGGCTTCTGATATCTAGCTCCTTCTTATGTTTGCTCCTACATTCCCATAGCCTATACCTACTTGTGGCTCCAAACCCTAAGTTCAGAAAACCCTTAAAAAACCAAATTTTCACAAACAAACAAACAAATACACATATCTAGCCTAAAATTTATTTGCTTTAAAGTCATATCATTGATAAGAGACTTAGAGAGATCCCTCTCATGCTCAGTAAGGCTAGCTACTGAGCTGAAGTGGTTTGAGGTTACCCTTGTCGATTTCCTTTTCAGCCTAGGAGATTGTAAGGACTAACATTTTTGGCACCGCTGCCGGGGAACGAAAGATCATATCTTCCCTGGGAAAGAATGACAAGGATCAAATCTAATTGCTGATGGTGAACAGTGATCAAACAGAAGAAAGGTTGTGCATCTTTCACCTGGCGACTCTAGTGTCGAAGAATCCAAAGGTTCAGAATTTTCATGGCAACTCCACTGCTCAAAACTGTTAGTTTGAAGAAATTCTTGGTGTCTTAATTATTTTCAAGATGTATTCAACTGCTCGAAGGTATGCTCCTATGAATCGAGCTCATATTCTTGGTTTTCCAAATCGTATTCCTTGCATAGATTGGCAAACTAATCTGCACAAATTCATAGATGGAAACAAGGATGGGGCTATTCTACATCTAATCAAATTTCATTGGCATATACATAAGCTCGAGATTAATTTTCATAAGGATTGTTTGATGAGAATGTTTATGGCTACCCTAGAAGGAAAAGCAAGATCATGGTATGAAGGATTGAAGCCATGTAGCTTATTCTCTCTTAAAGAATTCCACACAACATTATTTGAGTTTTATGGAAAATATCATCATTCATTCTTGTTGTTCAAAGATTGTTTTGAATCATGTGAAAACTTCATTCAATACCTTGAAGAAACTTTTGGTGATGAATAATGTCTAGATTATGAGATCATAGAGGCCCTTTATGAATATTCTTCCCAACAAAAAATAATAGAGATTAGCTGCTTTGATACAAAGGATCATTCACAACACACATCAACTCCTTCTTTGCTTGAAGATGAAACAGATTTGCATCCTAACAGTCAAGAAGAAATTGGTCCAAGTGAGAATTCTGAAATTGCATGTACAGAAAACTTAAGCAATGAACCATCTAATGACAATGATCATCTACTTTTGCAAGGAAATAGTGAACAAGAAGTTGTTTCCCTTGATTCTTGTGGCAGTCAAATTGATATTCTTCCTGTTGAAGCACATGAGGAATCAAACATACTTGAAGTGGTTGTTGCATTTAAAGTTTTCCATGAGCATCCAAAACCCTGTCTTTTGGATGAGAGGTATGAAGATAGTCATTCACTTGTTCTTTCAGATTACTCTTTCTCTAATATTTTATTTCAAGATCAGGTTTGTGAAGACCAAGTTGAGGTTTCTGATGAAATGTATGAACAAGGATCTCTAGACATTCACCACTCATATATCTCTCCATCTCATTCATTTTCTGAAGGACAATGTAATTATGCTAGAGAATAATAATCAAACATTACAAGCAGATTATGAAGAGGAGAGCAGCGATAAAGAAGAGGTTGTTTTAGAGCCACTTGCACAAGATGATCTTCCTCCAGATTCAGAAAACGAAGAGTGTGCTTGTATTTCTTTGACTTTCAAGATATGCTAATGTTCCAGATTATTATATACCTATAGCCAATTTGTTGTAGCCATCTGGAAAGATGAATTTTCTTGTATTAATGGATCATGAGCACATATTCAGTGGACACTTGGAGTTCCCTAGCTTTTGTTTGTTCTACCTGCTCAAGGAAAGTACAAGCAGAATTCAAGTAAGTAGCCACTTGCTGGATTGGTTACACTGGAGGGATCATTACACATGATTATATATATATCTTCAGTAGGAGGGCGGTTATCATCAGGATTTGAAGCCCGAGGTGAAAGCCCTAAGATCTTGATGGTCTGCTGCCATAAGTAAGTTCAACAAATATGTTTTTTATAGTCAAGTCAGTCAGTTAGTCAGTCAGTTTTCAGTTTGAGTTTAGTCTTTGCATTTTGACTCCATGCCCAATGGATAAGGCTACTTGGTCTACGGTGTTCTTGACACCTCCAAAGAGCTACCATCCCCAGTTGGAGCCAATGTTAGTGTCAGTCAGTTCAGCCTGTCACCAGTGATCAAATATGCTCTTACAAGGTGTTGTTAGGGTGTGAAGTCAAATTTTTGTCATTTCAGTGAGTCTTCAAATAAAAATTTGGTCACTGGTTGTTGTGTCTAGGTCATTGTTGCTCCCTTCACTTACTCATGGTCTTCATCACTCATCATGGTCATTATCTTCTTTGCAGTATCATATCTTCATTTAAATGTATTGGGTCATGAAATGGTTAAATTCCTCATTTTAGGTCATGGTCTAGGGTTTCACTCCATGTGTCATCATGATACCATATGTAAAAAAAAAACATGTCCATCATGTAATTCAGTGGGTAAAGGGAGTTAGCAGCTTAGGGAAAGAAAAATAAAGTTAAATGTAATGTTTTATTTCAAATAAGACAATGTTGTAGTACACTACCTCGCCTCATCATTTCTCATAGGGACATGTTTGCTTCAAAATATATTTCTGACAAAATGGAGAATAATTTTACAAATGTGAAAGAGGTTTTTTTCCATTATAGTCCCAGTAACAAAAAACTCCTTCATTTTATGCACAGGTGTTATGATTTGAAATAAATTCCCAAAATACACTTGCTACAGGAGAGTTAATGTACTTCTGGACAACTTGATTTCAAGATAGCTTTCCAGGGGTTGGAGTGTTAGGTAAACTTGACTTAGGATAGAGTCAAAGTTGACTAGGTTAAATAGTGATGGTTTTGGGGCACATGGTATTTTGCACCCATAGTATTTTGCCCCTGGTATTATATGTAATGGAGCTTATAAAAGGCTGGAAGGACTTCATTGTAATGTAAGACCTGGAGGTGAGCGGTGAAGGCTCACTTGGTCGGATTGGCCAGGGTTTTGGCCAATGCTTATGAGATCTTATTAGGTTGGGTTTTTCCTCGAATTTGGGGTTTTCCGAGATAAACATTTGTGTTTATGTGTTTATGGTTGTTGCTGGTTATTTTTATATTTATTCCTCTCAGTAATTATTTATGTTATCCAATAAATTTCTTAACAACTAGTATCAGAGCCAGATATTGGTTTCAAAGGGATTCTTTGATGCCAGGGGTTTATAGTGCCTGATGAGATCAATGCAGCCTTTTTTACAGATCTAGGTCTGGAAAATAATGGTGGAACAATCTACGTGGAAGAACCTTGAGGAGAATGCGCGAAAGATAGTGCCGTAACTGCCAGGGATCACAGTGCATTTGCGATATTTACCGGTTTGGAACATGCTGACAAATTGTTCGGGATTCATGCAGCTTCGAAAATTGTTCGTTTTCTACTATGTGAGGCCACCAATGTTGAAATCTACGAGGCTCTTGTCGGGCTCTCAGTTGGAGCGGTTTGATAGAAATTTTTGAGCAAATCAAATTGAGAGAGGATGGATCAAAATGGCAGCAACAATAAACAAAAAAAAAATAATGAAGTCAAAATTATTGCATGTAAATGGGCATACTACTGTAAGACCTGGTAATGCATGTGTACCCCTCGGTGATCATCGGTAAATTCTGGGTTAGACCTAGGTGATAGGGGGGATGTCGAGTTAACAATACCCCGGGTAAAAACTCTGAGAGGGGTAAGAGCTAGAGTGAGCGGGATTGTCTCACTTAGGTTTGGCTGGAGTTAGTCAAGGAACCCCAAGTCAAGTTTAAGGGGGGAATTGTTAGGTAAACTTGACTCAGGATAGAGTCAAAGTTGACCAAGTTAAACAGTGATGGTTTTGGGGCACATGGTATTGTGCACCCATAGTATTTTTCCCATGGTATTATATGTAATGGAGCTTATAAAAGGCTGGAAGGACTTCATTGTAATGTAATACCTGGAGGTTAGCGATGAAGGCTCGCTTGGTTGGATTGGTGAGGGTTTTGGCCAATGCTAATGAGATCTTATTAGGTTGGGTTTTTCCCCGGATTTGGGGTTTTCCCGGATAAACGTTTGTGTTTATGTGTTTATGGTTGTTGCTGGTTATTTTTATATTTATTCCTCTCAGTAATTATTTATGTTATGCAGTAAATTTCTTAACATGGAGCAAGTGTTGGTAGTTCTTAAGGACTCTATTGTGTAGCAGACATCCTAAGCTTTCCAATGGTACCTTCAGATAATGATTTCGATTAGTGGAAGGCATCCAAAAGTGCTCTGAAAGTTGGAGCTTCTCTTTTGCCAGAGAAACCTTGAGTTTTTGGAGTGACCTTGGGAAAATCAATATTTCTCCCTCATGGAGTGTCCAAATTACATGTTGGATGTGTCCATCTTATAACAGACTTCAAGAGATTTCCAATGAGATATTAAGCTCTCATTTTGGAGTAGTTTACGGCCTCCAAAAGTGCTTTGGAAGATGGCACTGCGCTTCTGTGAACTGCGCTGCGCTTTGGCCCTACGCGTAGGAACACTGCATTGCCCACAGGACAGAGTGCTCAGAAATCCTTCAAAGCTCTTCCAAATCTCAAATTTTCACTTGAAAGATTGATTTTATTGACTTCTAAGCCAAGGGACAAGTAATTACACCATCATTATCCCTCTTTTGCTTTTCCAAATTCATCTCATGTCAATGATTCTTCAAGTTAGGGTTTGTAGTGAAATTTGCATGGGAAATGATAGGGTGAAAATGGCCATCTTTATTTTTGGTTTCTAAAACATGTAAAATGGTTTCCTACACCTGCATACCTGTTTAATAAACAATTTCAGCCATTCAATTCACCTCAAAACAAAGTTTTACCCCTCAAAAAGTAAAACCCTAACTCATTCCTAGAGGTTTTTGGGCATTTTTCATTACAAACCCTGTTTTTCCTCCTTGCAAGCAGATCACTCTTCCACTATTTCTTCACTCATTTTCATCAGCTTCCAAATTTCATATCCACCTTTTTCAAACCTCCTCTATCACTTTGTCGAAATCCACCTTCACATCAATTCATTTCCATTCATACCTCACAGTCTATTTTTCATTCAAATAGAGGTGGGGACATCTAGCAAAAAAATAGAGAAGACTCATCTATCCAAACCTGAGGTGACTAAAGTGTATAAGAAAGGGCAGAGGCTTGTGTTTTCTTCTCACAAAGAGAAAGGGGCCAAGCCTTCTTCATCGAAAAAGCAGGAATCGGCAACAAAGGATAAAGACACAATTGAACATGAGTTTGAACTAATTGATCCAGAGACTGAGGATCAGACCACAAACATGAGAAAGAGTATCAAGGATAAGGACTACCAAACCAAGGAGTTGGCGGTCAATTTGGAAAGGGAAAAGTATGTTATATCATTCCTTGAGCAAGAAAACAGTCAACTCAAAGCAAAGGAGTTGATACTAGAAAAGGAAAAAGCTAACTTAATGCAGCAAGTTGGCAAAGGTAAGGAGATCATGACATCAAGCGAGCTTGAAGCATCAAAGGTGAGAGGAAAAAGGAAAAGACCAAGAACAAGAGGCCTCAAGAAATCTTTGCAAGAGGAACAAGAACAAATTCTGCTTAATGAGGATCTTGACCTAAAAGATAAGATCGCCCTAGAGGTTCATCAAGATAAATAATATTGGCTTAATAGGGTGAATAAACATTTGGAGAAGCTCCTTGAGAAGGAAAATAGTGACAATCAGTTGCTCAGACACATGGTGCACCATGTTAGGCCCCTATACTACTAGTGTAACCCCTTATAGTTATTAGTATAACCCACTTATTATATTGATGTACCCATGTAGTGCCCATATTGTTACTATTGTGCCCCATAAAAGCCCACTATTGTTATTATTGTGCCCTTACTTTATTATTGTTATGTCGGCTCTGATTATGTTATGACCCCTTAGACTCCTATATATAGAAAGGAGGTCTTTTCATTTGTATCATCCAAGAATTGTTCATTTATGTAATGTAAAGGAGGTTGCCCCCTCGAAGATGCTGAATTCTAAGGCGTTGATCTATCTTTTCTATCTTTTCTTGAGCTGGTTTCATAACACACCACCACCAAGCTCAAAACATGATCACCAATGTCAAGGTAAAACAACTTGAAAACAAGCTCAAGGAGGCCAAAAAATACCAAAAGGAGGAGGGAAACTTGAAGATGCTTTCTAAAGAATCCATGAAGCTATAAAAAAACATATTTTTATACCTTCCCTACAATTTTGAGCTAATTCTGAGCATTTTGAGTTTTTTGAGAAATTTTGGTCTAAGTTCAGAAATTCAACTGCTCCAGAAGCGCAGCGCCTTGGTGCTACACTTTTTCCTCAGGCCTCCATTTGAGGAAAGGTCTATATTTTTGGAAAGGTATTAACATCCTCTAAAAACCCATTTTCCCAGATTTTTTGGAGGTGGCTTAGTTTTGGAGAAAAATGCAAAAAAGTGGTAAAAAAAACTAGCATTCTGGACCATTTTTTGACAGGGATTGTGCTTCTGGAGTGACCTTGGGAGAATGGATTTTTGAAGGTCTTCCCATGATCCAAATTCAAAAATTCAAACTGTTATGGAAATTAGACTTGAGGCCTTAGTTGCCCATTCTCTCATATTTTCATTTTGACCCCTAAAAGGCACCTGAAAATCAGCTCAAAGTTGGTGTTGCGCTTCTGCACTTTCTGTGTTTTTATTTGGAAAATTTCACTGTGTAAAATTTCTAGTTTCTAGTCTGACTTGGTCAAAGTCAAGATTATATATGTAATGGCACTAGTTACGAGGCTAGGTGATGTAGGCATGAATAACTGTACATCATAGGTTTTTTTTGATGTTTATTAGGCCTCATAAAAGAAGCAAACTCCTAAACAAACTCTTCATGAAGTGTTTGAGTTTCACCTTCTCACTCTCACGTATTGGTTGAGAGAATCTTGGAGTCAGTTCCTCCACCAAGGAATTTGGCCCCTGAAGGTGGGCAAGTGGTCTAGGAGAGACTATATGTATCATTTCTCCTCAGGAGAAGAGGGTGGAACTTTTTGTGAAGGAGGCTTGCATTGTAATCATCTTTCAGCTAATACAAATACAGGTTGCAGCTATTTTCAAGGAACTCTAGCCCAGTGAGTTCATGGTGCTTGTACTTCATTCTTTTTGTTTTCTCATGGTCTAAACATCTTTATCTACATTATATTTCTTCTTTCTATGAATGCCTTGTGATAAAATACTCAGAATTCTTACTTTTCAAGCTCTGTTATTCGGTTTTCATAGTTATGTGTTTTGTCTTCCTAAGCTAATGAAATCATGTTTATTTATGCTAATTAGTTTATTCCACACTATATCCTCTATACTACACTGACAAATACTCAAATTACACCATGGCTTCTGATATCTAGCTCCTTCTTATGTTTGCTCTTGCATTCCCATAGCCTAAACCTACTTGTGGCTACAAACCCTAAGTTTAGCAAACCCTTAAAAAACTAAATTTTCACAAACAAACAAACAAATACACATATCTAGCCTAAAATTTATTTGTTTTAAAGTCATATCTCTAATAAGAGACTTAGAGAGATCCCTCTCATGCTCAGTAAGGCTAGCTACTGAGCTGAAGTGGTTTGAGGTTACCCTTGTCGATTTCCTTTTCAGCCTAGGAGATTGTAATGACTAACAGACCCTATGTGTATTGATTCACACCCTAAGTGTCTCAGCCTTCGACAGTGGTGAGCTCGCCCAGGTATGTTAGAGCGATGCGCAGGTTCTTACCTCTCATCTTACCGCCCAACAACTGAAGAGCTAAAGACAAAATTTAAAAAACACCAAAATGCCAAACCCTAAGTGCCCTAGTGATCTCAACGATGAGCCCGCCCAAGTATGTCAAAGTGATGCACAAGTTCTTACCTCTCGTCTTACTGCCCAATTATTATGGACTAGGAACACTCTATCATCAAATAAACAACTTGGATGATTGTATCATCAACTTCCATCCCTGGCAATGACGCCAAAATATAGTGTTGTTTTAAGCAATCCTAATTGACCAAGACTGCAACCATTAATTTTCAACCTAGGGTAGTTCTTACTGTTTCAATGGAGTTTGCACTGTCTGTGCCCATACACTACAACAAAGAATGAAAAATAGAAAGAGACAGTAAAGAATGTCACTAAATCAATTGCAAAAATTAAAACAATCCATAGAAGTGAAATCACACTTCACAATTCCCATAGCAAGGGCATGCCACACAGTAAATAATGACTACACCATCTAGTCACTACCATTTTGTTTAATCAAACTAGTGTAACAACATATTATAATATGGAATTGAAGCAGATGTATTTTACAATTTATACACCAACAACAAAAAACCATACAACAATAAAAGAAATAATAATATATAACTACTTCTACCATTGCAGTCCCTGCAAAAGAGGAGGGTCCTTCCTCCCTAGCAGGGGCACAAGAATAAACACGAGATTAGTTAAATAATCAAATAAGGAACAGTAACAACATCACCATAATGCCTTCAATATTAAAAATAATTAAAAGTTACAAGATCAGAGTAACAGTGCTTCCTCTATGCGGTCCCCATAAATGAGAAATGGAGTTTCTTTTATAATTATTACGTACCCAAAATCAGGAATAGATTAGTCATGAGAATCTCATGATTCTCATGTTGATCATAAAAATAGAAGTAGTTATAACTTGTTTCTAAGTAAAAATGCTTCTCAGATACATTGGTTAATATCACAACCGTTTGGATCTATTACTTCTAAATAAACAATTCATAACTTCTGACAGTTATTGTGTGGAATAGTACCCACGAATTTTCCAGCAACATTGCAACAACGTCCTGTGGTCAAATGATGGTTCAGGATGTAACAGCAATCACTAGGTAACAACATCCTTGGTGTAACAATAGTTGTATTTAACAACACTTGGTGTAATAGCAACACCTGTAACATTATATAGTGTGTAACAACATACAAGGTGTAACAACAATCTGCTCTACCGATCGGCGTGGATTTATCACTCCATAACCTAGTCCCCACAAGAAACACCTAAAAAAGAGAAGAAGATCCAAAATACTTCTCCAATACTTACCCTAGTTAGCCACAAAACGGAATATTGTATCCTAATATTTAGCGAAACATGGAAAAATAACATGACGACAAAATAGGCTGTATAAATGAGAAAAATGGTGATTAACATGTGAAGTTTCATTGGCCTCAAGGGAAAGAGGATCAAAACTAGGGAAATAAAGTGTAGGAAATAGGTATAAAAACCACACCCAACACCAGGTACCACACACTACCCATCACCAAGTCACCATGCAAGCGATGAGGGTGAAATCCAATTTGAATTGTGAAGCAAGATCTTCAGTGTTCACTTGCCGCTCCTCCTGAGGGCTTCTTACCGACCTTCTTGTGCGGACACTTTGTGGCATAGTGTCCCAGCTCGTGAAAATGAAAGAATTTAATCTTCAACATGTCCTTCTTATTTCCACCCTGACTGGAATCTGATTTGGAATGGGACGGTGTCCCCTCCCCTTTCTTTGCCTTTCCAACTAAGGCAAAATTCTCTTCATCATCATGCTTGGATGTGGATCCATCCCTAGTGTTTCATCGCATCTCTTCTTGTACCAAGTTGGATTACAATCGTTCCCACTCTGGAAGCTTCTCCCTCCCATTAACGTAGTCCTGGTAGTTGTTCCAGCTCTTAGGAAGTCTTAGAAGTGTTAGGCTCAGAAGATCGTCTTCAACAACTATAACACCGACACTTCCAAGCTCATCCCCACATTGGGTGAACTTGGTCAAGTGCTTCGGTATTGTATCACCCTTCTCCATCTTGATATTTCTAAGCTTGTCCTTCAGTTCCAACTTCCTGTGGTCATTGCTTCTTTGAAACAGGTCCATCAAGGCCTTCCACATTGCAAATGGAGTTTCCTTACTGTGGAGGTTAGAGACAATATGATCTCGAACTCCTTCTAGGATAATCCTTCTTGCCTTTGCCACACACTTTATCCACTCTCCTAGATCTTGAGCATCAATTGTTGGAGGCTTAGGAATATCATGGTCTATGAATTCCTTAAGCCTGTTGTCTTTCAACACTGCGTCCATATTGTCCTTTCAATAAATATAGTTTGAACTGCTCTCAAGGGCATATTCGAGCCTCAATCCATAGAATGACATCCTATTGACTCTGAAGTATGATGTTGCAAATTCAATTTCTCCTGCAAAAGACAAACTCGTATTCTCCTCTTCTATAGTGATTTCAACTCCGATACCATGTAGAAATTCCTTGTAGATTCAAACTGCAGATTGTAATATGCTAGAATAATTGACTTGAATATACTCTACTCATCAACAGAAACAATAATCGATTGATGAAATCACCAAGCAGAAAAAGGAAGAATTCAATCATACGTAACACAATAATTTTCTGGGGAAATCCACAACTAAAAACCCCTGTTGTTTGTATATTTCATTAATAAAAAAATTTGAGAAGATTACAATGCTTTGCTCAAGCCCGAGCAAACTCTGCACTATCTCACTGCTTCACAAACAAGCTCCAGCCAATACTTAGCCAAATTTTTTGCTTACGAAGCTCCTATTTCCTTGCGCATTTTCCTAGGGAAATATCCTATATTTAATTAGGAAATTCCTCATCCATAACTTCGCAATCCATCAATAGGCCATCCTCTGATTTCATGCACCATTAGTTTAATTTAGATGATTTTACAACTGATAGTACATTGTTTCTAAACTCTAATCTCAACTAGGTCTTTCTCTGATCTCACATGCATGAGTTAATTATGTGTTAGGTACCTATAATACTAGTGATTCCCCCATTACTATTGTCATTGTAGTCCTTATTGCTATTGTTGTGCGCCTATTGTCCCCATATTTTTATTATTGTGCCCCATAGAAGCCCACAATTGTTATTGTTGTGCCCTTATATTATTATTGTTATGTCGGCTTTGATTATATTGTGACTCCTTAGACTCCTCTATATAGAAAGGAGGTTTTTTCATTTGTATGATAAAATAATTTTGCATATTTGTAATGTAAAGGAGGTTCCCCCCTCAAAGAGGATGATTCTAAAGTCGTTGATCTACCTTTTCTATCTTTTTGTGAACAAGTTTCTTAACATTTGGTATCAGATCTTTGGATTCTAGGGTTTCACTGCTCTAAACAGGTCATCGTGAAATTTTCACTATACCTTTTTCTATACGAAGTTTCAGGAGCTAAAAAATCCATTTGAGCCGAAATTGTTCTAAACCTTGGGTTAGAATTTCTAAACCTTGGGTTAGAATTTCAGATCTTGTCTCACTATATTTTTAGAGATATGATGTGAGAAATTTAGGGTTTTTGCAGACTCCCGAATTACATTCCAAACAGGTGGCCTAGGGAAAATCGTCATAAATTTCTCTCTAAGCATCAGATTGAATTTTCGTAAGAAGTTATAGAAAGAGGACAGACTGTAGTTTTCTGTATATCTTTTTTAGATCCGAAGGTCGAAACAGTGAGACATGGCATGTCGTACAAGTTCGCTCTACTGAAAAATTATATAATCAGTCATCTTGGGATATTGGGCATAACTCTTTCTTGGAGAATCCAATTTTGATCAGACTGGTGGCATTGGAAAGAGGACTCAAAGGGCTATCGTAGGAAGCAATTTTAGACCTTGGAGATCCACAATTACAGAGATACAACAGATTCAATATCGAGCTTCTACAAAGAGAAAAAAGGTGTGTAGTATTTTTAAAATTTTGCATAAGTTTGGGTTGAAAAATTAGTTTGAAGTTCAAAGGGCATAGTGAAGCATAATTATCATTAATTGATGCCCCGAAGAAAGAAAATGGAAACACCTAGTAAGCAACCTGAAAGCTCTAGCATGACTCATGAAGAAGAGGAAGAAATGCAACATGATATATCAAAATTACGAGACCAAGTGCAACAAATTTCACTCTCACAAAAGGTAACAGAAGCTAGGATTGATGGTTTAAAGAAAGGGGTTGAAGCTAATATGAATGGCATGGAAGCTAAGATGAATGGCATGGATGCTAATATGGATGGTATAGAGAAAAACTGAAAGGAAATGTGGAATATTTGAAGATATATTTGACTAAGTTGTTACAAAAAATGCTTACTATGTAGGTTTTAACCCCGTACAGAAATTACTTGCATATGAATTCTAAAACATAGAAAAATAAACAATGCGAGAGCATAACACATATAACACATATACATAGAGATTTTCCCCTGGATCCCAAAACCAGGACTAATAGCTTGATTTTTCATTATGTTCCTTTCAATGTTACAATACATATTTATACATGCTGAAGCAACCAATACCATGGACCGAAAACCATCGCGTCCAAAACCATGGACCAAAAACCATCGCATCCAAAACCATGTGCAAAAAACATGCACAAAACCATAGGTAGGTTTGCCCAACCTAATATAGGGTCCAAAACCAAAATTTTTGGGGGTGTTGCCCCGGACCCCATAGAGTGGGGTTACTTGCACCCTTCAAATCCCCTGTGACTTGTTGGAATTATGTTTTCTGGTATGGCTATATGTTACAGATGTTGTACTTGATGGCAACTCCCATGACAAGGCTCTCAATTTATTGAAAAATTAAGAAGGACGCAGGAAATCAGTTCAGAAGGTGCGTACCCGCAGGTACACCATGCAGGAGCCGCGTCCAGAGATGCAGGCCAGCCATTCAGGAGGTGCGTCCACCCAGTGCACACATTTCAAGGCAGAGAAAAGCTCACGTGGGGGTTTCTTGTGTTTTACTCTTGGTATCTAGCCGACGGTATTGTGTTATTATGGTGTTGGCTCGTGGTATTGTTCCATGTTTTGAGGAGGAGCTTGCCTATATAAAGCAAAGGAGATCATTTGGATTTAGCATGTCTTTGGTTGAATATCTTATGAGGTGAGATCTGGTCTAGATCTAAAAGGCGAATCTACTGAAGGACCGAGATCTCTTTGGCGCAAGATCAGATCTGTAGATCTGACTGTTTGGGTTACACTTAAAGTCTTGAAATCATTCATACCCGAAAGGACGCAGGTACAGTGAAAGGAAAGTGCGCCGGGACGCAGTGCAGTAGGAGGATACCTGCGTGGGGACGCAGGGTAGACGAAGTTCAGGTGCGTCCGGGACGCAGTTCAGTATCTGGAGATCTGCGTGGAGATGCAGGGCGACCAAGTTTTAGGTGCATCCTTGAAGCAACAGGACGCGGCGCGATAGTGTCTTCGGGTGCGTCCTTGCAGCAACAGGACGCGGCGCGATAGTGTTTTTGGGTGCGTCCCTGCAGCAACAGGACGCAGTGCAGTTGAAGGAACAGTGCGTGGGCACGCAGCGCAGCAGAAGGATCGCTGCGTATGGACGCAGGGGAGCAGAAGGTTAACTGCGTCTGGTCGCAGGCCACAGAAGGGAAAACTGCGTCTCTGTCTTAAGATGTTCTATTGATTGAATTTCTCTGTTGATAAGGTGTTCTGGGTTAGTTCTGTTATTACTGATCTGATAACTGTAGTGGACTGTAACTGTTATGTACTTGATGATCATTTGATGCTTTATGAAAAGAAGTAGGGGGTTGTAGCTCCCTTCCAGGAGAAGACTGGAAAACGAGAGAGAGTTGTAGCTCTCTGCAGGTTGCAGCCTGCGTACTGGTAAAGGATTGCACCAGTACAAAATCATTGTAAAAGGAGTATCTAATTTGAAAGAAGATAGAGACATATTGCAGCAGGTGGTTTTCACCCACATTGGGTTTCCACCTTACATCTTGTGTTCTTTGGTGTGACTATCTGTTTTCTTTGTTCATGCTCATTATTTTATGGTACTGACATGCAAAAATAATTCAAAGATCAAATAAGGAAGATTTATTAATTGCTAGATAATACTGATTCACCCCCCCCCCTCTCAGTATTATTTTCAACTATGTAGGTTTTAACCCCGTACAGAAATTACTTGCATATGAATTCTAAAACATAGAAAAATAAACAATGCGAGAGCATAACACATATAACACATATACACAGCGATTTTCCCCTGGATCCCGAAACCAGGACTACCAGCTTGATTTTTCATTATGTTCCTTTCAATGTTACAATATATATTTATACATGCTGAAGCAACCAATACCATGGACCGAAAACCATCGCGTCCAAAACCATGGACCAAAAACCATCGCATCCAAAACCATGTGCAAAAAACATGCACAAAACCATAGGTAGGTTTGCCCAACCTAATATAGGGTCCAAAACCAAAATTTTTGGGGGTGTTTCCCCGGACCCCATAGAGTGGGGTTACTTGCACCCCTCAAATCCCCTGTGACTCCCCCCGCTACACAATCAACGCAACAAAGGGGGGGGCTTTTCCCCCTTCTAACTCCTTGGTTAACTACGTGGGCTATTCGGGGAAAGAATATAACACAACCCAACATACTAATGATGAAAGGGTAGTAAAGAAAACTCATGATAAGAGAAAAAGAAATCATGATTTCATAGAATCTAATGTTGGATTGAAGACCCACCATGTTCCAAATATCTATATGAGGAAGTTTGATGGCAAGGATCTCGTAACATGGATACTATAGATGGAGCAATATTTCGATATCCATTATGTGAAAAACACACAAAAGGTACACATTGCAACTTTATATTTGGAACCAAATAAGTTTGTATGGTATAAATGGCTTTTCTCTCGTAAAAAAATTGTCACTTGGGCAATTTTTACAGAAAAAATGATAGCACATTATGAGGATAAAAAAAAAAAACACTTCTTTTAGCCAATTGATAAACCTCAAACAAAAGGGTTCAATGATGGAGCACATTGAGGACTTCCAAAAATTGAATATAAGTGTAAAAGATATTCCAGAGGAGCATAATATTGATGTGTCCATAGGGACTTTAAAGGATAACATCCAACATGAAGTTCGCCTTTGGGAACCTGACTCATTGGAGAAGGCATACAGGTTGGCAAGAAAAATGGAAAGAAAAACTATGGAAACAAGGAAGCCTACCACTCATAACTATAAGGATGGAAGTGTTGTTTCCCCTAGCCTTCCACAACCTACAATTTTGACACCCCAAAAATTGGAAGAAAAAAGAACAAAAGGGCTTTGCTACAGTTGTGATAGTAAGTAGACTAAAGGTCATAAGTGTGATGAGAAGAAATTATTTTACATAGATTGTGAAGATGCGGAAGAAAATGAACAAGAAACGTCAAAAGAAGAGGATATACACCAAGAAGGACATATCAAGAAGAAAAAGGTAGTAGTGTTGATTGATTCGGGAAGTACCCATAATTTTATTCATTGTAAGATAGCCAAGGAATTGAATTGCTTCCTATATCCAGGACCAGAGTGTCAAGTAATGGTTGAAAGTGGAGGAACCATAAATTGCTCTGGAAAGTGCCATAATATCAAGCTATCCATGGGAGAATATGTATTGAATAGTCCAATGCTTTCCATTCCAATGGGTGGGGTTGATGTCGTAATAGGAAACTAATGGCTACAATCCTTGGGTACAATAGCTTTTAATTTTCAAGAACTTTTAATGAAATTTTCTTCGGAAGGAAAGGAAGTTGAATTAAGAGGTATCATAGGGAAACCAAGAAATATAATCAGCTCTAATGTAATGAAAAATATTCTAAATAAAGAACAACGAGGTGTAATTTCACAATTATGTTTGCTAGAGGTTCCCACATCGAAATCATCTATTTCTCTAGATCTCCAAAAAGTATTGGACAATCATTCCAAGATATTTGAGACTCTCAAAGGTCTCCCACCTACTCGTGATCATGATCATGCTATTCATTTGATTCCAGGAAGTGTTCCTCCACACATTAGGCCTTACAAATATCCCTATGCCCAAAAGGGTGAAATTGAACGTATTATTGCAGAAATGCTAGAGGTTGGTATAATTCAACTTAGTAAAAGTTCTTTCTCTGCACTAGTAGTATTGGTGCACAAAAAGGATGGATCATGGCGCATGTGTCCAGATTATAGGGAGCTCAACAAGCTCACTATTAAATATAAATTTCCCATTTCTATCATTGATGAACTATTGGATGAAATGCATGGATCAATTTACTTCACCAAGTTGGATATTCGTTTAGGATATCATCAAATCTGTTATATACCTAGGGGGATAATATGGGTACCTCCCTTGGTACCCCATGTCAAGGAGGAGTGTCAAGGATTATTGTATGAACATGAATATGGCTTGTGGAGTGTTCTCCTTCCTTGAGTGAATGTATGGTGTTGCCCTACCCTAAGGGTTTGATCAATAAAGAATCATTTCATATCATTTCTGGGTTTATTTGCATTGTCTTATACTTTCATATCAGATCTATAATATTTCCGGGTTAGATCTATAACAAGTGGTATCAAAGCTATAACAAAATCAGAATGAAGACTGAATACATTCCAAAAACAACATTTAGAACTCATGAGGGTCATTATGAATTTTTGGTCATGCCTTTTGGCCTTACTAATGATCCTTCTAAATTTCAAGGTTTGATGAATTACATTTTCAAACCCTTCCTTAGAAAATTTGTGTTAATATGTTTTGATGATATACTAATCTATAGCAAGTCTTGGAAGGATCATGTTCAACATGTTGACAGAGTACTCAAACTATTGGAGGAGAAACAATTATATGCAAAAATATCCAAATGTTTCTATGGAGTACAAGAAGTAGAATATCTGGGTCATATTGTATCTCATGAAGGTGTTAAGGTAGACCCTAGCAAAATTAAAGCCATTAAGGAATGGAAAATCCCCACATCCATAAATCATCTGCGAGGATTTCTTGGGTTGACAGGTTATTATTGCAAGTTTGTTAAGAATTATGGGAGAATAGCAGCACCTCTAACAACAATATTTAAGAAAGATGCATTTTTATGGACTCTAGAAGCAACAAAGGCCTTTGAACATCTTAAAGAGGCAATGTGGCAAGCACCGGTCTTAGCTATGTCAGACATCACAAAAACCTTTATTGTGGAATGTGATGCCTCAGGAAATGGAATTGGTTTTGTTTTAATGCAAGAAGAAAGACCCATTGCTTCCGAAAGTCATCCAATCAAAGGAAAGTATTTACACAAAGATATTTATGAGAAGGAAATGTTGGCAATACTACATGCACTTAAGAAATGGTGACCCTACCTAATGGGAAGACACTTCAAGTTAAAAATGGATCATGATAGTAAATAATTTTTAGAGCAAAGATTATCTTCATAAGAGCAACAAAAATGGGACACAAAGATGTTGGGTTATGACTTTGAAATCATCTACAAAAATGGGAAGAAAAATGTGGTGGCAGATGCACTCTCAAAAAAGGATGAGGATGTGGAAGCATTGCTCTGTGCCATTTCTATTATCCAACCAGATTGGATAAACAAAGGAAGTGATGAATGTAAGAATGACGAAGAAGTGTGGGCACTCATTCAAAGGATAGAACAAGATCCCAGTACATATGATACATTTAGTTGGAAAAATGATTCGTTATGGTACAAAGATCACTTATACCTATGTCAGAATTCCCAAATCAAACAAAAGATTCTTATGGAATTGCATGCCTCTCCCTTGGGAGGGCACTCGGGATTTTAAAAAACTTACCACAGGGTTAAGAAGGATTTTTTTCGGGATGGCCTTAAATTTGATATTCAAAAGTTTGTGGTGCAATGTTTGGTTTTCCAACAAAATAAATTTGAAACAATTAAGACCCTGGGTCTATTACAACCTCTATCCATTCCAAGTCAACGTTGGGAGGAGGTTTCAATGGATTTTATCACAGGTTTACCTAAGTCCGAAGGAAAGAGTGTCATCATGGTGGTAGTTGACAAACTTACCAAGTATGCACACTTTTGTGCATTATCTCAACCATTTAAAGCCAATAAAGTTTCTACTGCATTTATGGAAACAATTCAAAAGCTACATGGAAACCCAAAGATTATTGTAAGCAACAGACATCCCATTTTCACTGGAAATTCATAATTATGTTCTTGTCTTGGTACTCAGTTAGCTCGTAGCTCATATTATCATCCTCAATCTGATGGGCAAACTGAGATAGTAAACAAATGTTTGGAAGGATATATTCGTTGTTTTGTATCTAATAAACAGACACATTGGGTCAAATGGTTTCCTTTGGCTAAATGGTGGTATAACACTTCCTTCCATACTGCAGCAAAAATGAACCCATTATGGCACTTTATGGATATCACCCACCATCCATCACATCATATTTAAGAGAAAATTCTAAGGTTCAAGCAGTGGAAGATCACATCGAGCATCAACAACAAGTTCTCCAACTCTTAAAGGATAACATAACTTTGGCACAAAATAGAATGAAACAACAGGCAGATCAACATCACAACGAAAGAAGCTTTGATGTAGGTGACAGGGTATTTCTACGACTACAACCATGTAAACAAATGTACCGCAAGCAAGCTAAGAAGGATAATAAATTATCACCTAAGCATTATGGTCCATACAAGGTGTTGCAAAAGATTGGTACTATGGAATACACATTGGAGCTTCCTGCAGCTTCCCGAGTGCACCCAGTTTTCCATGTTTCATGCTTAAAGAAAGTTATTGGTGACAAGCTCCCAGTTCAAACAATATTGCCAGAACTTGACGAGGAAGGAAAAATCATATTGGAACCTGAAGCAGTCACAAAAACAAGAACTTGACAGCTATGAAATCAATCAATTTCAGAGTATCTTGTCAAGTGGAAGAACTTACCCGCTGAAGATTCCACATGGGAGGATGAGAATTTTATACAGAAACATCCAGAACTACTCAAGCGTTGAGGACAACACTTTTTTGAAGGAGAGGGGCATGTTAGGTCCCTATAATACTAGTGATTCCCCCATTAGTATTGTCATTGTAACCCTTATTGTTATTTTTGTGCCCCTATTGTCCCCATATTATTATTATTGTGCCCCATAGAAACCCACTATTGTTATTGTTGTGCCCCTATTGTCCCCATATTGTTATTATTGTGCCCCATAGAAGCCCACTATTGTTATTGTTGTGCCTTATATTATTATTGTTATGCCGACTTTGATTATATTGTGATCCCTTAGACTCCTATATATAGAATGAGGTTTTGTCATTTGCATGATAAAAGAATTGTTCATTTGTGTAATGTAAAGGAGGTTTCCCCTCGAAGAGGTTGATTTTGAAGTCATTGATCTATCTTTTCTATCTTTTTGTGAGCTAGTTTCTTAACATTATGAGTAAATCTTTAGTTTACTGGTTGAGCAGCGCTGGTTACACCCCACTATTGGATCTCCCACTAATTCCTCCATAAGTTGGAAGTTTAATTGAATTAAATAATTACAACTCAAAAGAACTCAACTTGGGCCCCTAAAATTCAGGAACCACTCTACATGACTCTAGGTAGATTCCCAACTCGAATTAACTGAGCCAACTAAGTCAAATTAACTTAGTTAACTATTACAAGTTGCTATGAGAATTAGAATTACAATTGAATTCAAGGAAAAAATTAAATTAGGATTTTCTTGTTGCATTTTTCAACAATTATATCATCATTAATATTATTAATATCAAAACTAGCGAGTACTTGAAATGACAATATCATTTTCTTATCCACCTATCTCTTATTTTTGAATTTTAAAATGTCAAGTGACATAAGTAAATGGACTTCAGCGCCGAATTCCCAGCTGAAATAAACCTAACAAGTAAAGACTATGTGTGGAACCAGAAACTCGATTATGAAAGTGTCCTCTTCAGATGTCGATCCTGCTTTGAGATGGGCCATCTAGCCAAAAATTGCCCAAAAGCCTCCCAGAAAAATTCTGCTAGAAAAAACCACCACAGATCTACATGGTGGGAAGGAGCACAAAAAGAACACTACACTGTCATCAAAGAAGAATACTCTAGAGAAAACTTTGAATCACAAGAAAGAAACAACTCTCAAGACAAGCAGGGAGAAAGCCTCGCCCAGCAACAAAAAAGTGAACTCGACAACCCCTCAAGCATCAACAGTTATGAGGATTCGGATACCGCACAAAATAAATTGTCATTTAACAGCAAAGCAGATCTCCTAGACCAAACTTCTTCTCCGTCTATCTTCAAGAGGACGAACACAATAGATCGCGAAGCTAAGACACCAATGTCCCAAGAACCAGAAGAGATGAAGGGGATGCAAGAAACAGGAAGTTGGAAGACCGTAGAGAAAAAAAAAAAAAAGCTACAGCATCAATCTCGCCAAGAAAGACAAGGAGCCAGACAATTAAAAACTAAGAAAATTATAGGTCCGATAGACCAATTTGGTCTCAGTGGACGTTAACCACTATCATCATCATCATCATCATGGTTTAATTATGACCAATATAGATTCATCTTAATCAAGGATCTAGCAAGAGCCGAGAGGCATCAAATACCTTGAGGTGAAAACTTCTTTTAGAGTGGAAATTTCGAATAGAATGTTTACACTTCCATAGATTTGAGAGAGAATATTTTTTCAATGTTTATATTACATTTTTGAATGTATAGAATGGATCAAAATTTACTTGGGCATAAAATAGTAAGGCTGCTTAAAATGTTTTAACCATAAATATATATATATATATATAACTTTTAACTACTTTATTTCTCTATAAAATTGATATGGACATCGAAATATTTTATTTATGGTTTGGAGTGAGAGTGAAATATTTTTACCACTTTTCCTTGGTATGAATATTGAAAGTGCGATTGTTGATGTTTTATTATACTTTTAATTAAACAAACCAAACACGTATAATCATTTTTGCATTTTTTGTTACATCCGATGTGAAATTTTTTTGATCTTAGGCTTTTGTGATCCATATTGATTCTTCGAAACTGTTTCTCAGATTAATCACATCATCATTGTTTACTGATCAACGTTTCGAACCCTCTAATGTGGTTCATCATCAGGACCAAATATTTTTACCACTTCTTCTTAGTGAGATTATTGATGTTTTTTTTTTTTTTTTTTAAGAAGGGAAGCATGTCAACTCCAAGTTGAACACAAATATACTTACACATCTCTCTTATACTCGGTTGTATAATGAGCCTCTCAACTCAACTATGTATTCAATCTATACTTCTCTTAATTAGAAAACATTTAAATATCCACACAATTTTTAATTTTTAAACAGAATGAAAATTGAAATTACATTTAAAAGTTAATCTAAATTTTCATAATCTTTGTATAAGCAAAATTTACTTTTAAATATAAATATCTTTAATATTTTATTGTAAATTTTAAAGTGTTTGTTACATGTTTATTTTTTAAAATTAGAAAGAGTATTGGTATTATATAATTCTACACCTAGGTTGCAACAAATATGTCACATATTACAGAGCTAATTCATCAAAGTCTTCTTAGTAAGGACTTTTTTTATAGACTTCATAAGGAAACACCAATGAGACTTGAATCTGGGTGGGGAGGTTATCATTAAACCCTTCCAACCACCTAGGACACGGTGAATTGAAAAACTCGTTAACATACTTGTTTGCTTCTCTATTGAAGTCTCTTCTAACATGTAAATATGCTTTGGATGGGATATCTTTTTCAAATTTCTTGATTTTTTCATGTTTTTTCCATAGATTTATCTTTTGGGAGGAAGCCTTTGACGAGATGATGCATGATTAGGAGAGAATCTCCCATAACTATGAGTGTGTCCACTTGATGTCCTTTGACTAACAAAAGATCGTGGTAAATACCATATATCTGTGCTTGATTATTTGTCATATGACGAAGATCCCAGGAGTACCAAAACACATTTCCCTCCTCAGGGCCATAGAGTATCCCTCCCCTTCTGCCACCCCTAATGTTTATCAACTATTTAAAATACATGTATATTCATTTTTTTAATGAAACGATTACTTTTTTATTATAAAGGTTGGATTACGTGACCATAACCATTAACATCAGAGTTAAAAAAAACTTGATTTTGTGAGCTCTATTGCTTCCATATTCCAATATAACAAGAGTGGGGTCTTTTTGCCTCTACGGACCCTTTATATTAGAATCCTACATTGAAACTTCCCATATATCTAACAAAATTGACCCAACAACAAAATATATTTGCAATACATATATTAACTAAATATTAAGTAGGCTTGTAAGGCCCAACTTCCTCATAATCTACACTAGAGACCTCTTTACCTTTGCTTGTCGATGCGCTAGCTTCACCCCCGCCAGAAAATTCTCACTTTTCTTTGACGGAGGAACCTAATTTTCCAAATATAAGTTCATGTACCTCTACAAATGGAATGCCATTGATGAGATTTGTGCCACTAGACATCAAGTCTACTTCCATCTTGATAATTTTCCTTTCCACCTTTGCCTCTAAACTTTCAAACTTGGCCTCTGACAGGGCAGCCTTTGCCTCTCTGTCACTCTCTAGCAATTCTATTTGGCAAGTTAGACGATAAACTTGTCCCATTAACAACTTAAATAAAAACTCCATGTCCTTTTTGAATCACGCCATCTTAGGCTTAGAAGGTTGATCACCTTTCAGCGCCATCACTAGATGATTCAACAACACAAAAATGCGAGAATAGCGCCAGGGAAAATGGAAAGTAGATGCCCAAAGGTTTGGTGAAGCCAACTTAAATAGGCCTTCTTCATCGAGGCTCCCATCATTACTCTCCTTTCCCACTATTAAAACCAAATCTTCGCTCATCTTCATGTTGTTTGGAGACTTGTCCTTCCCAAGATACCAAACTAACATTCCTTACAAAAAATTTATGAAGACGTAAGGGGAGGATTGCAAACAACTTTGCTACATTAATACAACCCATTGGGAGCTGTTGGGTCTCCAAAATGTCATCCACTTTCACCTTCATTTCCATCTTTTTACCCTCATTCCGTAATTCTGTAACTCCATAACCCTACATTTAGTAACCATTTTCATAATCATATGGGTTTAATATTATTATTTTCCAAGTCATTGATTTTAAGTATTATAAGTAAATTTGTGATTAAATATTAGGAAATTAACATGTTTTCATATATATCTAAAATTGTTCTAACATCTGTCATATTGTAGGCCTACTGGGAGTTTCTAGAAGAGTCCTAATTTGCAATCCAACCACAAATTCGATTTCCAAATTCCAACTCATGAGGATTTGTGGAATAATTGTAGAAGATGTGGATCATTAACTATGCACATTCAAAGGAGAAGAGTCATGGATGAGAGGATTTTGAGAGGATTTGTATCTAATATTTTTAGGGGATTTCTTGTAACCACAAGAGATAAAATTGGATTTAGGAGAGATCTAAGGATCTATATTTATTGTATAATTGTCCTCAATTTTTGTATAAATAGGAGTGCACCCTTCATACAAAGGGTTGTTAGTTGTCAATTGTAAGTACGTAATTAGTGTTGTTATTAGTGTTAGTGTTAGTTGCTAGTTGGAGGTTCCAAGTTCCAGCCATGTGATTTGTAAAGTGAGGAGAGAGAATTGTTGTAATACCTTGTAACTCATTTTATGAAATACATACTGTCACTTTGATCTCCAATATGTGATAGTTTGTTTGGTGTGCTTGCCGAGGAATGGAGGGTCCCCATCAACCACAATTTGCATACCTTTGTACATATTGGTAACATAGTGTAGTTATTTTATTTCATTTCTTTTCAGCAAGTGTGTTTCCATTTTATGCAAGTGGGCTTTTCCTTTCAGCAAGTGTGATTTCATTTCAGCAGGTGTGAGTGTGATTTCAATTCAGCAAGTGTGATTTCAATTCTACAAGTGTGATTTAATTTATGCAAGTGTGGTGTGGTTTCAATTCTGAAAGTGTAATTTCAATTTCAAGCAAGTGTGATTTCCTTTATGTAAGTGTGGTTTCAATTTCTTTATGTTTGGTTTGGTTTGGATTAGATTGATTTAACTTGTTTGGTAATTAGTTTTAACTGCATTAGATTAATCTATTCTGGTAAATAACTAGCTAGTACATATAGTACAGGTATAACTCATCAGTTCTACGAACCCTAGGTTGACAATTAATGACAGGGATTTAACTCACAATTAAATCACCAAACATTTTGGCACCATTGCCGTGGAGATATAAATAGGTGCTTATTTTGAAGTTTAGAAAAATCATTAAAGTTGCATTCATTTTTAGATGCATGGTTAAAAGCATGTTAAAATCATTTTTCATTTTAGGTTTTAATAATTTTTCAAAACTTCGTACTAATCTGTGTGCACGACAGGAATTATCAACCATTTGGAGTAATTAACATACAATTAAGAGTTTGAAGAATGTTCATCCAAGAACTTTCCCAAATCTTAGCAACAACTGGGATATCTGCCTCTCAGGAAGAGTATATTTTAACTGCATGCAAAAAATTGTCTGTCTCTCCACCTCCACATGAAGGTCTTCAAGTCTCCTTTGATTCCTCTTGTCAATCTCTTAAAGAGACTCAAGAATCATGTAATACTTTTGATGGGGAGAAACCAGTAGAATATAAGATTGAGGAATGCATAATAAAGGAGGATATTCAATGTGATCTAAACCAAGAAAGGAATCAATGTCATGGCCTTATTGAAATATGGTTCCAATCAAGGATCAAGTCACATCAATCTTCCATTCTTCCTTACTTCTTAATTGCATTATCAAAACAACCAGTTTTTCATTCTTTGATGTATTTTAATGCATATTTTTTCAAAACTAAGCATGAATATATTTTTACTTTTGTTATGCACATGGTTACACTGGAAATATGCATACACTTGATTAATTCTTTTATTTCCACGAGAGTAGAGTAGGAAAAAATCAATGAATAAAAACCAAGTTTGGTGACGTGTTTATTTTTTGAAGTTTTTAAGTTAGATTTCATTTTGTTTTCAATTTTATTTATTGATGGTGCAGTAAGAGCCACCCAAATCACTAATCATTTGCAGGAAGATGTAGACTGGACCTTGGAGGAAGGTTTCTCTTGGATCCGTGGTCGAATTAGGTTGTATTCTTCCAAATTTCTTTGCAAACATCAATAAAGAAGCTTTGTCTTGTTCCTAATAGTTATGATCTTTATGCTTTAACTCATGTTATGATCTAATTATGTATGATATCATGTTTTATATCCATATGCTTATATGATCTAACATTCATATCTTGAACATGCTTTGAACTACTGCTACTATATATGCTTTTCTGGAATGTGTTGCAGGTTTTGAAGAGGAAGTAGAGGGTTTGAAACCTGCGGCAACATCTTCAAATGTAGGACCTACGACTACTCTCTCTTCATCCCACTTTAGTATTTTAAGAATTACGATTGATTTTTTGATTGCTTCTTGTCGGTGTATGCCCTTTGATCTGTTGGGGTTTTCAACCCAGACCCTAGGGTGTTTTATCCCATAACAGAATTGACGAATCCACTAGGGAATACAATCTTATATTTCCTTTTTTGGGTTTTTTCTCTCTTGATATGGGTCTTCTTGTTTGGTTTCTTGATTTTTCCAGTATCTTTGATTTGTTTGCAATCTTGGCAAAAAGTCTGATCTTCTAGGTTAGGACTAAAATTTTTATTTTTCTTTGCTAGCCTATTTATACGCAGTTTTTAGTTCACACAGTCATGTACACATGTGATTTTGTCCAAAGAAACATGTGTATATACGGGTTTCCTTGAGTACAATCATGTATACACATAGGTTTGTCACTACACGATGGTGTATGTTTGGTTTTGAATGGATTTTTCAAATTATGAGTCCAGTAAAGGGTTTTTCCTGATTTTTATTGCTTTTTTTTAGCCATTGATTGTCTAGGAGAGTCTTGCTTCTTGCAGATTTTCAGTTTCCTATCTCTCTTTGTGGAAAAACATAGTCAACCTAAGGTTTGCTTCTTGGTGAAGTGTTCATTTTTTGTGTTTGGGTTCAAGGTTTATTAGTGAAGTTCTTGGCTATTCTGAGCTTTTGGAATAAGGAATTGGTCTCAATTCACTTATAACCCAGCCTTTACATTGCTTTGCGTTGCTTTCTTGAAAGTTGACATATTTCGTTTTTTCTTGGTTTTTGAGAAATTCCTTCTTGAAATCTTGAAATTTTTTCTTAGTCTTCTTGAAATCTTTCTTATTTGCTGGGGTTTTTATGCTGTTGTTCAGATTGGTTTGTTTGAGTTTGCAACCTCTTTTCACTTTAAGTCTTATCATGTTAATGATTTCTATGGCTTGTGAAATCTGAGGTTCTTTATGATTGAATATTGATTTTGAAGTCTTTAGTAGTTTTTTTGTTCTCGATAACTCTTTGTTCCCTTAAAAAGCAAAAAGATAGAAACAATTTTTTGTTGCCTTTCTTTTTCCTTTTGGTTTGTTTTTTGTCTTCTTATCATTTTAGAGCAAGTGTGAAGTCTTTTCATTAGGTTGAATTTGCTTGATTTGGGGAAAAAGTTTGTGATTGAATTTGTGATTTGAAAATGGGGCGCTTAGGCTTCTTGTCTAGCTTACAAGAACCTCTCCCACTTCCAAAGCTTGAAATTTCCCAAGTCTATTTGATTAACTAATGCGGAATTAAGAAATGCTTGCAAATATGGGTGTATGCTTGTATTTGTTTTCACTGGTTATGTGTTGTAACTTAGTGTGTTGAAACTGATATATAAATGCATATAATAGAAAATAAAGCAGTAGTAAATACAGATACATAAGACGGAAAATTAATTTGGAATTCACCCACAACTCTTGGGCTACATCTCCGTGAGCTCTAGTTAATTCAACTAGGCTCTCTGGGATTATGGTGTAAGTCTTTTACAAGTCTTTGAATCAACTCCTGTTGTTCTACACATGAATAGTGATTTTATCCCTTCAGCTCTTGAAGCTCTGGCTTTTGGCTCTTGGTTCTTGGCTCTGGTACTTTGGCTCTTGGTTCTGGCTCTTGGCTCCGACTCTAGCTCTTTGGCTCTGGTTCTGGCTCTTGGCTTTGACTTTGGCTCTTTGGCTCTTTGGCTTTCTACTCTGGCTTCTTTCTGCCTTATGCAACCTTCAACTCTCTCTGGCTTTTCACTTGAACTTCAAGTGACCCCAAAGGCACCCTCAACTGCTCTTTTCGCTTCTCTGCTGCTATTACTTTCAGCATTCAGCAACAAACAATAACTTGGCCACCATTCAAAAACCCAACAGCCCTGAGTCTTTGACATTCACGGCTTAAAATCCAAATCACGTTGCTTGTTGGTTTTCCCTTTCGGGCTCTGCAACTTCTGGCCATGTCTACTCAAATCCCTCTTTTGAGTGTTCATTAATCATTGCATAACGCCCTTTGGGCAAGCGACCACCTATTTCTACCACAAATGAGGGCAATCGGCACTTGAAATCATTAGTAACAGTCGTTCTTTGTTTACACATAGAACGTTGTGAAAACATGGGAAATCCGCATAAAACACAATATATTGGACTTCAAAAGTCCTAAAATCCACCTTATTCTCCTATCGGGTCCGCTTGCAAGTCACATCGCATATCACAAATGGCCTGGTTCCAAGGTTTTCCCCTTTGAATTAAAAATACATTGAAACAGTGAAAATAACGCAAACATGGCTTTGGCGGATTTCAAATGCTATACATTTTCATTCCTGAACCCTTTCAGGTCCGGTTTACATCGCATCGCGCATCCCCTTTGTATGTCGCTTAATAAGTGGGATATACGAAAATGCATTAAAAATGCCTTTTGGCGGACTTTAAAATATATAAAACTCGATTTATATCGCCGTCGGGTCTGACCATCAGATCGCATATATCTATAACATATAGCCCCGCATTGTTGCGTAACTCCGATTGCAATCTGCCGACATCGGTGATCTCACCATCGCATATCGCATGGGTCTAAGGCCTGGTGCTCTGCTCCTTCAATCACCTAATCGTTGATCGCATCGGCGTATCACTATCGCACATGTAAACGACCTAGGGTCCTTTCAACGTTCAATGGGACATTGCGATGTGATATTGCGGCGATCGCATATTGCAATCGCTTGAGGCTTAAGGTTTGGCCTAACGTCACTATTCTATTGTGATGCGATGAAGCCATCTCCACCATCGATCTAATGACCCATGTGCAATCGCACTTCCCTTTAAAGGCCAAGGTCTGATAACACTTCTGCTTGGCTTCTCCGATGCGATTTCCTTCATTAAGGCCTTAAGCCCATTTTTCAAAGAATTTGCCTCATTTTCAAAGGAACAAGGGGAGCTTCTTTTCATGATAACTTCTTCATTTGAAGTCCATTTTCGCCCATTCAAGTTGCATTGGATTCAGAATGAGAAGATCTTTGCAATGAGACTATTTCTGAGAGAAGCCTGCGATTTTCATTTTCCTTTGATTTACAAAGGATTTGTGCCATTTGGCACCTTTCACCTCTTGCATGAAGTCTTTTAGACTTAGAGGTTTATCCAAGATCCATTTTTGGATCACGCCTTCCCACTAAAAGAACTTTTAATCTCCAAAAGACTGATATACTGATTTGAACAGTAAATGAGAGTGACTCACCCTCTTCTTTCAGCCTCCCTTACACTTGCCTTTGCATAGTGCCTCTAAACCAAAGTTTCTGACCACTTCCCTTCTCTAGATGGGTTGGTCTTCCTGAGAAGAACTGTCTTCCTCCTTGCCTTCCTGCAAAACTTCTACTGAAATGGTCATAGAAGGTAGTTTGAGCTTCTTTGCCTTGATCATTGATCCAAGGTGGCTCAATAAATGTGAAGTACATCTGTTCCACAAAAATTTCATTTGTAACTATTTGACAAGTTATCGATAACATTGTTAACAACAATAGGCATACAGACAACAACTAGATGGACTAAACTCCTACTTCAACAAAAGAAACAGATTTTCACAACTTGTGAACACTTCCATGTCTTATATCTGCATACAATTGATGGACTAGATAACAAGCCCACAAAACATGCCTTTAAACAATTGACCCTTCAAGTCAAGCATGTAGAAAAAGACCATTAGGACTCTTTTTCCAAAAGATGAAACTTTCATCATTGTCTCCATTTGGAGACCAAGTTAGCTTCTTTCAAGTCAACATGGCATCACATGCAATGCATGCATTTCATCCCTCAACTTTCACTTAAGCACACTATAATTTCGAAGTTGAAATGAAATATAATATAGATGCATCAATATACATGCAATCTTAATCGGATAAGAACTCTAACCATTCCTTACCAATCCCTTTCAAAGGTACTACCCTTTCCTGCACATCAACATCAACATGTGAATCATTTTGAGACACATCATTCATCGAATCTTCACTTCCATTTCTGCCATCTTCTCTTTCAACTTTCTTCAGATTTGGTGGAAGCATTGTTGGATTCAGTGTCCAACACTTTGCATCAAGATGTCCTTGCTTATGGCAGTAAGTGCACTGCATGTGCATCCTCTTGATAGCATGATTTGCCTTGTCCAATGGACCTTTGGCTTCTTGCTTCTTTTCCTTCTTCTGCTTCCTATATGCAGCCATTTTCTTCCAACATCTAGAAAAATCATGGTTATCCAAACCACAAAAGGAACATGCAACTCTTTTCCCATACATATGTGGAAATTCATCATGCTTTGCAAAATTAAAAGGAATGTGTTTAGAACTAGATTTATACCTTCCTCTTTCACCTTTATTGCCCTCATGAGGAGGTGAAGCAAATGAATAAGTGGCTCCCTTTGGAACACCATCAAACTCTTCAAGGTTGTTAGAGTCTCCTCAACTCTCTAGTTCAAGTGTATGCTTCTGAACACCTACATCCTACAATTGATGTTTCAATCTATTACATTCCTCTTGAATACAACCTTCACACTTTTGAGGTAGAGGGCATGAAATGAAACTCCTTCTTGGGACTGTTTCAATGGCTTTCATGGCAGCTTTGTAATTCTCTCCATAAGACTGTCCATAGCCAAGACCCAAATATTTAGGCCTTTCCTCAACCATTATTGGTTCAAAAGTACCTTGTGCATGCTTTCCCAAGCCCTTTCCTTCATAGCCCATCTTGGACATTAGCTTGGAACCTATGCCTTTAGTATGTTTCTCAAAAGAACCAATACAAGCATTCTCAGAGGAATTTGAAGAAAAACTGGAATGACTTGCCTCTTCTTCAAGATGGTACTTGACTAAGGCTTCTTGGGTAGCAAAGAGCTATGTTTCCAACTCATGCATCCTTTTTAGGTTTGTATTTGCAATATGAAGTTGCCTCTCCATTTCCTGCAATTTGTCAGCAAGCAACTGCTTCTCTTCCTTCATGGAATTCAACTGCTTTCTAAGCATACTGCTCTTCCTTCCATCCTCATACATTTCTCTCACCATATCCATCATGGTGGAAAATTCTTGCCTCATGTCTTCATCAAGGAATCTTGTGAAGAACGCAGAATTTGAGGACCCACTTGTAGAAGTTGTCATTATGCCAATGAACAAAAAAACTTCAACAAGATAAATAAAGAGCTTATTTAAGAAACCTCTTGCAACAAACCTCTTGTGCTTTGGATTGCCTTGAGGTCCTTGGGATAGAAGAATGCCTTTAGCTCTTCTTCCTTCTGCAAACTCAGCAAATAGTCAGTCTGCAAACAAGCATACAATCAACCTCTTGCTGTTCAAACACCTTTCAGACAAGTAGTCTTTGCTCTGTCAATCAAGAATTATGATATAATCCTTCTTTGAAGGTGGGGTTAATCAAACTTAAGCTCTGATACCACCTGATCTGAAAATGGGGCTCTTAGGCTTCTTGTCTAGCTTACAAGAACCTCTCCCACTTCCAAAGCTTGAATTTTCCCAAGTCTGTTTGATTAAACAATGCGGAATTAAGAAACGCTTACAAATATGGGTGTGTGCTTGTATTTGTTTTCACTAATTATTTGTTGAAACTAATATATAAATGCATATAATAGTAAATAAAGTAGCAGTGAAAATAGACACATAAGATAGAAAATTAATTTGGAGTTCACCCACAACTCTTGGGCTACATCTCTATGAGCTCTAGTTAATTCAACTAGACTCTCTCGGACTATGGTGTAAGTATTTTACAAGTCTTTGACTCAAATCCTACTATTCTACACATAAACAGTAGGTTCAAATACCATTTTATCGCTTCAACTCTTGAAGCTCTGGCTTTTGGCTCTTGGCTCTTAGCTCTGGCTCTTTGGCTCTTGGCTCCGACTCTGGCTCTTTGGCTCTAGTTTTGGCTTTTGGCTCTGACTTTGGCTCTTTGGCTCTGCTCTTTGGCTCTTTGGCTCTCTGCTCTGGCTTCTTTCTACCTTCTGCAACCTTCAACTCTCTCTGGCTTTTCACTTGAACTTCAAGTGACCCCAAAGGCACCCTCAGCTGCTCTTTTCGCTTCTCTGCTGCTATTACTTTCAGCATTCAACAACAAACAATAACTTGGCCACCGTTCAAGAACCCAACAGCCCTGTGTCTTCGACATTCATGACTCAAAATCCAAATCGCACTACTTGTTGGTTTTCCCTTTCGTGCTCTGCACTTCCAGCCATGTCTTATCAAATCCCTCTTCTGAGCGTTCATTAATCATTGCATAATGCCCTTTGGGTAGGCAGCCACCTATTTCTGCCACAAATGATGGCAATCGACGCTTGAAATCATTAGTAGCAGTCATTCTCTATTTACACAGAGAACACTGTGAAAACATGTGAGATCCGCATAAAACACAATATATCGAACTTCAAAAGTCCTGAAATCCACCTTATTCTCCTATCGGGTCCGCTTGCAAGTCGCATCACATATCGAAAATGGCCTAGTTCCAAGCTTTTCTCCTTTGTATTAAAAATACAATGAAACGATTAAAATAACACAAACACGGCTTTGGCGGATTTCAAATGCTCTACGTTTCCATTCCCGAACTCTTTCGGGTTTGGTTTACATCGCATCGTGCTTCCCCTTTGTATCTTGCTTAATAAGCGGGATATACGAAAATGCATTAAAAATGCCTTTTGGCGGACTTTAAAATATATAAAACCCGGTTTATATTGCCATCGGGTCCGGTCATCGGACCACATATATCTATAACATATAGCCCCACGCTGTTGCGTATCTCCGATTGCGATCCACTGACATTGGTGATCGCACCATCGCATATCGCATGGGTCTAAGGCCTGGTGCTCTACTCCTTCAATTGCCCAATCGCCGATCACATCGGTGTATCACTATCACACATGTAAATGGCCCGGGGTCCTTTCAACGTTCAATGGAACATTGCGATGCGATATTGCGGCGATCACATATCGCAATCGCTTGAGGCTTAAGGTCCGGCCCAACGCCGTTGTTCTATTGTGATGCGATGAAGCCATCTCCACCATCGATCTAATGGCCCATGTGCAATCACACTTCCCTTTAAAGGCCAAGGTCTGATAACACTTCCGCTTGGCTTATCTGATGTGATTTCCTTCATTAAGGCCTTAAGCCCATTTTTCAAAGAACATGCCTCATTTTCAAAGGAACAAGGGGAGCTTCTTTTCATGATAAATTCTTCATCTAAAGTCTGTTTTTTCCCATTCAAGTTGTGTTGGATTCAGAATGAGAAGATCTCTGCAATGAGACTATTTCTGAGAGCAACCTGCGATTTTCATTTTCCTCTGATTTACAAAGGATTTGTGCCATTTGGCACCTTTCACCTCTTGCATGAAGTCTTTTAGACTTAGAGGTTTATCCAGGATCCATTTTTGGATCAATTTGTTCCTCGTTTTTGTCAAGTTTTGGCCTCTTGATCTCTTTGAGAAGCACATTTGCTTGCTTTAAGATTAATCCTTAGAATATTTCACTAATAATTTTTATTTTACATTAGGATAGTTTCACTGTAAGAATTTTTAGTCTTTTTGTAGATTTTGAGCATGTGTTTTGAAAAAGAAAAGAAATTTTTTCTTTCTTAGTTTGTTCGTAGAACCTTCTGTAGAAATCTCTTTCATTGAAGAAAAAGAGTTGCATATGCATGTAGCCAAGTTTTCTATTGATTTCTTCTTGCATCAAATAACATCATAAGTTGCACTTCCATTTTTCCTTGACTTAAGAACAACCATTAAAATCAAGCGCTAAAACTAAAATGAACTAGAATTTTTTTATTTGTCATAGTTACATCAACTAGTCTAGGTCATTTAGGGCCTTGGAATAGGTGTGTGGAGAGTTAACTCTCTAAGGCCACTTTGAATTTAAACATAGAAGTTGATTAAAAGAGTGAAATCAAGTGTCATTAAGTTGTCTGGAAAATATCTTCTCTTTTGGGAGTTAAGCATGAGGGCGAGTGAAAGCAGGGAAGAGAGATACCCCCTCTCCTACCTGTCGGATCCCGACCAAAGAATGTTCCGCCCGGCTTCTGATATGAACTGGTGACTTTAGTTTCCATTCCTAGGGATCACATAGGTGAATACAGGGGGGAATACCTGTGGTACCTGAGGTAGATGTTGCATCACTTTCATAGTACTTATGGAGGGT
Source organism: Pinus tabuliformis (assembly GCA_031772625.1). Taxonomy (NCBI): domain Eukaryota; kingdom Viridiplantae; phylum Streptophyta; class Pinopsida; order Pinales; family Pinaceae; genus Pinus; species Pinus tabuliformis. Next base: position 10,947,848 of record CM062816.1, read on the forward strand.
GCCCTTGCAAAGCTAGGGTACTTGCATCGACAAAGACTTTTTTCTGGAGGTCAATGTAACTGTTTATGTTACCTTCGTTGGTAGGTTTGGGTCATAACTATCCCAAACTATCTTCAGAATGTCCTTTACTTCACTTTCTTGTATTTTAGTGTCCGATCCTCATCACCCGAAGCGGAAATACTTGGAAGTTGCTTGATTGGTTGCATCTTTAGGGACTTTATAGTGGAGTGTTCTTTTCTCTTTGTATTTAGTTGGCTTTAGGTGGATTTGTCTTGTCACTTTTGGACCTTATATTCTGAGTGACTAACCAACCACTCCACTAGTCTTAAAAGGATTTTGATCTTTCTTTAGAAAGTTGTGGAGTTACCTCCTTAAGGGAAAAGGTTTGATCATGCATCTCTCTTCATTGGAAAGTCATTTGTACGATCTCGTAAGGGAACGATCTGCATATAAGTTGGGTATGGCTAATATTCCTATGGAGGCCAACCAAGGGACCCTTCCAAAAGTGTATCCTTGTTATAGACATTTTTGTGCCTTACAGCTCCAAGCATGAAATGTCCATGAACCAAGGGCTCCTAAGTCCCTAAAAGTGTTGTTCTAACCCCTAAAGGAACAAGGTCAACAAATTACAACTTCTCCTAGAAGTTCTCCACCAGAAACTGCTCAGAATAAGTCAAAACAGGATCATTTCAGCTGCTCCACTGGCTAGGTGCGTTGCATAGCACCTAAAAACACTAGCTAGGTGCATTGCAACACACCTAAATGCACTATGAGGGTGTGTTGGGCGAGAAATGACAAATGGCAGTGTCATTCCGCGAGGTGGAGAGACAATGGAAGCTTCCAGAATCTTCTCCTATGACACTTGCCTCACTGAATTCGACCAAGTATGAGTAAGAGGCCTTCAGTCTCCAAGTGGAAGCAAGAACTGATAGAGAGAAGACACTAATCAAATCACAAGCTGACTCATCCTCCTTACACAAATCTATATATGGATCCGTCATCCCAGAGATCTGGAGGCTGGAATTTTGCACATTGTAAGGAATTGTTGTTGGTTTTGAGACAAACATCAGAGTATTGGGTGATCTATGCTTTGTTGGAGGTGAAGAGGGGCTTCTTTGCTGGGAGGTTGATGCTGGGTCAGGAACCATCGGTTGTAACTCCTCTTGGATCTATTCTTGTTTATCAATAAAAACTATTTGAGTTTTCCTCCATGCTTTTGTATCTTTGATGCTTGTTACATTTGTATGGTTAACTTAAATCTGATCCTAAGTTGTTTAGGAATATAGATCCATGTATTTGTATAGTGTTCCTCTTCTGTGATCTTACAAGTACTTGGTGAAGCTGGGCAAGTAAGGGAGCATGTAGCTGGAAGCTGTCAAAGAAGAGAGGGATTGGATCAAAGGATTAGCGCAAGACACAGGTTGGTTCTTTCTATTCCTCTCTATCTATAGTTCATAAAGGAAATACAAAAGTAGTTTTTCTCTATTTGTTTCTAAGGCAGCTGTCACACCTTAGTGGGATAGAGCAGTTCTAAATAGACACTTTTCCCGGTAACAAAATGGCGACTCCACTGGACTTCTTTTACTGGCGGTACCGTAAAAAGTATTCTGTAGTTTTGCGATTGGTTTGGTACTCCCTCTACCTAGACTTCCAGAGCAGTCCCTTTCGTTCCTTTTCAGACTCCTTAACGGAAAAGGTCCATCTGAGCACTTGTCACTTCAGGCTCATTAAAAATCGAAGGAGACTAGAGTCATCTTTTGTTTTTTCTCGACTCTTAAAAATTGAAAAAACAAGTTGTGTCAAAAGCGTCTAAAATTCATTTAATTCGGAAACATACTTCCCCTTTTATTTTAGTTGATCGAGTAATCCGCAATCGTGGAAGAAAGTCAATTGAAACCCCATCGTTCACGGAGGCTTACGAGTCAACCGTCTTTGTCTCCGGAATCGAAGCCAGTACGGACAAAGAAAACTCGTTTAACCGGTTCCAAATCTCCTATTAAAGTTAGAACAAGTGTTCCAACGACATCAGAGACTCTGGTTACTCCAAACATTTCTGGAATCCCTGCCTCTACAGAAGAAGCTCAACAGCCACAGAGGGACAGTGATATTGATCCTAGTCTGAGAGTAAACACTTGTGTTACCGAACCAGTTTCATCTACAACCGGTTCGGAGAGTCTTGCTCTTCAAACATCTGTAGCTGACGATTCCATACCTTCTTCAGCACCAGAAATATTTTACGGACCTGACGGTCTTCCCCTTCCACCTGGTCTGATTGCAATTGAAGAAATTGTAGAAGATCCTCAAACAAGTACTCCAACGCACTTTGGAGTTGGGATCACTCTATATCCTTCTTCATCAGAAGTTAGTCTACCACCAGCGGAAGCTCCTGTAGAATCGCTAGGTAATCTTTTGGATAGACTACAAATGTCTGAACAACCGTCAACATCTAGGACTGTGTCATCTGACACAGTGACGGCAGAACTCCCTGCTATCACTCCGACAATGTTCGCCGGTATACCATCTGTCCCGACTAGCTCTCAACCGCTAAAAGAAGCCCACTCAGGGGCTATTTCGACAATATGGTCCATTCCTGTTTGTTCATCCAGAATAATATCCGGAAACTTTTATGTTGAGTCTCGACAAATTGATCCATTTGGAGGTCAATTTGGGCATTCCGGTCCCCAAGGGCAAACAATTCCCTTGAGTTCTAGATTACCACCATACGGGGGGCAGTATGCCCTTTCATTATCCCCTCTAGGAGGATATCCATACGGGAGTTCACAACAACATTCAGGTTACGCTGGAATTACCTCAAGTGGTTGGGTACCTATACTACCTCAACAACCAAGAGTTGTGTATTCAATGCAACAATGCGTACCTATGTCGAATATCCCGACTATGCCAGCTATTGTGACGGTGTCGCAAGTTCAAACGCTGCCTGTTATATTCCAACCTCAGGTTTCTCAGGTTGTAATGCAACAGCCCCTTGTCCCTGCAACTCAACCACAATCACCGACTAGTGGAGCGACGCAGGTCCAGACGGGTACAATTACCCCTCACCTTGGTCAAACGGTTAGTATCGCGCAACAGCACATGGATTCACAACCATGGCTGGTGCAATACCAACAACCGCAATTCCAACAAGTATACCAAGGTTTTGAGCAACAAATCTTTGCGAACAGTGGACAACCATACATTCAAAACGGTCAAAATCAACCATTTTACAGTGGTCATGTCCACCAACCTTACCAAACATACCAGCATCAAATGCATTATGTTGGTATGCAAAGACCAACTACTCAGGAAATCCCATCTTATCCTGGGTATGCTTCACCTAACCTGAATCAACAGTTACCCTTTGTGGCAACCTTAGAGTTACCTGATTTAAATCGGTTAACAAACGATCCAATTGCTTACGCCCCTTGGTGGCCAGTGATTCCGCAGAAACTTCCATCAGATATTCCTAAATTTAATGGAAATCCGGGCGAAGATTCATCGAATCACGTGATGACCTTTCATCTATGGTGTTCATCAAACACCCTAAATGATGATTCGATAAGACTTCGCCTCTTTTAGAGGACATTAACGGGTCCGGCGGCAAAATGGTACATTGAATTGCCTAGAGCTTCGTTCGACAACTTCAGTGCCTTAGCCACAACCTTTTTAACCCATTTTTAATTACCAATAAGGTAGGAAACGGGAACAGAACTTCTTACCAACTTCAAACAGACAACGGCCACTCACATATCTGATCATATACATGAGTGGTGACGTCGTCGTAGGATGGTAAAAACGTACGTCCCCGATCAGCTCTTAGCTGAATGGTTTATCAAGTCATTACTGCCTTCCATCACGGAAGATGTGGCAAAGGGGGGAGTCGTAACAGAAGAGCAAGTTATCGCTCGTGCGTAATATTTGGACTTGATTTACACCCAGTCCGGCATGCTCTACGATAAAATACATGACGCCCCTAGACCGGAATTCTCAATTCCTCCTCCTCCTAAATCGAACAATGACTCTCATGCCGGCGACGGTGTGATTGGCACAACAGACACAAAATCGACAAAGGCTACATCCAAAAAGGCCCGTAAGATTTCAAGTCAAAATGCAAAGGATGAACTTCTTGCTTCGGAAGTAAATGTCGTATCCACAGATAAAGGCAAAGAAACCAAACAACCAGGAAGCAAGAAGAAAGGCAAAGGGAAGAAGAAGAAACAGGAGGAATCATCACCTGAAAAATATTCTTCAAACCCTCCTGGAGATAGGAAACCAAAAAATCCATGCTTCATATGTGATGAGGATCATTGGACCGCAAATTGTCCACATAGAGCTGAGCTTAATAAATTCTTGAAGAATTCAAAAACCTCCGCAGTGTTAACTGATCCGTTCCCAAATCCAGGAACAAATCTGGTTGAAAGTGGAAATGCTTCCCCGTCTCAAGTGCTAATGTTGTTGGTTTCAAAACAACAAAATTATGCTTTGATATCGACAAGGAACAAAGATTATGGGAATCCACTGTTGTCGAACAACAAGGATAAAGATCAACCTAGCAGTTCGACAACAACTTCGACGGAAGTACGCCACCCATCATTCCTGAATTGACAATAAAACCGCCAAAGGGAGTAGTACACAAGTCGACGTTTAATCCCCGCGCTAGAGCGGCACAACATTATAATATAGTGGAAGATTTGGCACAATCGCCATCCGCTATGTCGACTCTTGAAGTACTACAGAATTGCCCATCCCAAAGGCGGGCCTTGTTATCAACCATTGTTGGGATTGACCGAAAGGATTCCAATCTTGTATCCTTCGACCATAAAGGATACGATCCTCAATTACAAGCTCAACTAGCTTTCCTTGTTCAAGTGAAAGCCCTCAACAAAACTGTTCATCGAACAATTATTGATGAGGGGGCATCTACATGCATTATGTCGATGAGTTGCTGGAAAACTTTAGGATCTCCAACCTTGTCGCGATCTTCGACGACATTAAAAGCATTCGACGGAAGGACATATATCCCATATGGTATCCTGAATAACTTGAAAGTTGAACTAGGAGGGAAAACGGTAGAAATAGATGTTGAGGTCATCGATGGGAATCTTGATTACAACATCCTACTAGGAAGACCATGGATATATGCCATGGCAGTTGTTGTGTCGACCTATTTTAGAAAGATTGCATTTCCCTTTCAAGGAGGGATTACAGTTGTCGATCAACAAAACTTCCTCCCCAATGGTTCTCAAGTTACTGGAAGCATTCCCATGATCCATGGAAGCCACCATTCGCTTCAAAATATCGGAGTAGGCCTATTAAAATATTCTATACTAATGGGAACTTTCGCTCTTCCACCTCCAATCAATCTGGTGGAAGTAGCGACGATAGGAACCTGCAACATGATATCTTCTACAAAGATCTCAGAAAACGATATCGACATGGATCATGCAGTGGTTTTTCCCCCAAGCCCAACGGAAATATTATAGCAATCAATGTTCCTAGCATGGGAGGCAAACCCAAGTCAACGCTCATCAAGCATTTGGATAGATAGGTCTAGAGAATATGGTACTCCTTCAGATCCTTGGTCGCGAGTGCATGTCACCGACGAAGGAATTGTCCAATCTATGGTAATTGAAGGAGCACCATGGAATGATTCCCACCATCGTTCCCTTCTTCCGGATTGTGGAGAAGATACTCAAGATGACCTTTATCATCCTTCAATCTTTGATTTCCTATCAAATACTGTAAACACGGTGGATTCCGAGCGAAACTTGTCCAACATTGAAGAGACTATAGCCATAAATATCTCGACCAAAACAGATGTTGTAGAGAATATTTATGTTGGCAAATGTTGTTCTCCTTCAGAACTGGAAATATATAACGCTCTTTTTCGCGGATTCAGAGATGTCTTTGCTTGGTCATACGATGAAATGCCAGGCATTGACTCGAGTATCGTTGAACACGAAATTAAGATGTATCCAGATGTCAAACCAGTACGACAACGGCTAAGGCAGGTGCACACCAAGAAAGTCGTTGCCATTAAGGCAGAAGTTGAAAAACTTCTCCATGTTGGTTTCATCTACCCGGTTCCACTAACCGATTGGGTATCGAACATTGTCCCTGTTATGAAAAAACGGAACAATTAGAGTTGTAGAAATTTTGAATAATTTAACACATATTCAATGGAGATTATCCTGATCATGTACTATTGCGGAAAACATACACAATACATAAGCTCCTCTACGTTGATCATCAATATAGCAGCATCAAGAACAATAAAACGTCAAGAGCATTCACACATTAACACAGAATGTATCCCGGGGAAAGCATCTCGCTAAAAACCCCAACTATCTGTATATTAATGATTGAGTCATGTAACATTACAGAGCATAATACTTCTCACAAGAATCTCCACCTCTGTTACACACAATACAGCTCAGATCTGATCTCCAAATCTCTTCCACTGCTTGCCTACCTCCACTGCTCAATACCTGCTCAAGAACTGATGAGAATGGCTCACCAAACTCGTTTTTCACTTGCAAAATAGTCACTCACTCTTTTTTGTACGTGAGCACAAGCTATAATGTGGGCAAATACGTGAGCAAACTCATTTGCATACTCAATCCCTTGATTGTGCAAGATCTGGTAGCAACTGATAGCAATCTGATTCTCTACCACCTGTCCCTGTTGAACTGAACATGCACTGACATGCAACTGAGTTAACTGATGTATTCATTAGTTGTATTATGAGTTAATAACTTGTGAATTAATTGATAACTAATTCACCCAACTCATCTCTAGTCTATTTGCCAGTTAGACTAAATACAACCAGTTTAACAAAGCTAAACTGAACACAACTCCATCAACTCCACAATCAACTCCACCAAACTCAACTGATTGAGTTCTAACTAAAGTCATGCATGCAACAACTCAACTGACTCATAAGAAAAGTGTATTTCCTTCTGACAGCTGCATGTGCCACCTCTGTAGCTCAAACTGAAGTGCTCCAAGAGAATAAGATTAAGTTTATAGTCCAAATATTATTGTGAGATAATAATATTTGACTTTTCTATTTTTGACAGCCAGTCTAAAAATAGACTTCGATCACTCACACTGTGATCACTCACACTTTCATCAAAAATAGAAGTCCATCTATTTTTTCCCAACTTGATCAATCATCCATAAGCAGCAACCTGCAATCCATAGACATGATCCATATGTCTAAAAATAGACATAGTCTAAAAATAGACTTGCGCCAAAAATAGCCTACGGGCCCACTTAGTGAAGGCGACTCTTTTCACTAAGCTCCATCATCTTGTTGCAATCTCAACACTCCCTCTCGACAAGATATGGATTATCAGCAACCCCTATCCTGCCTCGGTGGTACTCGAATTTGCTCCTAGTGAGAGCCTTCATCAGAATATCAACATCCTGATCCTCCGTTGGAATGTACGAAAGTAACATGATCCTCCATTGCACACAATCTCTGATATGATGGTACCTGATGTCAATATGTTTAGGTCTATCATGAAATACAGGATTAGCCGAGAGTTTAATGCAACTCTGGTTATCACAGTAAATCATAGTAGGATCCAAATGAGAACCGAACAAACCAACTAGGATCTTCCTCATCCATATAGCCTCGCATGCAGCCAAACTTGCTGCCATATACTCGGCCTCCGCTGAACTGAGTGCCACGGATCTCTGTTTCCTACTGTACCAATAAACTGCTGTCGATCCAATACTGAAGACCCCTCCTGATGTGCTCTTTCTATCTGTTGGGCTCCCTGCCCAATCTGCATCTGTGAAGCCACATAGCTTCACCTCATCCTCCTGTCTGTACCACAAACCATATCCCGATGTGCCTCTCAAGTAGCGCAATACATGCTTGTCCGCCTTCCAGAAGAGCTTGGTAGGCTTAACCATAGCTTGTGAAAGCTGGTTAACTGCATATCATATATCAGGTCGTGTATTGACCAAATACATTAGCGACCCCACCAACTGTCGATAAACAATGGCATCCACTTCTTCTCCCGAAGTGGCATCCTCCTTCCTCCAACCTCCAGGAAGAGGAGTATCAACAGGCTTGCAGCCATGCATGTTGAACTTCTCCAGTATCTCCCGAGCATACTTGCCTTGAGAAACAAACAGTCCACCACTGCGCTGCGATATTTCCAATCCCAGGAAATAGTGAAGGAGGCCCAAATCCTTCATCTCAAACTCTATAGCAAGATCCTTCTTGCATGACAGTATCAACAGCTCATCACCCGTTAGAATCAAATCATCAACATACAATACAATGATAAGCAACTTACCCTCCACCACAATCTGGTATAGGTTCGGATCCGCCTCGCTCTTGGAGAATCCAAGTCCTGTGAAATAGTTGTCTATCTGTGTGTACCAAGCACATGGTGCTTGCTTCAACCCATACAGCGCTCTCTTGAGCCTGCACACATGCGACTCGCTGCTGAAGACTTCAAAGCCTTCGGGTTGCTCAATGTACACCTCCTCCTCAATGACTCCATTGAGGAACGCAGTCTTCACATCCATCTGATGAATGTGCCATCCCATCTGCGCTGAGAGAGCAAGAATCGTCCGTATGGAAGAATACCTTGCGACAGGAGCAAAGGTCTCCTCATAATCGATCCCCTCATTCTGTGAAAAACCTCGAGCAACAAATCTTGCCTTGTACTTCTCCACACTCCCGTCATCTGCCTGCTTAACTTTGTAGATCCATCTCGAACCCACCACTGATTTCCCTTCCGGTCTAGGAACAATCTCCCATGCACTGTTTCTGACAATAGAATCATACTCTTCCACCATGGCGTCTACCCATGCGGGATCCTCCACAGCTTCCTCGAAAGAGGATGGCTCAGTCACAACACACTTTCTCATAAGAGCCATGTATCCAGTGTACCGATCAAGTGACTATCTCTGCCTACGTTGGGCTGTAGGTGGTCCTACAACTTTCTCTGCATCTTGAGCCAGTCGCTCAGCTTCTGTCAAGCGCTTTCGCCCTCTGATGGTTGGCGCTGCATGAGTGGTCTCTTCCACTCCATGAACCTCGTCCTGTGGCTGATCCACATCCTGAAGCTCATCCTTAGCAACTAATAGCTCCTCATCTGCATGCAAGTGTAGCTCCCTCTCAAGCGAACACTTCATGGCTTTCTCCTCCTGAAATTTTATATCCCGTCGCACAACAGTTTTACCACTATCTGGCAAATACACACGATAGTTGTGGGGCGTATCAGTGTACCCCACAAATATCCCAACCTCTACGGTCAGCTCCAATTTGTTCCTGGCATCCTTCGTCACATGCATGTAAACGTTAGCACCAAAAATCCTCAAATGAGAAAGATCATGCTTCTTACCAGAATAAGTCTCCTCAGGTGTACTCATGCCAAGTATCCTATGAGGACAACGGTTCTGCACATAAACGGTTGTATTGCATGCTTCCGCCCACAAGTGAAGGGGTAGGCCCTGATCATGCAACATTTCCCGTGCAGCACCCACAATCGTTCTGTTCTTCCGCTCAGCTACCCCATTCTGCTGTGGGTTATGGGGAGCTATGAGCTCTCTACGAATCCCTTCTGTCTTGCAGAAATCCTTGAACTCGTCCGAGATGTATTCACCACCATTATCGCTCCTAAGAGCCTTCACCTTCTTCCCCGACTCCTTCTCGACTAGTGCTTTGAATTCATAGAACTTTGAATATGTCTCGCTCTTCTTCTGCATGAAGAAGATCCAGCACTTACGAGAGAAATCATCAACAAAAATCACATAATACCTATGTTTTGCTGTCAAAGCAACTGAGAAAGGTCGACACATGTCTGTGTGAATTCTCTCAAGGATCGTCGTGGCGTGACTATCCTTCTCGTGAAAGGTGGCTTTCACAAACTTCCCCAAAGTACACCCCTTACACTGATTTGACTGCGCAAGTGTGCCTTTAGGAAGCCCTGTAGTGATCTACTGCAGTATCTTCAAGGCTCCATGGTGAAGGTGACCCAATCTCCTGTGCCACAACTCGCCATCATCCCGGCTCACCAATCCTTCTGCCTTGCCTGCCATTGCTGCGCATACATCTACATGCAACTGATAAAGGTTCCTCACTCGAACCCCTATCTTCCGGGTCTCACCAGTTGTCTTGCTACGCATGAAGGCCTTTCCCTCGCTGAAAACAACATCATACCCCTTGTCTTCTAACATCGCCATTGAGATGAGATTCTTCGTCAATCCTGGAACATGCATGACTTCCTTCAATACAAAGGGTTTACCAGACTCCCTCTCAAAGGAAATGGTACCGATACCGGTCGCACTGTATCTACCATCATCGCCCATCTCGATGTGCACTCCAAGATCTTTGTCCTCCAGATCAAAGAACAAATCTCTATCTCCCGTCATGTGAAAAGACGCACCACTGTCCAAGAACCACACTGATCCCATCACACTTGAAACCAAGCATGCGATCAATGAAAAATCAAGCTCAAACTGAGAAGCTAAGGCCTCTCCCCCTGCAGATCCAGCAGCTTGCTTGTTCTTCTTCTTCTGTGAACAATTTGTGGCATAGTGTCCGTGCTGGTGACAGTGAAAACACTTCACCTTGGACATATCCTGCTTCTTTCCTTTCGCACCAGACTGAGAAGCTTTCTTGATCTTCCCTTTCTTTGCTTTGGCAGCCAAAGCACAATTCTCTTCATCAGCTCCCTTTGACGAAGATCCGTCCCTGGTACTCCGCCTGATCTCCTCCTGCACAAGATCTGACCATAGTCTTTCCCATCCTGGCAATTTCTCCCGACCATTGACAGAGTCCTAATAGGAATGCCAACTCTTCGGAAGACCAAGGAGAGCCAAGCTCACCAAGTCCTCATCATCGACAGTAACCCCCACACTTCCCAGCTCATCTCGACACTGAGTGAACTTCGTGAGATACTTGGGAATACTGTCACCCTTCCCGCATTTGATGTTTCTGAGTTTATCTTTGAGCGCCAGCTTCCTCTGATCGCTCTTGCTTTGGAATAATTCTGTTAATGATTTCCACATCAAATATGGAGTAGCCTTTCCATGGAGGCTAGACACAATGTGATCCTTCACGCCCTCCAACAGAATCCTTCGACATTTTGCGGTCTTCTTTTGCCAAACTTCCGCCTCAGCAGCATCAGTAGGCTTTGGGATATCTGTATCTATGAACTCCTTCAGCCCGTTATCATCCAATACTGCCTCCATCCTGTCCTTGCATGCAATATAGTTTGAGTTGCCCTCAAGAGCATACCCCAATCGCAATCCATTGAAAGACATTGTTGCGTTGTCACCAAGAAAACACTACTGCAAATTCGAATTCCACCAGCAACCAACTCAACTGCTTCCGATCTAGAATTCGTGAGAACACAATATTTCTCGTATAGAGATTGACTGTATGGGCATTCACCGGATATTTCACCTTCCAAAGGAAGGATGAATCCAGAGGCTACCTGGCCCGATTACAGGCTCTGCCTAGAGAAATAGAATGTAAACACTTCCTGAATAGTAGATCTAATGATCAACAGCTCTGATACCATGTAGAAATTTTTTCTACAATTATCTAGCTCTGATACCATGTAGAAATTTTGAATAATTTAACACATATTCAATGGAGATTATCCTGATCATGTACTATTGTGGAATACATACACAATACATAAGCTCCTCTACGTTGATCATCAATATAGCAGCATCAATAACAATAAAACATCAAGAGCATTCACACATTAACACAGTATGTATCCCGGGGAAAGCATCTCACTAAAAACCCCAACTATCTGTATATTAATGATTGAGTCATGTAACATTACACAGCATAATACTTCTCACAAGTATCTCCACCTCTGTTACACATAATACAGCTCAGATCTGATCTCCAAATCTCTTCCACTGCTTGCCTGCCTCCACTGCTCAATACCTGCTCAAGAACTGATGAGAATGGCTCACCAAACTCGTTTTTCACCTGCAAAATAGTCACTCACTCTTTGTTGGACGTGAGCACGAGCTATAATGTGGGCAAATACGTGAGAAAACTCATTGGCATACTCAATCCCTTGATTGTGCAAGATCTGGTGCACAACTATAGTCACAACTGATAGCAATCTGATTCTCTACCACCTGTCCCTGTTGAACTGAACATGCACTGACATGCAACTGAGTTAACTGATGTATTCATTAGTTGTATTATGAGTTAATAACTTGTGAATTAATTAATAACTAATTCACCCAACTCATCTCTAGTCTATTTGCCAGTTAGACTAAATACAACCAGTTTAACAAAGCTAAACTGAACACAACTCCATCAACTCCACAATCAACTCCACCAAACTCAACTGATTGAGTTCTAACTGAAGTCATGCATGCAACAACTCAACTGACTCATAAGAAAAGCGTATTTCCTTCTGACAGCTGCATGTGCCACCTCTGTAGCTCAAACTGAAGTGCTCCAAGAGAATAAGATTAAGTTTATAGTCCAAATATTATTGTGAGATAATAATATTTGACTTTTCTATTTTTGACAGCCAGTCTAAAAATAGACTTTGATCACTCACACTGTGATCACTCACACTTTCATCAAAAATATAATTCCATCTATTTTTTCCCAACTTGATCAATCATCCATAAACAGCAACCTGCAATCCATAGACATGATCCATATGTCTAAAAATAGACTTGCGCCAAAAATAGCCTGCGGGCCCACTTAGTGAAGGCGACTCTTTTCACTAAGCTCCATCATCTTGTTGCAATCTCAACAAGAGTGTGCGTCGATTATAGGGATGTAAATCAAGCTTGTCCAAAAGACAACTACCCTATGCCCTTCATTGACCAGATAATTGATGAATGTGCCGGATGCGAAATCTTTTCATTCATGGATGGATTCTCCGGGTATAATCAAATAAATATCCACCCACAGGACCAGTCAAAGACTTCATTTATTTGTTCGTGGGGCACCTTCGCATATCAAAAATTACCCTTTGGTTTAAAGAACGCAGGGGCGACGTTTCAGAGGGCAATGAATTATGCCTTCCATGACATCAAAAACATCGTTCAGCCATACCTCGATGACCTTCTGGCTCATTCGCGAAAGCGGACTGATCACCCGCAGCATTTAAGAGCGATATTTCTACGTTGCCGACACTACAAGATACGACTCAATCCACACAAATGTGTATTTTGCATCAGTTCTGGTCGTTTACTCGGCTTTGTAGTCTCGAAGGACGGGATTCGTCTCGACCCATGTAAGGTCCAGGCAATCATAAATTTGCCTCCACCTTCGAATTTGCTTCAGATTCAGAAACTCCAAGGGAAAGCAAACTTTCTGAGGAGGTTCATTCCAAATTACGCCGAACTTGCTAAAGGTTATACATGTCTTTTGAAAAAGGAAGTACCCTTTGTATGGGATCAGGTTGCGCAAGCTTCCTTTGATGCTTTAAAAGAATCCCTAATGAAAGCATCATTAATGTACGCTCCTGATTATCAAAAAGATTTTAACCTGTATCTGGCTGCAGCGGATACAACCATCGCAATGGTTTTAGTTCAAGAAGTCGATGGAACTGAACATCCTATATATTATTTGAGTAAAAACTTAAATGATACAGAAAGCAAATATTCTTACGTTGAAAAGCTAGCACTCGCAGCAGTTCAAGCAATACAGAGATTTTGACACTATGTCCTCTTTCGGAAAACTACCGTTCTGTCAGATTGCAACCCCATGACTTATATATTGTCGCGACAGTTGCTGGGGAGCAAATATTCAAAATGGATAGCAATCCTACAAGAGTTTGATCTGGAATTTGTAAAATCCAAGTCAAAGAAAGCTCTAGTTTTCGCAGAATTATTGTGCGATCTCCCATCGTCGTCCAACGATGAAACATCCGAAGAAACAATCATGGATGAAATTTTGTTTCTGATATCAACAAGCAATGAGTGGTATGGGGATATAATTTTTTATCTCCAAACCCAAAAATATAGGCCAAACACCTCCCACTCCGAACAAAAACGTATTCGATACCAAGCAAAAGACTACATGATTGTCGGTGATACACTTTACCGTCGTGGTATCGATACAGTTCTGAGAAGGTGCCTCACCCATTAGGAGGCCGAAAAAGTCCTGAATGACTGTCATTCAGGCGCGTGTGGGGGGCATCAATATGGATATGCTACAGCACAAAAAATTTTACGAGCAAGATACTTCTGGCCAACAATGTTCAAAGATTGCATAACCGCAGTCAGAAGTTGCCATGCTTGTCAAATTTTTGATAGCAAAACCAGAAGACCACCCGCACCTCTACAGCCAATAGTTGCTGTTGGGCCATTCGCCAAATGGGGCATCGATTTCATGACATGTAACCCCACCTCGACCGGGGGGTATGGGTATATCATAGTCGCAATTGACTATTTTACCAAATGGGCCGAGGCAATGCCTACATTAGATAATACTAGTGAAACAGCTGCCCTTTTTTTTTCAATCATGTAGTCGCCAGATTCGGCGTACCACAGGCTATAGTCACAGATCATGGATCGCATTTTCGCAATCACATGATGGTTGAATTAGCTGCCAAACTAGGGTTGTCTCACGACAGCTCTACTCCATATTATCTGCAAGCCAACAGACAAGTTGAAGCAATCAACAAGGTCCTGAAACGCATGCTACAAAGGATGATCGGAGTTCACAAAAGAAGATGGCACCTAATCCTGTACTCAGCTTTGTGGGCTTACCGAACATCGGTAAGGAATGCAACCGGGTTCACACCCTTCCAACTGGTATATGGCCTGGAAGCAGCCTTACCAATCCAGTGTGAAATTTCGTCTCTCAAACTCGCAATTGATCTCCTCCCCAGAACTTCAGAAGAAGAAGCTCGTTTCTTGGAATTAATCCAATTGGATGAAACCCGTCGTGACGCCGCTTTGGCTAACGAAGCCCATAAGAAACGATTCAAGGCGCAGTTCGACAAAAATGTCAAACCCCGTGTCTTCTCAGAAGGTGACTTGGTCTTGCTTTATGACCAAGAATCCGATAAATTGGGAGCAGGTAAATTTAAGTCTTTATGAATGGGTCCCTATATTGTTAAACGAGTGTTAGCAAAAGAAGCCTATGAGTTAATGGATTATGACGGAATTCCACTGGCGCAACCTCGTAATGGGTTGTACCTCAAGCGTTACTATGCGTAATGGTAACCCGTACGCTTTTGTTATGTTTTTGTTTTCGCTAAAAGTATTTATTTTGGTCAAGTAATCCACTTTTTACATTTGTTGCAGATGTCAAACCTATTGGAGTCATGTGTTGGATATGCCGACGGAGCGAGTCGTAGTTCGCGGAACCTATCTTCCGCAGCCTGGGCTATTTTTGATCCAAGCGGCGAGTTAGTAAGTTTCAGAGGGGTATGTATTGGTCGATCAACAAATAACATCGCTGAATATAGCGCGTTGATAGAACTTCTCTCTGATGCCATCACACATGGTATACGCCGACTAATTGTCAGGCTAGACTCACAACTCGTAATACTACAACTCACTGGTATCTATTCTGTCCGAAATCTAGCTATTTATCGCATGTTCCTAAGGGTTAAGATTTTGGAAAGACAATTTGATTCTATTCAATATCAACATATTTCCAGAAACTTAAACACATTAACTAACTCATTAGCAAATTATGTGTTAGATAGACATTTGCAACATTTATAAAAAGAAACATACCATCAATGTTTGCATTTGGATCATGTAACTTAACCAAAATAAAACTCCGAAAATCAAAAATATATATAACTGTTTATGGTTTACACATAATGTTCTGTAACCAAGACAAAATCAGTCAAATGACCAAAAAACTCAAAATGCTAGGGGGCACCCTAGTCTAATGATGCTCGTGATAGCAAGTCACAGCCTGTGCGATCATGCGCAAGAGACGAGTCCATCGTCTTGGCACACCAGTAGTATGCCGCTGTAGCCTCAAGGGTAGCTTGTCAGTCCTCACATCTGGAATACCAAGAGTGAGGCCCTCAACCTGCTCCTGTAATGCTGCGAGAGTCTCGGCCACGTCAAGGTCACGAAGGATAGCCCTTCTGATGGCCTCTCCTGCTGGGGCAGCAGCTGGTACTCTCAGGCGAACTGCTGGATGAATAGGACCAACATCTGCATGTACACATGAGTTTGATTAAAGTCTTGATAGAATAAAGCACAAGGACATTATAAGCAAAAACGATAAACAGGAATATGGTCAGAGATTTTACCAATGGCGCCCCACTGCTCGCCATCCGGCAATACTAAATCTAGATCACCCCGGAAGTCCATGCCAGCGTATGGATACTCAGAACAAACCATCTCCTGACGATCAAACCACCTGAAGAAGGTACCAGAAAATGAAATCTGAGACTGGCCAGCATGCCTAGACATATGGTCAACCCATCTCTGCATACGTGGTTTAGTAGGAGAAGGTAAATCGAGTGCAATGTACTGCGGCTGCATCAGTGGTATCTTCTCCAAGGCAAAGGCGGTCAAAATATAACCATACCCAAAGTTCTTCAACCTCCCGCTCTTTATCTTGGTCAGCTGTTCTTTCATCACAAGAAGTACTGCGTCGCACCAGTTGAACACCTTCGGTTGGAGGCATTCCAAGGCATGCTGCATGTAAGATCGATTGGCTACATGAAGAGACACACTACCGTCCATCCTACCAAAAGTAAACAGAATAGTCCTAAGGGACCTGTCAGTGACATCACGGATGATGATCTTGTCGTCTTTACTCGGCTGAGATCCTTCTCTGCAGTACCGACGGACATAATCTCTCACAGAATTGCCTCCTCGAACCGAACCTGACAAAGAGATGGGGGCGCCCCGCCTCAACAATCCG
The DNA here is from genome assembly GCA_031772625.1 of Pinus tabuliformis. NCBI lineage: Eukaryota > Viridiplantae > Streptophyta > Pinopsida > Pinales > Pinaceae > Pinus > Pinus tabuliformis. The sequence continues at coordinate 10,964,709 of CM062816.1, forward strand.
GTCAAGAAATAGATGTCTACTGCAGTCAAGGGGATAGATTTGCCCCTGATCTGGAAAACCTGATTGGTAGGATCCCAAGCATCGAGCAAATACTGCAGTAAGTTGATCTGCTGTCTCATGCTAGAAATGCGGAAGAACTTCAGCAAGCCACAATTCCGCAGCGCGTTCACTCTAACTGGATCATGTAGGGCAAGCATCTCCTCTTCTTCATGCTCACATTCTCGCCATGTAATGGTCATCTTACTCCAAAGATCTCTGAAAAAAAAACAAGAGAAGAGTTAGGTCCTGATTTTGGTGAGAAACAGGCAAAATATTTCATCAAAAATCGTGCATCAAATTCCCTTTTTGCGCCCAACGCACCTGCAGCAGTGTTCTAGGTGCATTGAATGTCAGATAGCCTTTAAACAGGCCAACATTCAACGCAGGTTTCGATACACTGGGGGTGCGTTGATGGTAGAACGAGTTCCTTAAACCCCAGGGGCTCAGAAAAGTTAGGAATCAAGCTCAAAATGAAAAATGGAAACCATGAAATGAAAGAGCTCAGGTTTAGCTCCTACCTGGTCCAGACGGCGTCGAGAATCGTCCACAGAATCTCCCGAAATCAACTAATGAAAATCGAGGGGGAAAAGCACCTCCAAAGCTCCAACAAACCAAGTTCAAATGAAATGGTAAAATGAGAGGTAAAAAACACTTTTTCATTACTTTTACGTAGTTCAAAGTAAAATATTAGCGTTTTAACTCGTTTTCAAGCAAATATTGTTCATTTCTGACTAGTTTGATGAAGCAGTTGAAAATACAGTACGATCTTTGAAAGGACAAAGCTATTTATGGTGAAATCAAAACAAGACCATTTAATCAAGCAGTGTTACCGCAAGGTTCAAGCTCATTAAAAAATAAACCCGCATCGAGCAAATGTTTCCACCCGCGTTTAAGCTCGTTAAAAAATGAACTATTCCCCGGTAAATAACCACCGTGAATGTAGTACTTCAGCCATTAAAGCCTTGGTCATGTTTGCACTGTCACCTCCACTTTTTCATTGGCCGATCATTCACCTCCACTTGATTGTTTACCCATTTTGAGGAACAGCTGCGAAGAGTGATTTCACTAGCCATCCTTGTGACACTGTCGTGATTGGAAAATTCCAAACCTTACCTGGAATCAGCTGCTACCCATTTTATCACTCGTTCCTCAAAAGACGAGTCTCCTTTAAGCTCTTTTCAACTGACTCGTAAAATATGAAAAGATTGCCGAGTCCTTGGCCTTCCAGCTCGTTAAAGGGACAGGAAGTGCTATCCCTCCTCTAGATTTTAATCTTTTTGGACCTGAGGGATTATTGCACAAAAAGATCGAGCACTTGTTTTGTTCGGCTCGTTAAAACTATCGAAAATTCATCCCTTCTGTACTGTTTTATACTTTTTCGGACTTAAGGGATTAGATGATGAAAAAGGAATTTTGGAGTTACCTTTACGTACCTTTTCAGACTCTCTAAAATTGAAAAGGACCGAGTTATATTTGTCGTTAAACTCATTAAAAATATTAAGAGCAACAAACTTGTCTTTAGACGAGAACGAGTTTCACTATCGTTAGGCTCGTTAAAACATAGCGATGGGTTTGCCCAAAGGGCAAATTATAGAACAAGCATATGTTATCCTCCTCAAGCTTGACAAAAATAAAGAGGTACTGGTCAGCAATGACTGGGGAAAAATTGGGAAGAAAACTCAAAGAAACTTTGTTGGTAGCAAGTCGCTCTTGAACATGACACCTCCACTCCGTGTCCGAGTCGGGTTGGGTTGTTTCATTCACCGGTCACATCGCCATGGTCACACCATACCATCCACATTTGGGGTTAATGCTACCAATCCATCACATCAGTGTCGCCGATATGTTCAAGATAAGTCATCCAGAGAAGTCACCTGTGTCTCACCCACTACCATACATTATACTCCATTCTTTCATGACCACCACCCTGAACCTTATATCACCAGATCGTTTTCACCTCCATCAAAATCATTTGCTCCGTTCCGTGTCATTGATGTGGGATTCATTAAGTCCCTCCTGTGACGGATCACTTCTTGTCGACATCAGCTCATTATCCAAGAAGTTGATCTAGGAACACCCCATTCAGTACCTTGAAGCTTTCATGCCTCAATGGCAAGTTTCTCACTTCCGGCGACAGGTTTACATCAATGGCCTTCGACCGAAAGATTTTGCGTGGTGTTCGACGCCAAGTCCTTTATTCACACCACGTGAATTGTATTGCAGTACCTTGAGGGTCATTATCATTATCGGTGATTCCTCTCGCGCTTGTTAACAGTTTACATCATTGACTGGTAATCAAGCGATGTCTTTCCATGTTCGACTTCAAAACATTTCTCACATGGATCAACTTGTACTTCGAGTGAAGATCGGACGAGATTGAAGACCCCGGATCTAGTTTCATCCATCCGGGCTGCGATATATATTCAGGGAAATAAAGACATTAAATGTACAAGCACTGGAGCGCAGATAATCATCCTACCAAAAGGATGATGGCTCTATCAGAATCATCAGTCTACAATCAGACGATTGTCTGTCCTATGTACATCAAAATGAACTTATAAAGCTGAGCATGGGAATGCCCGCCTCAGCTAGATCATGAAAAATAGTATGAAGATAATGTATTGTATTGTATCTTATTACAGGTCTCCTCCCAGCATTGAAAGAACTTCGGATCCTCATAATAAAGCATTTCACCCGGCACCAAAAGGTTAACGGCCTCATACTTTAGGGGGCAACTGTTATAGACATTTTTGTGCCTTACAGCTCCAAGCATGAAATTTCCATGAACCAAGGGCTCCTAAGTCCCTAAAAGTGTTGTTCTAACCCCTAAAGGAACAAGGTCAACAAATTACAGCTTCTCCTAGAAGTTCTCCACCAGAAACTGCTCAGAATAAGTCAAAACAGGATCATTTCAGCTGCTCCACTGGCTAGGTGCGTTTCATAGCACCTAAACACACTAGCTAGGTGCGTTGCAACGCACCTAAATGCACTATGAGGGTGCGTTGGGCGAGAAATGACAAATGGCAGTGTCATTCCGCGAGGTGGAGAGACAATGGAAGCTTCCAGAATCTTCTCCTATGACACTTGCCTCACTGAATTCAACCAAGGATGAGTAAGAGGCCTTCAGTCTCCAAGTGGAAGCAAGAACTGACAGAGAGAAGACACTAATGAAATCACAAGCTGACTCATCCTCCTTACACATATCTATATATGGATCCCTCATCCTAGAGATCCGGAGGCTGGAATTTTGCACATTGTAAGGAATTGCTGTTGGTTTTGAGACAAACATCAGAGTATTGGGTGATCTATGCTTTGTTGGAGGTGAAGAGGGGCTTCTCTGCTGGGAGGTTGATGCTGGGTCAGGAACCATCGGTTGTAACTCCTCCTAGATCTATTCTTGTTTATCAATAAAAACTATTTGAGTTTTCCTCCATGCTTTTGTATCTTTGATGCTTGTTACATTTGTATGGTTAACTTAAATCTGATCCTAAGTTGTTTATGAATATAGATCCATGTCTTTGTATAGTGTTCCTCTTCTGTGATCTTACAGGTACTTGGTGAAGTTGGGCAAGTAAGGGAGCAGGTAGCTGGAAGCTGTCAAAGAAGAGAGGGATTGGATCAAAGGATTAGCGCAAGACACAGGTTGGTTCTTTCTATTCCTCTCTATCTATAGTTCATAAAGGAAATACAAAAGTAGTTTTTCTCTATTTGTTTCTAAGGCAGCTGTCACACCTTAGTGGGATAGAGCAGTTCTAAATAGACACTTTTACCGGTAACAATCCTTGTACTTTTCCTTTCTTTGGAAACGTTGGTACCCCCTTGATGACCACTTTGAATATTCCTAGATTGAATGTTCGACTACCAGTTTAGCTTTGGTCCACTCTGAATATTCCAAAGGTTCTTGAAGCTTCTCAGATGAATGCTTTATTTCAAGGGCGTCAAATGGGTGTTAATTTTTCATCTTCTTCAAAAGAGAAATCTAGGATTCCTCTTTCTCCTCCAGAAGAAGATGAAGAATAGTTCTATCCATGAATCATCACCAACCCTGCAAGTCATGTTTGAGATGAGCTTCCAGCCGCTACAAGTCATGCTAGGGTCATAAGTCTAGTCATTGTAAGTCATACTAGCAATGGGTCACTTACCTCTAGGTGTCATATTTCTGTTGACTCACCCACTTTTGTGAGTAGGACTGGGGGCATACATCTAGTCACTGCAAGTCATACTAGCAATGGGTCACCTACCTCTATGAGTCATATTTCTGTTGATTCACCTTCTTCTATGAGTAGGAATGGGGGAAAAAGTCCTATATCTCTTGGTAAAGAGTCACTAACCTCTGCGAGTCATGTTGGGGACTCTCCACTAACCACTGCTAGTCATGTTGGCGGAATGGATGTTGATCAAAAACCTAGGCATAGAAGATTTAAACCAAAGTTCCCTTGTAAGCTATGTAAGGGAGACCATATTACTCATTTGTGCCCTAGTATTTCAGTGGTACAAAGGTTATGGTCCAAGTCTGATAATTCTTTTACTCCTGAATCTGTTATGGTTTCTCAATAATCTAATCAACCATTGGTTGATGAAGTGGTCGAGCCAGTGAAATCTCTAGCTGATTCCACTCCTATTTTGGTGGGTTAAGTGCCTAATAATAGAGTCTTCTTGATTTCTAGTATGAAGTCTCTGGTCTAGGGGGAATTCTGGTATCTTCGAATGTACCCCCTCCAAGTTCTAGGAGTGTCTCATTTGATTGGAATAATCTTGTCAAGCCTCGTATTCCTTTTGTTGCACCTTTCCAAATAAGGGTTATAGTTAATTCCAAAAATGTATATCAATGTATGGTGGATAAAGGATCCTTTGCAAGTATTATATCCTCCTTAACATGGAAATGTTTGGGTTCTTCAAAGTTGTTGGCAGTTGATAGTCAGTTGTTAGCCTATGATAGAAGACCTGGTGAATCTATGGGTGTTCTTCCTCATTTGTCTATTACTTTAGGTGGGAAGATTATCTTAGTCGATATGATGGTGGTCGATCGCCTTTTATACTTTAATATGATATTTGGGCGTGATTTTGTCTATGCTATGAATGTCTTGGTGTCTTCACTCTTTCGAGTGATCTATTTTTCTCATAATGGAAATATTGTGACTATTGATCAGCTTGCATTTGATAATCACCCCCTTAATTCAAATTTACTATAGAATACCCCTTGGTATGTTCCAAGTGTTCAGGCCAACTCTACCCGGCCACAGGTGAACTATGTGGCATTGTATCCTCAATGTTCAATTGCTTATGAGAAGGATCCTTTGAACTATTATTTTCCTTCTTGGGAATTGGTCCCGACAGTTGACTAGGTGATTTCTCCTATGGGGACATGGGACCCTTTAATTCCCTCTTTTGATCCTTCTAGTTCTCATGATTTCCTAGAAGTTGAGTTTCCTTCACAGGAGGAACTTTTTGAAGCCATGGGTTTTAACTACCAAAGGAGTCCTGGGCCCGAGCCTCGCAAGGGGCTTATCCTGAAGAACTATTATGTGCAAGACGCAAGGTTGCATGGTTCCTAGTACCATATTGTACGTATAAGGTACACATTTTCAAGCTTTGTGTTCTATAACACAAGATTTTATTTGAAGTTTATATATCATATATATTAACTTCTTGTCTAGTGTCCCTAATTATGTCTACAAAACTTGGAATACTTCTCCATTGGGCATTTTTATGTTTGATCTGCTTTGATAGGTATTGGTTCTCGAAACTGGCATATAGGTTAGGTTGTTCACCTACACTATGCATTTATCAATTTCCTTTTCCACTTTGGCCTTAGGATCAACCCCACCAAGATATGATGCAAAACCTTCTCATTTCTTAGAAGTGTCACAACTTGTGTTGCAGAGCCTACCTTATCATGGGTGCCCTAGATAGTACCTTGTTATCACTTGGCACCCATGTTGAAATTTTATTCTTAGACTCGGGAGTCCTCTTTAGTCCCGCCATGACTTTGCAATGAAGCCTCATTCCTCTTCTTCTTCGCTAATTTTCTGGCTTTATACCCTAGAGGCTCCCACATGTTGAGTTGTACTGCTACATTGCATGTTGACTATTTGTACCTTTTGGCCTTAATCATGCTTCACATGGACTCATGTATGAGGCACGTTTTGACCATGTCTTTCTGCAAAATCAACCTTGCGATCACTTAGCCTTTGCAACTTGACACCTTATGTCTGTGGAAAGAACATTTCTTTGAGTGTCATTGACTAGTTTTGTCACCTTGCATTGAGCATAGGGATGTTCCACTCCTACGAACTAGCACATTAGTATTTAGACACTCATTGTTTCCATTGTACCATATACATTCTTTTATTCCTTTTCAAGCTTTTTAATATGAAAAAAGATGATAAAAAATTATATATTGAAAAAAAAAAGAGTGGGAACGAGACATTACTTCCTTAATTGGTTGGCAGCAAGAATCGGAAGATGTAGATTGCTCAATGGTGTTTTCAAAAGCATTTGTTACCATCTTAGGTGGATATAAGAAGGTATTCAATTGGATTTTCTCCAAGACTATCGCAAATCATCGGTTCAACACTAATCTTGAGGTCTGCTTATAGTGAACTGTCTTAGCTTGAGCTTAAGTATTTTATTTTGTGGTTTCCTTTCCCATTGGTTTTTATGTCTTTGTCTAAGTGTATTTTCAATTTTTGTCTCTTGGTACTTCACTCAAGTTTAGATCCCCTCTTCATTCACAACTTGTTGTTTTTATTAAGTTTGGCTTAAGGAGGGTCTTTTTTGGGCCCTATCCTGTCATCCTTCTGGTTTTGTTTATTGTATTAGGGCTCTTCCTGGTTAATTGATTTCTTCCCCCTTTCCCATATTCTTGTTCAAGCCACTCCTGTTCATTGTTACTTCATCAATGCAATATTAGCAGTATAAGCATCACCAAATGAATATCAAACCAAACTAGAGAATTATCACCAAGATACTCATGCATAGCTCCCCCTGATATCATACAATACTAATCATGTGGACCTGATAATCATCACCTGCTCTTCATGAGGTCATGTACCTATAGTCACTGTTAGAAGTATGCTTTAAGAATAATGGAATGTAGTAGCATCAATCTTCCCTATGTATCTGACTGATATTCCTTCTTCCTCCAAATCTGCTTGCAATTTCTAATCACATGTTGGAACTTATCCCATCTTTTGCTTCCATTCCAAGTGCTTGACCTGCAATCAATGGCCTTATGCCCAAATGAGTTACAAGAGAAACAATATCCATGAAACCAAACTTTATGCCTAGGGACAAATCTTGAGTTTGATCTAGGAGATTTTCTTTCAGATGAGTGACTTAATTCAATTTCCTTTTGAAACACCTCATGATGGTTGTTCTTATTATTGCACTATGGATATGAAGTTGTTAGGCCCCTATACTACTAGTGTAACCCCTTATTGTTATTATTACAACCCCCTTATTATATTGTTGTACCCATGTAGTCCCCATATTGTTACTATTGTGCCCCATAGAAGCCCACTATTGTTATTATTGTGCCATTACATTATTACTGTTATGTCAGCTCTGATTATATTATGACCCCTTAGACTCCTATATATAGAAAGGAGGTCTTGTCATTTGTATCATCCAAGAATTGTTCATTTGTGTAATGTAATGGAGGCTGCCCCCTCGAAGAGGCTTATTTCTAAGGCGTTTATCTATCTTTTCTATCTTTTTGGTGAGCTGGTTTCATAAAATTTGGTATCAGAGCTTTGGATTCTAGGGTTTCGCTGCTCCAAACAGGTCATCGTGGAATTTTCGCTATAACGTTTTTTATATGACGTTTCAAATACTAAAAACAAAACCCATTTGGGTTGAAATCGTTCTGAACCTCGGGTCCGAATTTCAGAGCTTTTCGTGCTATATTTGCGGAGATATGATCTGAGGAAGTTGGCATTTTTGCGGACTCCTGAATTACATTCCAAACAAGTGACCTGGGGAAAATAGTCATAACTTTTGTTTTGAGCATCAGATTGAAATTTCGTAAGAAGTTACAGAAAGGGGACAAATTGTAGTTTCCTGTGTATATTTTTCAAATCCCAAGGTCAAAACAGTGACACGTGGCACTTCATACAAGTTTGCTCTTCTAAAACGGTATACAATCAAGTCATCTTGGGAGATTATGCATAACCCTTTCTTGGAGAATCTAAATTCAATCAGACTAGTGGCATTAGAAGAGGACGCAGAGGGTTACTACAGATCGCAGTTTCAGAACTTAAAGATCCAAAAGTACAGAGTTACAGTGATTTCAAGATCGAGCTCCTAAAATCAAGAAAAAGTGAGATGAGGAAGTTTGATGGAAAGGATCCGGTAAATTGGATACTACAGATGAAGAAATATTTTGATCTACATAGTGTACCACTATTACAAAAGGTATGTATTGCATCTTCATATTTAGAACAAGATCAATTTTTATGGTATAAAGGGCTTTGTTCTCATAAACAACTTGTTACATGGTCAATTTTCATGGAGGAAATTATAGAACATTATGAGAATACAAAGAGCAACACCTTCTTTAGAGAAACACCAAAACAATTGGAAGAAAAAAGAGAAAAAGGGTTTTGTTACAAAGTGGTAAGAAAAATTATGGCAACAAGGAATTTTACCCCTCACAACTATAAAGATGGAAGTGTTGTTTCTCCTAGCCTTCCACAACCTACAAGGGTTACACCACAACAATTGGAAGAAAAAAGAGAAAAAGGGCTTTGTTACAATTGTGATAGCAAATGCACTAAAGGTCATAAGTGTGCTGAGAAGAAATTATTTTACATAGAGTATGAAAAGGAGGAAGAAAATGATCAAGAAACATCAAAAGAATAGAATATACGCCAGGACCCAACCCCAGAGAAAGAAGAAATGAATCCAACCATATCTTGTAAAGCATTGGCAAGAATTACCACTCCTCAAACTCTCAAGATAGAAGGACATATCAAGAAGAAAAAGGTTCAAGAAGTGAAATATCACATCAAGAAAGAAGAAATGAATCCAATCATATCGTTTTATGCATTATCCAGAATTACCACTCCTCAAACTATCCAGATAGAAGAACATATCAAGAAAAAAATGTTCAAGAAGTGAAAGATCACATCGAGCATCAAGAAATGAATCCGACCATATCTTGTAAAGCATTGGAAGAAATTACCACGCCTCAAACTCTCAAGATAGAAGGACATATCAAGAAGAAAAAGGTTCAAGTAGCGAAAGAAAATGTCGAGCATCAACAACAAATTCTCTAAATTTTAAAGGATAACACCACTTCGAATGAAACAACAGGTAGATCAACATCGTAGTGAAAAATGTTTTGATGTAGGTGATTGGGTATTTTTATGCTACATCTCAAGCAAGCTATTTATGAGAAGGAAATGTTGGCAATACTACATGCACTTAAGAAATGGTGACCTTACTGAATGGGAAGGCACTTCAAGGTAAAAATGGATCATGATAGTCTTAAATACTTTTTAGAACAACTATTATCTTTAGAATAGAAAAATGGGTCACAAATATATTGGGTAGGACTTTGACATCATCTATAGAAAAGGGAAGCAAAATTTTATTGCAGATGCACTCTCAAGAAAGGATGAGGATGTGGAAGCATTGTTTTATTCTATTTCTAAAATCCAACCAGATTAGATAAATGAAGCAAGGGATGAATGAAAGAAGGACGAAGAAGTATGGCCACTCATTCAAAAGTTGCAGAAGATCCCAATTCAAACAATATTTCCAGAACTTGAAGAGGAAGGAAAAATCATATTGGAACCTGGAGCAGTCACAGAAACAAGAACCCGACAGCTACAAAATCGATCAATTTCAGAGTATCTCATCAAGTGAAAGAACTTACCCGCTGAAGATTCCACATGGGAGGATAAGAATTTTATACAGAAGCATCAAGAACTATTCAAGCGTTGAGGACAACACTTTTTCAAGGAGAGGGGCATGTTAGGCCCCTATACTACTAGTGTAACCCCTTATTGTTATTAGTACAACCCCCTTATTATATTGTTGTACCTATGTAGTCCCCATATTGTTACTATTGTGACCCATAGAAGCCCACTATTGCTATTATTATGCCCTTACATTATTATTGTTATGTCGGCTTTGATTATATTATGACCCCTTAGACTCCTATATATAGAAAGGAGGTCTTTTCATTTGTATCATCCAAGAATTGTTCATTTGTGTAATGTAAAGGAGGTTGCCCCCTCGAAGAGGCTTATTTTTAAGGTATTTATCTATCTTTTCTATCTTTTTGGTGTGCTGGTTTCATAACACTTGGTATCAGAGCTTTGGATTCTAGGGTTTCGCTGCTCCAAACAGGTCATCGTGGAATTTTCGCTATAACGTTTTTTCTATGACGTTTCAAACACTAAAAACAAAACCCATTTGGGTTGAAATCGTTCTGAACCTCGGGTCCAAATTTCAGAGCTTTTCGTGCTATATTTGTAGAGATATGATCTGAGGAAGTTGGCCTTTTTGCAGACTCCTGAATTACATTCCAAACATGTGACCTGGGGAAAATAGTCATAACTTTTGTTTTGAGCATCAGATTGAAATTTCGTAAGAAGTTACAGAAAGGGGACAAACTGTAGTTTCCTGTGTATATTTTTCAGATCCTAAGGTAAAAACAGTGACACATGGCACTTCATACAAGTTCGCTCTTCTGAAAAGGTATATAATCAGGTCATCTTGGGAGATTATGCATAACTCTTTCTTGGAGAATCTAAATTCGATCAGACTGGTGGCATTGGAAAGAGGACGCAGAGGGCTAATACAGGTCGCAATTTCAGAACTTAAAGATCCAAAAGTACAGAGTTACAGTTGTTTCATGTTCAAGCTCCTAAAATCAAGAAAAAGCGAGATGAGGAAGTTTGATGGAAAGGATCCGGTAAATTGGATACTACAGATGAAGAAATATTTTGATCTACATGGTGTACCACTATTACAAAAGGTATGTATTGCATCTTCATATTTAGACCAAGATTAATTTTTATGGTATAAAAGGCTTTGTTCTCGTAAATAACTTGTTACATGGTCAATTTTCATGGAGAAAATTATAGAACATTACGAGAATACAAAGAGCAACACCTTCTTTAGAGAAACACCATAATTGGAAGAAAAAAGAGAAAATGGGCTTTGTTACAAAGTGGAAAGCAAAATTATGGCAACAAGGAAATTACCCCTCACAACTATAAGGATGGAAGTGTTGTTTCTCCTAGCCTTCCACAACCTACAAGGGTTACACCACAACAATTGGAAGAAAAAAGAGAAAAAGGGCTTTGTTACAATTGTGATAGCAAATGGACTAAAGGTCATAAGTGTGCTGAGAAGAAATTATTTTACATAGAGTATGAAGAGGAGGAAGAAAATGATCAAGAAACATCAAAAGAAGAGGATATACACCAGGACCCAACCCCAGAGAAAGAAGGAATGAATCCAACCATATCTTGTAAAGCATTGGCAAGAATTACCACTCCCCAAACTCTCAAGATAGAAGGACATATCAAGAAGAAAAAGGTTAAGAAGTGAAATATCACATCAAGAAAGAAGAAATGAATCCAACCATATCTTTTTATGCATTGTCCAGAATTACCACTCCTCAAACTATCTAGATAGAAGAACATATCAAGAAAAAAAATGTTCAAGAAGTGAAAGATCACATCGAGCATCAAGAAATGAATCTGACCATATCTTGTAAAGCATTGGAAAAAATTACCACTCCTCAAACTCTCAAGATAGAAGGACATATCAAGAAGAAAAATGTTCAAGTAGTGAAAGATCACATCGAGCATCAACAACAAGTTCTCCAACTTTTAAAGGATAACGCCACTTCGAATGAAACAATAGGTAGATCAACATCGTAGTGAAAAATGTTTTGATGTAGGTGATTGGGTATTTTTACTGCTACATCTCAAGCAAGCTATTTATGAGAATGAAATGTTGGCAATACTACATGCACGCAAGAAATGTCGGCCTTACCGAATGGGAAGGCATTTCAAGGTAAAAATGGATTATGATAGTCTTAAATACTTTTTAGAAAAACTATTATCTTTAGAAGAATAGAAAAAATGGGTCACAAATATGTTGGGCTATGACTTTGACATCATCTATAGAAAAGGGAAGCAAAATTTTGTTGCAGATGCACTCTCAAGAAAGGATGAGGATGTGGAAGCATTGTTTTATTCTATTTCTAAAATCCAACCAGATTGGATAAATGAAGCAAGGGATGAATGAAAGAAGGACGAAGAAGTATGGCCACTCATTCAAAAGTTGCAGAAGATCCCAATTCAAACAATATTTCCACAACTTGAAGAGGAAGGAAAAAACATATTGAAACCTGGAGCAGTCACAGAAACAAGAACCCAACAACGACGAAATCGATCAATTTCAGAGTATCTCATCAAGTGGAAGAACTTACCCGCTGAAGATTCCACATGGGAGGACAAGAATTTTATACAGAAGCATCAAGAACTACTCAAGTGTTGAGGACAACACTTTTTGAAGGAGAGGGGCATGTTAGGCCCCTATACTACTAGTGTAACCCCTTATTGTTATTAGTACAACTCCCTTATTATATTGTTGTACCCATGTAGTCCCCATATTGTTACTATTGTGACCCATAGAAGCCCACTATTGTTATTATTGTGCCCTTACATTATTATTGTTATGTCGGCTCTGATTATATTATGACCTCTTATACTCCTATATATAGAAAGGAGGTCTTGTCATTTGTATCATCCAAGAATTGTTCATTTGTGTAATGTAAAGGAGGTTTTCCCCTCGAAGAGGCTTATTTCTAAGGCATTGATCTATCTTTTCTATCTTTTTGGTGAGCTGGCTTCAAAACAAAAGGCATGTAACCAATGGTTGTCTTGATTGGAGGAGATCTTTGTTAATTGATAATCCTCTCTAGTGATTTAGATGCCTTTACCCATTTATTTATTTTCTCATATTCCAACACATGATTAGAAATTGCAATCAGATTTGGAGGAAGAAGGAACATTAGTCAGATACATAGGGAAGATTGACCCTACTACAGTCCATTGTTCTTAAAGCATACCTCTAATAGTGTCTAAGGGTGCATGACCTCATGAAGAGCATGTGATGATTATCAGGTCCACAGGATCAATAGTGTATGATATCATGGGGAGCTATGCATGAGTATCTTGGTGATAGTTCTCTAGTTTGGTTTGATATTCATTTGGTGATGCTTATACTACTAACATTGCATTTATGAAGTAACAATGAACAAGAACATGTATGGTATGTTCAGAGGGAGATGACGTGTTGAGAAATTCAACATTTTACTTTATGTATGTGGATCACCCCACACGACACATTTGTCGTCGAATGATCCCTATTTAATTCAAATAAAAACAATGTTGTCTTTTGAAATGTGAGTTAATTGATCAATCTGATGAATATGTGTCTGATATGTACCCCTCACCAATAGAGCAGACGGAGTTAAACACCGATATTTTGAACTCCCAAGATTCATTTGCAACCCTAAATCAAATTCTTATGAATTCAACTTAATAAGATATATACTCCTTGGATTCCTATGGGTTATTTAATTCTTCTTATCAACTGCAGGATTTAATAGATATGAAAACTTATTTCATTAAGTTGGTTCCTGATGAGTAGAAATGGCAGCAGGGCCTATGGGAAGAGGGAGAGGATAGAGCAACAAATGTTAGCAATGATAGTGTATATAATGGTGATCTTGAAGTGGAATCTAAAGTGAAAACAGGAATGGAAGTAACCTCGACCTCCATTGGGATTCAAAAAAACTCCAGACGAGTATCCTCAAGGCATCAGTTAGCAGAAGATAGGTTAACATTGTCAAAGCTCACTTTTCATGGCGGGAGAATTTCCAGAACCAAGGCCTCTACATTAGGAGACAAAAAGGCATCTAAAGTCCAATTCTCTCTGAAGTTCGATGTAGGGGTTGCTTCATCTGAACCTGAGCTTGAAGTAGAGGTAACTCAAATGATTTAGACTTCATGCATAGAGGACAACTCGTAAGAGTGGCCATGCCATTCAAAAAAAGGCTATGCTTTACGGTTGTGCATCTATAACATTTGTGTTTCGATTGAGAGCTGCTCTTAATACCTGAAAGGTAAAAAAACTGCAAAAATATAGCCATGTTTTTAATTATTGGGCAATTACCTTGTTCTCCTCCCAATCTTTCTTTTATGAGTGAGATATTACATGGATTTTGATCCAAAATAATCTTGTTGAAGAAACTCTAAATGCAATATTGTTTTTTTAATGTCCTTTGTCGGAAGTACAAGATGGAATTTGGGAGAAAAGCATTAGATGTTCTACCCATTCGAGAGTAAGCTTTAGAAATCTGTATGAAGTCATATGCGAGGATGAGGAGAAAGGTCTTAAGGACACTGAATTAGAGAATGACTTCACAATGCATAAGGCAGAATTAACATAAAGCAGGTATACTTTACGCTTTATCGATCACAATCCATGCTTGTATTTGTAAACAAATAAATGTCTAAGTGGTTTTTTTTTAAGTAATGCAAGGTTGCAATTTATAGCTGCAACAAAAAACTGCTAAATAAATTGGCTATTCCTTTGTAATGCAGCTTTCCAATACAAATATCCTCACCGATGGCAGAAAGTGAAGAGGATGTTAGCCAAAGCTATCTGGTTCATTCATCTAGTAAATCCACTCCTCGAAGAAGGCTTCCAAAGGATTTTTTATGTCCCATAAGAGGTTAGCTTTTCACAGACCTAGCCACCCTAGAGACAGGCCAAACATATGAGCCTCAGGCAATTAAGGAATGGGTAGATTGAGATTCCACGTTTTATTTTTTTTATTAAATAATGATATATTCTCTCTGGAAAAAAATCATATTGAGATGTTGAATTTAAATGTACATACCATTGAAATTATCACAATTTAACAATCTTATCTGCATCTTTCACTGCAATCGCTAATTATATTAATATTAAAATTAATCAAAATATTTAAAATCAAATTTCAAAGCAAAATTCCCACCGAAATTTGTACCAAATGTACCTGAACGTTTTGAACACTGTACATGAAATAGACGTCAATAGCACTGTACTTTTTCTATTAATTATTGACCGTGCAAAGAATATTTATTATTTATTTCCAACCTCACTTTTCCTTTCGAAAAGGAAAACGACACGTGGACGTTGAAAATTAGGTTCTCCACCTGATCCGCGGTGTGAAATTTAGTACCTAGCGCGACGGAAGAAGAAAAATAACCCAAGGGATAGGACTTCGGAGCGGAGAGATACCGGCGTCATTAAAGCCTCCCCAGTGCATTGGCGTATAATATTTTATCCTGCCGAGGGGCATTCATTGTTAGTCGAAACCCCGACCACTTAGGCATTCGGCTCGATGGCAAGCTTTACAGTTGGTTCAAGCGGGTTGCTAACCTACCCCCTGCAAAATAAGGTAGGTGCGATCGTTTTGGCCTTCATTTGTAGTTTTACCTTTTGGGTATATACTTTCTTTTCTGTATGAACGAAACTAAATAACAGTGCTGTTCCTTTCAATGGGTGTTTTGTTTCGATGGTTTTGAAACATTTCTTATGTATTGAAGGCAAATCTGGATAAGGTGTGGTTTACAGATGTATTGATTGCTTGGTCAATGGCAGATGGTTTCTCAATTCAATGGTCTGAAGAGGATGTCGTTTGCTCCTAGATTGGTGGCCCTGCCATCACTTGGGTCTTTTAAGAGCGTTTTCCCAATCGTCCGCGCAGTACGATTTCTTTTCCTTCATAAAAACAACAGTCTATACCGATTCATTATGAATCTCACTGGAAATTCTGTCAATTATTTTGAATGCCAAACTGTTAAGATACCACTAAACGTAATCTGGGGTTGTAAGAGGCTTGTCCATATTGATGTATTAGTGCAAAAGAGTTAAAAGACTTACGTTGTTACCGTTGACAATTAAGTTTTACTGATAAAGTTGCCTTGGTGGAGGACAGGCAAAGGCAGAGACTCTGAGCAAAGTGTGTGATATTGTAATAAACCAATTGGCATTGCCAAAAGAGACAACTTTGACAGCAGAGTCCAAGTTTAGTGAGCTTGGGGCCGATTCTCTTGACACGGTATACTAACTTTTGGGCTTTTTGCTAAACATGGCTTAACTATGCTTCGTTCCTAAGACTTGGGAATCTGTGTACTAACTGTGGTTTTTATATTTTTCAGGTGGAGATAGTGATGGCCTTGGAAGAGGAATTTAAGATCACCATGGAGGAAGAGAGCGCTGAGAGCATTACAACTGTGCAAGAAGCAGCTGATTTGATTGAGAAACTTGTTGAGAAGACAGGGGCCTAAGGAAAATCCATAACATTATTTGGGTTTTGATGTAAAGGAAGATCCAATGCGCTTGTTTCCATTATGTTTTGTATTCTATGTTGTTTCTTGAAGGTGATAAATATTTGGCTTTGCCAGTTTTCTTGTATTGAAGTCATGCCTGATGGTTTGTGATTGACTTTTCTAAGGGTTTGGATTGTACAAGACACTTTGTATTAGTTTCCTGGTTTGACTTGGAAAATGTTCCATTTTTTAATTATACTTAATGGTGAAGAGAATTTCTCTCCGTTGTTGTGATTGGAGTTTGTTTCTTCTGAAAGTAATTCCTGTCCTGTCATACTTTAACCCTTAAAAATGACCATTAATGTGATGGTGACTGGACTTGTTGATTTTTATTTAGACTTCTCTATTGGACTTCTTGACATTCATCTTGATTTCTTTTTTAAGCCTGCAAAGCTCAGGGCTCTAATGCAACTCCGTGCTTATTAGGCACGTGCATTTCTCCCAGTGGCTTTGAAGATCCACTGGCCATAAATACATGGAGTGGCTGTGTAAGGACTTCCAATGTTTTTACAGGGAAACACTATGAATTCTGCAGAGGTGGACAACATGGTATCTGCAACTTTATCGGAACAGGCTGCTTACTATATAGCACAAATTACACCCACAACATATATAAATCAAAGAATATACAGACACAATAAAGTGATAGCCTTCATCTCTGAGTGAATACTTATTGAAATCGATGCTATTTCTGAAATACTTTCCAGTGGTAAGAGGCACTTGAAAAGTATGTATGAAGAATTCATTGTAATATCCAGAGCACATAAAAATATAGTTCTTTCCGGGAAGGGGTTGTGTTTCAGCATCCACCTGTCACTGTATAAACACAAATTTACAAGTGTCCTGCATAGTAAAGGCTAGGCAATCTTGATTACTTTCTTGTGTATGAATACAATTTTCTTCCTTCGCGAGAGAGATGTGTTGCCACTGATTTATGATTGTTAGTGGGTGGCTACAAGTAAAGGATCATTTATGCTTGCTATGATTCCATTGTTGGACATAATCAATGTTGAAACTAATCAGTTCTGCAAATTTCAAATGATAGTAATTCGATCTTAGGAATGGATTTCAAAATCTCTGCATGCAGAGAAGTGGTAGATGAAGGAATGGTACTATGCATTCTCATGATAACTTTGTTAATTGTTAACTACTGTAATTGAGCTAAAAAACTGATATGTAGTTGAGGATTGGTGCATCTGATAAAGATTGGT
Organism: Pinus tabuliformis; assembly: GCA_031772625.1. Lineage (NCBI taxonomy): Eukaryota > Viridiplantae > Streptophyta > Pinopsida > Pinales > Pinaceae > Pinus > Pinus tabuliformis. The sequence continues at coordinate 10,982,371 of CM062816.1, forward strand.
GCATATTCCAGTATAAGCAAGCTATTTAGATTGTTGCCTTGCATGCACTTCTAGATTATCAACTGAGTCACTGACTTACCAGAAATCAGGATTTGGTGAACTTTTCAATCACTTCTAGGTTTAACTGGTTTTTTTATCTTCCATAGTTGAGTTGAGTGCATGGTTTAGTGATATCTGTTGTACTGGAAAAGTTGGGTTCTCTTTAGAATTTTTACTTGAAAATAGCTCTGCTGGATTGTATATTGCATCCAGGAATGTGTTGTAGGTCACTTGCAGATGGGTAACTTAGGCTTCTATGTTATCAGCTAATTCTGTTCTCATTTATAATTGAGTTAACCTCAGTAAGGCAGGGCTAACTGCTAAACCTCTAACCTCAAGTCAGAGGTGAACTATAGCTTTCTTTCTTTCTTTGTATACCGATCCTTTTGTACTCAATAATTTTATGTAGTATAAGATATTTTCTTATTGACTACATAAGATATTTTTTTACTGAAAGAAAAGTCAGGAATAGTTTTAGATTAGTAACCGTTCTTATGATTTCGAGGTTATTTAAACAAATATCCTTGCAAAGATTACTGAGCTGCCGCCTAAAATAAGCTTGAACTTGCCACTTATGGATTATATAAAATGGAGGTTTTGAGAGAATAACATTCTACTATCAATATTATCTTTTTCTGGTTTAAATATTTGTCATTTTCATTTTTAAATTGAATAAGATTGAACTTGGCATTTATCTATGGTTTAAATTGAAGGTTTTGAAAGACTAATATTTTATTATTAATAATATCATTTTCATTTTAAATTTATAGTAATGATGGTGGTTATTAATGTTCATAAATAATGATAATTATGAGATTTTAAAAGAAAAAGATGTTAGTAATTACTTGGTTTGCTTTAAAATTTTATTTTTTTAAAAAAGCTTTAAGTGATGTAATTTTAAATCACCATAGTTTTGATGAGTTAAAAAGTGAGGAAGGTTGGTATTGTAGCAGAGATTTTGAAATTCAGATTTAATTTAGGTGTATGTAGGTCATTTTAAGAGAGTGTTTCTCATCTTCGAGCATCGCAATGTTGTGAAGACAATGAATTCTTTCAACTTAAGGATTGTCCAATGCCATGTTTCATTATGGATCTCATGAGAGTTTATTCTTATTTTAGCAAAGTTGATTTTCTTCTTTACTCGAGTTAAAACGAAGAGATACTTTTGATATTTTGAATTATGGTTGATTGCCTCTTTTTGGTGTCTTAATATTTAGTGATCTTTTTAGTTTTGATTGCCATAACTTTCATTTTGGAGCGCTAATGGTGTTAATAGTGCTACGTGTACTAAAGCAAAAACTATTGAGATTTTTTAGTTATTTATCTAGATCATAAAGACTCCTTACCATAAAAACGATAACATCAACATAAATTAGAAAGATGATGGCTATTCATATTGAAAATGTGTCAACCCATTCTATGTCTTTTAAACAACTTGGGAACTTGTTAATGTATATACCAAAATGCATAGGCAGTAAGTGACAATATTGCTTAACTCTTTGATTACATTTAATTGGTTCCGGCCAACCCTCTATGTTCCTAAACTTCTCATGCAACCTAATTAGAGCAACACTCAACTTGAAGTGGACCTTTAATATTTCTAAGCTATTTGAAAGATTAGCAACATATACGTAGGATGAAGGTTTTGTGTGTTCTAGGTCCATGGAATATGACCCATCATGGTTGCACTTCTGTGACATTTGAATTTGACGCTGAAGCTGTGGGATAGAAGGTTCTTGATGCAGGATCATCTTGCTCAAGTAAAAATTGTATATTTGGTTGACTTAGGAGATTTGATGAATTTGATTTCTTAATAGGAAATTTTGTGTATTTTTAATAATTTGGGTGAGAAATATGTGTGTGAGGTTTTAAATGTAAATATTCTCAATTATGTTTAATATGAGAGATTTTAGACTTGTGAAGCTCTCATAAAGGTCTTGTTGGACACAGATGGTCATTGATGTCAATATGGCAATATTAGAGGAGCAAACGAAGGAGCCATATATATATATATATATATATATAATATATTTATATATGCCAAAGAAGAGGAGCTATCGGAGGCAAAACTCATATATATATATATATATATATATATACCCACCGATAGTGTTAAGGCCGCTCCCAATAGTGTTTAAATGCATATATATATATATATATATATATATATATATATATATATATAAACACTATTGGGAGCGGCCTTAACACTATCGGTGGGCAAGCTATGCATCCCCAACAATACACTATCGGAGGCCAAAACTCACGTATATATGTCGTTACACTATCGTAGGCAGAGACCGGACTTGAAAATATATGCACGGGAGATTTGGGATCCTATTGGGTCCGGCACATCGCATCGGCACTTCGGAAGTAGGCGTTACAGTGTGTCAAGCGGCCCCTTTGCGATCGCCAATAGCGATTATCGCATCGGGAAATCAGAGTGGAGGTAATACAGTGTAAGGCCCTGACCATATGCGACTTGTGATCGTCGATAGCGATATCGCATCGGACCTGACCCTGTGCGACTTGCGATCGCCGATAGCGATATCGCATCGAAGCTCCGCCAAGGGCAAACCCCGATTGCGATGAACGGTTGCGGACCCGAAAAGAATATCAATTGCTGTTTAATGCCATATCGTGTTTGCAGGAGGATCGACCCATCGACCATCGACGATGTCATGAGGTCACTATATAAAGAACTCCGGGAAGCCGTGATTGTCGATTGCAATAATGTTGTGGAGGAGCGGACCCGATGTTGTGTAAATGCGGGTGTAATATTTCCTGAAGTCTGCCCCTTCAGTCTTTTCGACTGTTTCGCACATATTTCCTGTGTAATCAAGTTTTTTGGGTTGCGCGGGGTTTTTGCGCTGAAAGGCCTATGATAATTGTTCTGATGAATTAGAAAGCTGAGCGTCAGTTACATGGGGTGTATCAGGGCGATGAAGATTACGATTACAATTGGAGCATAACATGTCCGTTAAACGAAACAGTCTCGGTGGATGCCTGTTATCATTGAAAAAAACGGGCATGTGTTATAGTTTTAACACACAGTGACCGTAAATCCAAGAAGTTGAATGGAAAGCTAGCACAGAGGAAGCCATAGTGACCAAGGAGGGAAGCTGAAAGATCAAGCGAGTCAGAGGAAACGACAGCGACCGAGGAGGAAGCCAAAGAGGTGGTGGAAAGCAGAAACGAAGAGTCAGAGGCATCTGAAATACATAAAAACATAAAAACATAAAAACAAAGTGAGATGGTGATTAATGGATGCATAATCAGTAAGAGAGGAAGCCGAAGAACAAATAAGAGGAAGGAGAGTCCAGAGAAGCAAGAGAACAGGAGAATAGCAGAAGCTTAGCAGGCTTGTGAGTAGAGAACAACAGCAGAACAGTTCATACCAAGGTTGGGTTGGAGCCCAAGATGTTGGAGCCTCAGAATTGAACAGGACTAAAGTCATTGGGGGTAGGTGCTCCTAAGTGTAGAACCACTGCAAAACAAAGTTGGTGCTTCGGAGGCTGGAGCCTCACTTAAGTCCAAGTTGGAGCTTGGCAAGTATTCACAATCAGATTTATACTTATATTGTATTTATTTCATTGCACTGTCTTGAGTTTTAATAAAAGCATTAATTCCAGCTGTTGATTTCTATGTTCAGTGTATACATATACATATCCATACATGCTTTTGGCAATCACTAGAATAATTAAAAATCATAAGAAATATTGATTCACACCCCCCCCCTCCTTTGTTCGATGGCACTAACTTTGGTTTCTGGAAGAAAAGAATGACCTACTACTTAATGTCCCTTGGACCTGAAGTCTGGCATTTTGTTCATAATGAATACAAAACTACTTCCACTCTTCCAACAAACCAAGACGAGAGGAAAGCCTACATCGCAAATGCAAAGGCCATGAACTCCATCACTAGTGGAATCATTGATTCCAAGTTTACAAAAATCATGCACTGTACCTCTGCCAAAGAAATGTGGGAGAAGCTAGTTGGCTTGTACGATGGAGACTCAAAAGTCAAAAGGGAAAAAATTCAAACTCACGGAAGACAATTTGAAAGTTTGAGGATGGAAGATGAAGAAGATATTGCAGCATACCTCCTCAGAGTAGCTGAAGTGGTAAATTCCCTGAAAGGATTGGACGAAAAAGTGGAAGAAAGTACCATTGTTCAAAAGGTATTAAGGTCTCTTCTAAACAGATTTGACTCCAAAATAAGCGCTATAGAAGAAGCAAAGGATCTAGATACCCTCAAAATGGATGAACTCCATGGAATTCTCACTGCCTATGAAATGAGGAAAGGTGGCCCAAGCTCCAAAGATGCGACATTCAAGGCCTCAAAGTCAAAGAAGGGGAAAGAAAAGAATGACTGTAGTGATGAGTCAGATGTGGAATCCGAATTGGCTCATTTGTACAAAAGCTGAAGAGAGGATCTAAGCTTAAAGGCAAGTATCCTCTTATCTGTTTTAAATGTGGTAAAATAGGTCATTATGCAACAAAATGTCCTCATAAACATGACAGTGATAATGAAGGAAATTCTAAAAGAATGGCACATAAAAAGAATAAGAAAAACTTCTTCTCCAAGCAAGATGAGTCTGATGAGGATGAATTTATGGTCATCAAAAAGAAATCAAATGAGGAAAGTGATCATGATGAAAGCCAAGAAGCATTATTCATGGCACTTGCAAATGATGATGACTCAGGGCTGGAGGGAAATGTAGATGAATTGTTAATAAGTGCCATTGAAGAAAATGAGAAACTACGGAACAAAATAATTTCTTTCAAAGTGGAAAATGAGGAAATAATAAGGAGAGAAGATCTCATGGAATTTAAGCTTAGATAAAAGTAAGAGACTTGTGAAGAACGCGAGGCTGAAATAGTGTCTCTGAGGAAGGAGTTGGAGAAAATTAAAAAGGGCTGTAAAAGCTCTCAAATACTTGAGACTATTCTGAAAAATCAAAAACCTCAACATGACAAGTCTGGAATAGGTTTCAAAGGAGAATCCTCAAGCACTAAGAATAGTGCGAAAAGCTATGTCGATGCACTTTCTTGCAATCCAAAAGATGAAAATGTTATCAAAAATGCATCCCAGATCCCAAGAATGAAGAGAGAATTACTCCAAAGAAGAATGTTGAATCGAATCATGGACACTACAGCAAATACAAACCTGTACTCCACCAAGGGCCCACCGGAAATCCAAAGAATGAGGGAGGAGTAAGTCCCAGGAAGGAAATCGACTCAAACCGTGGTTGCTTCAACAAGTACAAAACCATCTTTCTTGGACACTGATTTCACTGTAAAAACTTTGGTCATCAAGCCAGACATTGTATGGTTCGCAGAAGTGAAAAGACAAAGCTAAAGGACCGAATCATCAACTCATATGCCCCCAAAAGGCAGGGACAAATCAAAACCTTCAATTCATTTGATCCCTTGATCAAATTTGATCTGATTTGCTTTTTCTGCTACAATAATGGACACTATGAACAAGACTGCCCACTCAAAGGAAGAAAGACGAGTAGCAAGAACTCCAGAATGGACAAATGCGGCCTGGCTCTATATGCTCAAAATAATGAAAACCAGTGGTTTGTAGATAGTGGGTGCTCTAGACACATGACAAGAGACAGAAGGAATTTTGTCTCACTGAGTAAAAAGGAAGGGAATGTGTCCTTTGGAAGCGGATCAAGAAGAATTACAGGAAAAGGAAAAATTACTCTGATCAATGGAAAAGGGAAAGCTCAAGATGCTCTGCTGGTTGAGGACTCAAACACAACCTCCTGAGTGTCAGCCAAATCTGTGATCAAGGACATAAGGTTGTCTTCAGCACCAAAGACTGTGAAATAAGGAACTCTGCCTCAGGGAAACTTGTGTCAAAATGGGTGAGAACGCTAGACAACATTTACATTATGAACAAGATTCAAGAAAATAAATGCTACTTAAGTCAGACAGATGAGAGTTGGCTATGGCACAAGCGACTTGGACATACAAGCTTCGAAAATCTGATCAATATCAGCAAGATCAAAGCTGTACGAGACATCCCAAGGTTGTTCAAACCAAATCAAGCAGTGTGTGGGCCATGTCAACATGGAAAGCAGACCAGAACCAGCCACAAGACAAAGGAACATTGTACATCGAAGCCCTTAGAGATCATCCATGCTAATGTGTGTGGGCCAACTAGAAATCAGGCACTCCAAGGAGAAAGGTACTTTGTGTTATTTGTTGATGATTATACTAGAATGATGTGGATCTATTTCAGAAAGTATAAATCTTAAACTTTTGAGTGTTTTAAGAATCTAAAAGCCCTTGTAGAAAATGAAAAAGATTCAAAAATTAAGTGCCTCAGAACAGACAGAGGAGGAGAATTCACATCAAACGAGTTTAGTGAGTTCTGTAATATTCATGGAATTAAAAGGGAATTCTCGAGTTCCAGAACACCTCAGCAAAATGGGGTAGTTGAAAGAAGAAACCGAATAGTCCAAGAAATGGCAAGAACTATGCTATTAGCAGTAGACTTACAACCTAAATTCTGGAGAGAAGCAGTAGGAACAGTTGTTTATACACTGAATTGAACTCAATTAAGACCAAATTGTGAAAAAAATCCTTATGAGCTATGGAAAGGAAGACCTGCTTTAGTGAAGTACTTCAAGATCTTTGGAAGCAAGTTCTTCATAAAAATAAATGATGGTTCACCCGGAAAGTTTGATTCTCGGGTTGATGAAGGGATATTTCTTGGATACTCTACATGAAGCAATGCTTACAAGTGCTACAATTATCGACTGAAGAAAATAGTGGAAAGCATTGATGTAAAGGTTGATGAAGATCTTCTAGAAAGGGAAATTGAAGAACATGAAGATGACTCTCTCATTGAAGAAGAAGAACCTAAAGAGGAAGAAATATAAGAGGAAGAAGAAGAATAAGAAGAAGAGGAAAGAGAACCACCTAATACCCCTTCAAAGATGAAGTGTGTCCAAAGACATCATCGAGAAGAGTAGATCATTGGAAATAGAGATGAAGGTGTGCCGACCCGAAGAAGGATAACAATCACACCCAAGAGAAAATTCATTGCCCTCCTATCTATGATAGAACCAGAAACATTTGCAGAAGCAAGTAAGGATCCTCATTGGGTAAATGCCATGGAAGAGGAAATGTCCCAAATTGAGAAGAACAAGACATGGGAGCTGGTACCTCATCCAAAGGACAAAAACATAATAGGAACCAAATGGGTGTTCAAAAATAAAGTGAATGAGGAAGGACAGGTTATCAGAAACAAGGCAAGACTTGTCTACAAAGGCTATTCACAAATCGAAGGAGTTGACTTTGAAGAGACATTTGCACCAGTGGCCCGTATGGAAGCTATTAGGATGTTCTTGGCATTTTCTTGCTCAAGAGGATTCAAAATTTATCAAATGGACGTGAAATCAGCATTTCTAAGTGGGGAACTCAAGGAGGAAGTCTACATGGAGCAGCCAGAAGGTTTTGATCTAATAGCAGGAAAGAATTTAGTTTGTAAGTTGAAAAAGGCTTTATATGGGTTGAAACAAGCTCCTAGAGCTTGGTATGTAAGACTGGATCACTATTTACAACAACAAGGCTTCAAAAAGGGAGTGGATGGAAGTAATCTATACATAAAGACAGATGAAGGTAAGTTACTAGTTGCTCTTGTTTATGTCGATGATCTGATTTTTGCTAGTAATAATGATGAAATGAGCCATGAATTTTCTCAAAGCATGTCAAAAGAGTTTGAGATGTCAATGATAGGAGTGTTGTCCCACTTCCTTCGACTTCAAATATCTCAAACCAGAGCAGGAATGTGTATATCTCAATCCAAATATCTAAAAGACATGCTCAAAAAATATGGAATGGAGGACTGTGCACCCATGAGCACACCTATGACCACAAACTGGAAACTGAGAAAAGATGATGACTCCCCTATAGTAGATGCAACTCATTACAGGTCAATGATTGGAGCCCTTCTATACTTAACAGCTACACGACCAGACATAATGCAAGCAGTAGGAATGGTGGGAAGATTTCAATTTGCTCCCAAACAATCCCATTTATTAGCTATAAAAAGAATTCTCAGATATCTGAAGGGAACTTTTGATTTCAGTCTTTGGTACCCAAAGAACTCAACAATGACTGTAACTGCATACACCGATGCTGATTGGGCCGGAAGTATAGATGATCGGAAAAGTACTAGTGGAAATGCATTCTTCCTAGGAGACTGTTTGGTATCCTGGCTCAGCAAAAAACAGTCATCCATATCATTATCCACAACCGAAGCCGAGTATATTGCTGCAGCCGACTGTTGTTCTCAGATACTATGGATGAAGGAAGCTTTAAAAGATCTTGACATATGTACAAATCAACCAATTATCGTTTATTGTGACAACACAAGTGCTATCAGTCTCAGCAAAAATCCAGTGATGCACTCAAGAACCAAACACATACCGATCAAGTATCATTTCCTCCGTGAGCAAGTAGCTGAACAAAACATCGTCTTAGAATATATCAGTACTAAGGAGAAGATAGCTCATATTTTCACAAAACCTCTTCCTCGAGAAGCATTCGAACATCTGCGTCAAAAGATGGGGTTTATTTCTTTATCATCACTCAAGTTCATTCATAAAGATGCAGCGAGACAGGGGGAGCATTTTGACAGGGAGATTCCGTATGCATTCCTTTGCCATTGATGTCAAAGGGGGAGAGCAGAAGAATATTGCCATCAATAACAAAGGGGGAAATTGTTGGACACAGATTGTCATTGATGTCAATATGGAAATATTAGAGGAGCAAACGGAGGCAAGAGGAGCAGACCAAGCAAGAGGAGGAAACAGAGGAGCCATATATAAATAATATATATATATATATATATATGCCAAAGAAGAGGAGCTATTGGAGGCAAAACTCATATCATATATATATATATATATATATATATATATATATATATATATATATATATATATATATATATATATATATATATATATATATGCATGCATTTAAACACTATTGGGAGCGGCCTTAACACTATCGGCAGGCAAGCTATGCATCCCCAACAATACACTATCGGAGGCCAAAACTCACGTATATATGCCGTTACACTATCGCAGGCAGAGACCGGACTTGAAAATATACACATGGGAGATTTGGGATCCTATCAGGTCCGGCACATTGCATCGGCACTTCGGAAGTAGGCGTTACAGTGTGTCAAGCAACCCCTTTGTGATCGCCGATAGCGATTATCGCATCGGGAAATCGGAGCAGAGGTAATACAGTGTAAGGCCCTAACCATATGTGACTTGCGATCGCCGATAGCGATATCGCATTGGACCTGACCCTGTGCGACTTGCGATCGTCGATAGCACTATCGCATCAGAGCTCCGCCAAGGGCAAACCCCGATTGCAATGAACGGTTGCGGACCCATCGAGAATATCAACTGCTGTTTAATGCCATATCGTGTCCGTAGGAGGATCGACCCATCGGCCATCAGCGATGTCATGAGGTCACTATATAAAGAACTCCGGGAAGCTGTGATTGTCGATTGCAATAATGTTGTGGAGGAGCGGACCTGATGTCGTGTAAATGCGGGTGTAATATTTCCTTAAGTCCGCCCCTTCAGTCTTTTCGACTGTTTCGCACATATTTCCTGTGTAATCAAGTTTTTTGGGTTGCGTGGGGTTTTTGGGCCAAAAGGCCTATGATAACTATTCTGATGAATTAGAAGGCTGAGCGTCAGTTATATGGGGTGTATCAGGGCGATGGAGATTACGACTGGAGCATAACATGTCCGTTAAATGAAACAGTCTCGATGGATGCCTGTTATCATTGAAAAAAACGGGCCTGTGTTACAGTTTTAACACACAGTGACCGTAAAGCCAAGAAGTTTAATGGAAAGCCAGCACAGAGGAAGCCACAACGACCAACGAGGGAAGCTGAAAGATCAAGTGAGTCAGAGGAAATAACAGCAACCGAGGAGGAAGCCAAAGAGGCGGTGGAAAGTGGAAACGAAGAGTTAGAGGCATCTAAAATACATAAAAACAAAGTGAGATGGTGATTAATGGATGTATAATCAGTAAGAGAGGAAGCTGAAGAACAGGTAAGAGGAAGGAGAGGCCAGAGAAGCAAGAGAACAGGAGAATAGCAGAAGCTCAACAGGCTTGTGAGTAGAGAACAGTAGCAGAACAGTTGATACCAAGGTTGGGTTGGAGCCCAAGAGGTTGAAGCCTTAGAAATGAACAGGATTGAAGTAATTGGGGGTGGGTGCTCCTAAGTGTAGAACCACTGCAAAACAGAGTTGGTGCTCTGGAGGTTGGAGCCTCACTGAAGTCCAAGTTGGAGCTTGGAAACTATTCACAGTCAGATTTATACTTATATTGTATTTGTTTCATTGCACTATCTTGAGTTTTAATAAAAGCATTAATTCTAGCTATTGATTTCTGTGTTCAGTGTATACATATACATATCCATACATGCTTTTGGCAATCACTAGAACAATTAAAAGCCATAACAAACACTGATTCACCCCACCCGCCCCCAAACCCCCTTTCAGTATTTCCAACAGGTCTTAGGGATTATGAGATCCTAGAATAGGAATTAGTTGAGTTAAAAGTGGATTGAGAGATTTGGTATAATCTACTCATAAAGGCAGAATTTAGATATAGAACTATTGTTGAGATCCTCTAGGGATCATTAAGAGATTTTAGAAACTAGTTGAGAGATCTATGGAGAAGATCATGGACCTAGAATGATCCATAATTATGTAATTATTCCTATAATTGTAATCTTAAGGGGCATGTAAAGGAAGAGGTGTGAGGAAAGTGCGAGAGTGTGTTAGATAGGAAAAGGGCCGAAACAAAGAACACCCATCTTGGGGTTGATTAGGCCATTGATTTTATGTAAATGATTATGATTGAATGAAGTTCGTATGTGTGATTGTGAATGTTGTAGAACTGCTAAAGCCTTTGTGTTTAACCCTCGCAAGCCCGAGTGAATTCATTATGTTAATCCTTGTTAATTTATGTCAATAAAGCGTAGGTGATCATTGTAGGACCAGTTTTTCTGTTTTCAGATTTCCTTGTGCATCGAAAGGCTTCTTCAAGCCACGATCAATGGTTTTTGAACCTACACCTGACAAAGAAGTGTTGTAAAGCTTCAAGACAACATGACTTGATTGGCTAATCAAGTCCAAGAAAGCTCGAGTCAACCAAAACATGTGTTCTGCCCATCCTATGTCTAGATCGTGACAACTGCACCGGATTTGTTAGCAATAAATGTCAGATCTCATTTGGGCATGAGGCAACAAATATGTGCAAAGGTAAATAATGATCCACAGATCTGACTACAACTTGACTAGTGTGCTACAGACAATAGAATATAACTACTATGTGTGCCTTGATTTGTAGAAGAATCATTAAGTTTATGTAATAAGAAAAATATCAGTCACAGAAAGGTCGTGCCAGAAATCAGAAGGGTTGCACCAGAAAATAAATGGGTCACATCTAACAAAAAGGTCACGCCGAAAATCAGAAGGGTCGCAAGAAAATAAATGGGTCGCATCTGACAGAAAGGTTGTGCCATGGGTCGCATCTAACAGAAAGGTTGTGCCATGGGTCACGCCTGGAGAAAAAAGGTCGCACATCAGACAAAAGGGTCGCGTCACGGGTCGCGCCTACAGCAGAAGGGATAAGCCAGGTGACAGAAGGGTCGCACCAGTGTGTAGAAGCATCGTGTCGGTTCAGGTCGTTTTTCTATCAACTTTTAGGAGTTCATTTTGAATTCTGGAAACTAGGTCAAGTAGCCCCACAGGTCTACTTTCCAATGAGTCATTAAACTCGAAAAAATACCCAGTAGAAGGCCTCCAAAAAATTGAGTTTGCCATCCTCACTCAGAAGCACCGTGCTTGGTAAACTCTGAAATCCAATTCTTCCATGTTTATGTTACTGAAATGAGGGCAGTTTAATGAAACAATGAGAGATAGGAAGGGTTGAAGTCTCTTTATTAAGACTTGTAGTGTAGTATTAGTGTGTTAAGGTTACCAATTGTGGAGTATAGAACTGGTAGGTCATCATTTTTGGTATCAAAGCAAGTAAAATCTCTTTGGGGGAAAATAGAAGAGAGTTATGCTCTTGAAGTTGCATATGCAGATACAATTGTGATTGTAGAAAGAGGAGGTTATTTTTGCCAGTTAATTTTGTTCACTCATGGAAGAAGTACTACATAGTGAATTTGTGCAAGGGAGATTCATATCTGTGGAATCTAAGTCAAAGAGAAGGTGGCCCATTGAAATACTAAAGAAGGGAGAGACAAGATCGTGAAAAGAACTAGTTGCGTTCTTGAAGACAGAGTAAGTGGATACTCTGAAGGACAGTGGCAGAACCTTGAAGAATTCCAACAAAGGTTGGATAAGGAGGACAAGTGAATGTTCTCAAAGGAAGTGGAAGCTATAGAGCCTAAAAGAGAAAAAGAGTTCACTCAAAGAATTGTTCCAGAGGTAGAGAACCATAGATCAAGCTCAAGGAGATAACTTGGTAAGGTAAGGTATCAATAGGCTAAGCTTAAGGAGAAAAGCTTGCTGAGATATCAAAGGCAGGTATGGAGACTTGCTGAAAAGAGAGGCTTAGGTGCAGTCCACAAGTGAATGAGATGGAGTTCACAAAGGAGGGGAAGCAAATGATCACTGAAGGTCATTGCAGAGGTTCAGAGGAAAGCCACAACAGAAGGAAATATGCCAAGGAAAATGGCATGAGAGAATCAAGAAGAGATTGACATAGAGAAAGCTGAGATAAAATTCCGTCTTGAGTTATTGATGGAGATGTTACAGAGGAATAAGGAAGACCAGAGGTATGGTTGGATTATGAAAAGAAAATTCAAATGGCATAGATTGCAAGTGAAGTGGGAGCATAGATTGAATGCTCAGCTGAAGGAAGAGTTACTCAGAGTAAATGAGTATGAGGAGGAAGTTTTGGTATGTGAACCAGAACATGGCCCATTGCTTTTTGAAAGTAGTGAAAACATAGAGGAGAAATCTATAGAGGATATTCTGAATCATATGAAGGATTCAGAGCAACAAGAATACCTGGTGGCTGAAGCATCGAGTGAGACCGCAAAGTTTTGTGTTTTTAAAACTGACAATTTGTGTATGATTGCAGGTATTGCAGGAGATAGGCAGCCTTTTGAAGATGTCTTCAGGATGGGTGAAGACCTTGAAGTAAAATATGATGAAGAAAACCTCTTAGATGAGGAAGATTTTGAATGGTTGTAGTAGAAGGAGTTCATTGATGGGTTACTTAAGGGGAAAAGACAATCATCTGATGCTGTGATGGAGATGGAAAATCAAAATCTTGTTTTGATGAAGCATGAAAGAACATTGTCTTAGAGAGGTAAGCTAATGAATTGGACTAATGTTATTGATGAAGAAAAATTGCGGGAGAATGCTAAGGTAGAAGACGGGGCAAGGATAGCTCTTGAAGAGGGCTTACAAAAATACAGTAATGCAAAATGTGTTGAAAAAGGAGGTGAGGCAGATTTGTCTCAGGACAAAAAGAAGATAGTCATAGGACTGAATGAAGAGGAAGGACAACTACTGAAAGAGGTTAAGGAAGAAGAAGAACCTATTGAAGACTATAAACAACATCATGATGAAGTACTTGTGAGGTGTCAAAGAGAAATTGAGTTGCTGGAGTATTTGCTGAAAGAACATGAGTATGAGAGTGTGATTACAGTCAGAAACGAGGGAGTGTCTCAAGCTTTGATTGGGACATAGATATGTGTTAGTTGCCAAGTTTCTGATGTACAGGGTAACAGGGAAAGAAAGGTGGATGAGTATGCAGTCAGAAAGATGACACACAATTTACTTCTTGAGAGTAAATTTGAAGATAAGAAGAAACAAATGGAAATTGCAGAGGAAGATGTTTTCAAAGACATTAAGGATGTATGGATGGTAGAAAAATTTGAAAAGAGCAGCTAGCAGATTAAAAATGAATGTGCAAAATTGCAGCAGAGAAAGGATCTTAGGCAAGTTGCTGAGACAAAAGGATTCCATGGGAAAGAAAAAAATGATTCTATGATTGAAGAACTATGGAAATTGATGATGAGACAGTCCAGATGGAGACAATTGACAGTGGAAGGGATGATCAATCAGAATTTGAAACTGATTGAAGAAATGAAAATGAACCAGAAGACAACAGACATGCAACAACAAAGGTTTAAAGCATTTGGATTATTACAAATTAATGTTTGGGATCCTCAAGGTAGCAAGTCATTAAGACTTGTAGCTGTCACATTACTACAAAAAAGTGATAGACCTCATAAACAGGAGTCTATGAATAATTTTTCTACTGTGGGAGTTTGATGTAGGAGCATCTTGCTCAAGAAAACATTATATATTTGGTTGACTTAGGGGATCTAATGAATTTGATTTCTTAATAGGAAATTATGTATATTTTTAATAATTTGAGTGAGAAATATGTGTGTGAGGTTTTAAATGTAAATATTCTCAATTGTGTGAGAATATGAGACATGTTAGACTTGTGAAGATCTCATAAAGGTCTTAGGGATGAGGGGATCCTAGAATAGGAATTAGTTGAGTTAAAAGTGGATTGAGAGATTTGATATAATCTGCTCATAAAGGAAGAATTTAGATATAGAACTGTTGTTGATATCCTCAAGGGATCATTAAGAGATTTTAGGAACTAGTTGAGAGATCTATGGAGAAGATCATGGACCTAGAATGATACATAATTATGTAATTATTCCCATAATTGTAAGCCTAAGGGGCATGTAAAGGAAGAGGTGTGAAGAAAGTACAAGAGTGTGTTAGATAGGAAAAGGGCTGAAACAGAGAACATCCATCTTGGGGTTGATCAGGCCATTGATTCTATGTAAATGATTATGATTGAATGAAGTTCTTATGTGTGATTATGAATGTTGTAGAAATGCTAAAGTCTTTGTGTTTAACCCTCGCAAGCCCGAGTGAATTCATTATGTTAATCCTTGTTAATTTATGTCAATAATGCGTAGGTGATCAGTGCAGGATCAATTTTTGTGTTTTCAGATTTCTTTGTGCATGGAAAGGCTTCTTCAAGCCACGATCAATGGTTTTTCAACCTACACCTAACAAAGAAGCATGGTAAAGCTTCAAGACAACATGACTTGATGGGCTAACCAAGTCCAAGAAAGCTCGAGGCAACCAAAACATGTGTTCTTCCCATCTTATCTCTAGATTGTGACAGCTGCACCGAAGTTGTTGGAAATAAATGTCAGATCTCATTTGGGCATGTGGCAACATATATGTGCGAAGGTAAATAATGATCCACAAATCTAACTACAACTTGACTAGTGTGTTACAGACAATAGAATACTGCTACTATGCGTGCCTTGATATGTAGAAGAATTATTAAGTTTCTGTAACAAGAAAAACATCAATCACAGAAAGGTCGCGCTGGAAATCAGAAGGGTCACACCAGAAAATAAATGGGTCGCATCTGACAGAAAGGTCGAGCCAGAAATCATAAGGGTCGCACCAAAAAATAAATGGGTCGTGTTATCACTCAGTAATTTCTCAAGGTTAAAGAAAGAAATCACCGAGGTAACCACAAACCAACTTTTGGGCATAGGCTCTAGCCAAACTAGGCTTAGAGAGGGCTCTCTCTATATGATTTAGCTTTGTTTGTTGGGATTTCAGGCTAGTTATGAATGTTCAAGGGTTTTTTTGATTTGTATTGAAGATTGGAAGGTGGAATCCTTAAAACAGATGGATAAAATGATTTCTTCAGAACATTGGGTATGGAGTCAATAGAAGGGCAACAAAACTGGATCAACTCACTAAAGGGAATGTTCAAAGGGCAAGCTAGCAGAGTAAAGTGCAGGTCTTTGGGACAGGGGGGTGAAATGGTTTTAATTAGGGTGAGAGAGCAATTAAGAATTCTTATACCGGGATATAAATGAGGAATAGAGGGTAATCAAGAGCAAAGGGCAATTAAGAATCCTTAGACCTAGATTATCAGGAAAAACCTAAACTAAGGATAAATTAAGAATTCCTTAACTTAGATATCAGTAGAAAACATTTATATGCCTAACTGTTAAAACATAGTATAATTAAACAAATTTTGAAATATTGTTCTAGTTATAACATTCAAATTCAGAAATACATTCAAGATCATGGAGAAACTTTAAGAAATATAACAACAACATGAAAAATATTTGTCTGCACTTCGCTCAACACATGAATCTTGTGAAATATCTTGTCTTTATTCATCAATCCAGCTTGTTGGTTCAGTCAATGACATAATAGCTATGGAGTCTTCTTGACCAAAATTTTATAGAAATGTCTAAGAATCCACACTACATACTTCGAATTGTGAAGTATTTATACAAAATTTTTATTACAAAATATCTCAAACTAGCTTGAAATTTAATCTAGGAAATAAAAATATCTTCTTGCAAGAAGATAGAGACATCTATTGAACTATTTGCTGCTGTCCCATTTATTGTGGTACTGTTGGCCTTTATGGTTTGATTTCTAGGCCTTTATGCTCTTTGTTGTTTGAACTTTCATGCTGGAGGCTTTAGTCACTTTAGGCTTTCATCTGATACTCTTTGACACTGATAATCTTTGACTTTGATGACCTGTTAATATCATTTACTATGTTTTTACTTTTACTGTACATTTTAACTTTTTACTGTGTATTTCAATAGTAAATTATTTAGATTTTTTATATGTATCAGCGTATGGTAATGGATATTAGTCAACTTTCTGTATGTTTTATCTGTTTGTATTTTAATTATATACTCTATCTGGTTGCTCTGTTTTGACAGTGAATGTCCCTGTGTGAATGATTTCTTCTCTATTCTGTGTATAATTGTCTTCTTCTTTTGAATAAAGGTTTTTTAATATATTTCCTTCTGAGTCTTGGAGTAAACAAGTTTTGTGACTAGTATCAAAATTGTTTATTCAAGCTCTGGTCTTCTGCTGATTACCTGCAAAATACAACAATCATTAAGAAAACATAGGTTGGCAGGAAAGGAAATTGATGGCTTTATTGCACAGGGATGTTTGGGGAATGAGTCGTGGCAATGTTTTGAAAGTAATCGGAGGTCGAATTGTGTTGCATAGGTTTAGGGTGGCACCGGAAGTGTTTGATAGGTTTTACTGTGAAACAGGGCAAAAGGAATGAAAATGCGGGTTTTTAGGGTTTTAACGGGAAACTTTTTAAATTTGGCGTGGGATTAGTTAAGTGAACAGTGGAGGTCTTGTCTTATGTGAGGAGATAGTTTTTCCAGCCATCGCACTGCTTTTGTGGTGAAGGTGGTATTAAGGAGGGGTCACCCGATCTACCCCAACGCCTGACATGTAGCATTTGGGGTTCGGGGGAAAACCATTTTATCGGGCAGATAACGATTGGCCATCGGGTGCAGCCAATATGGCTATGGACCATCAGTTGAGAGGGATGGTGATTTGACAGTAGTTGGGCGAGGAAGGTGCACGGGTGATAAAAGCATGGGTTTTGGGGGGGCCCAGGACTTTAATTTTCGGCGGTTTGTGATTAATTAAGAATTTAATCATGGGTTTAATCGATCGGGTGGGGTTTAATGACAGGGTTTAACTTCAGGTAAAGGTTGGGCATCAGGTGAGCTCGATATGGTTGTGAATCGTCGGATTTGGGCACTGACAATCGAACGACAGTCGGGTGGTGAAATAGCACGGATGAGATGGGGAAAAAGTTTAGGGGGCTCGAGGATTTAATCACAAGTGGTTTGTGATTAATTATAGGTTAATTACAAGATTAAATTGATCGAAAGGGTTTTAATGAAGTGGGACCATGGGTTTAAACAGATGGATTTTCTTAACTTTACCGAGGGTTGGTGAGTTAAGAGGGGTTCGTCAGGGAAGTGTGAAATAGAGGGTAAAACTATAGTTTATAATTAAACTATGGGTTGGGATATTATATATGGAAGATTTATTTAATATGGGAAAAAAGTATATTGGGGAGGTAATACATTAGGTTAGCATGTTAATTTGAAATGAATGTGCGAGAATGTAAAATACACTGGGCATAGTGTAAAATAAGTTTTTTAGGTGCGATTTGTTCATTGTGATGCCCCACATAATCATTTAACATTTCTACTTAGGATAAAACATTTTTGTGGGTTTTTGAATAAAAATGAGACTTAACATGGGATTTTTACTTTTCATAGTCAAATGGTGTTTAACCTTAGGAAAGGTAGTTTTATTAGGGTAATGAAGGGAAATGACTTTTATGAAGGTAATTTTAGCACTTAATGTCCATAAGTCATTAAGTCGAGGGTCTGATCCCACCAAAAGTCAGAGAAATGCTCTGAGTCTCTTTGACTTGAGGATTAAAAGTACTAAAACATGCTTGTGGATAGGAAATTAGTAAGTATAGGGGAAAAATGACTTGGGGGATTTAGTTAAATTAACTTGTAAACCTTTGCTTTTGCCTTCATAATGGATCATACATATTAGCACATATGTCTAAGCATGATGAATGTGTTTTGATCCAATCAACTTTATACTTCAACAACCTTTCTTCTACTTACCCATTACCTACCCTAACATTTTATTCTTCTTTATACTTATTTGGGTGCATTTAGGCTAGCATACCCTTTTCTTTCCTTTTCTTTTATAAAACAAACTATCTACTTCTAACCTTATATTTTCCAAGGGCTCAGATTAAACTGATGAGCTCCTTTTATTTCTCTACCTATTCACTGATCTGCCAAGATTAAGCTGTTTGGTCAGATTTTATTCTCTAACTATAAACTTAAAATTCAAAGCATGAAATAACCAAGATTAAACAGTTTGATTACCATGGATTGTGGCATGAATAACAAGTTTCACGCAATCATTATTATGCATAAAATAGTAGTGACATTTTGAATTCCACACTTTTATGGTCAATTTTTGTTTTTGGGGTTCATATATTTTCATTTTTTGACCTTCTCTTATTTTTTTGTTCTTTGATTTTTCTTTTAGGACATACCCTCTTTACATTTTTTAATTCTAATATAAAAAACATTTGCAAAAAACAAAGGTATGTATAATATTACAAGGCTTAACCCTAGTCATTTAAAATTATGACTCCTATTGGTATAGGAACTTAACAATGGCTTCACATGGGGATGACATCTCCTTGTAAGATGTCAAGAACACCATTGACTAGTAACCTGATCTATTGGGCCAATCCCAAACATGTATATGCTTTGTTGTATAATCTCTGTGACTGAAACTCTTGAACTGAAAATACACCCTTTTCTGCAAACTGAAATCTGACACATGTTGTACTGAAATCTGATCTGAAATAAACTTGCTGCTAAAAATCTATATTTAATCAAATTGAAATGCTCCCTACTTACTCTAATCAGATGTCCAACTGCTAGTTAGGTAAAATGAAACAGCGAATGTAACCATTCAAGCATCATATACATTGGTGGATTTTGCTGCTTGTGCTTGTTTGTGATTAAAACTGAAGTTCTACAACCCAATATAACCTTGTCAACCAATGAGAAGATAAGGAAATACTTGATTTCCTTTGTGGACTCTAAAAACTATACAAAAGGATCTTCCAAAATATATACACTATTGTTCAACTAATTTAAGCAATTGTACAATTGTTCTGGATGGCCTCCATGCCATGAAACTAAAATGTCATTTTTATCTTTAACACCCTGCAGATTTTCAGATAAGCTTTGTGATGATATTTCTACTAATTGAAATGTCTATCTGGTGAAACCTTTATCATCTTGATTTTGACTCTCATAGTTGGTTAATGGAGAAAATTTCTGATTGCATTCATTATCCAACATATCAGCTATTGGATCATAAAAAACTTGGAAGGATTGCTGCAACTTATTGCATATAGGTTTGAATGGAACTTCATAGATTTCTACAAGCTGCTCATCCTTTTCTTTAGAGATTTTATACCACATTTCCTTTAAAAACTGAAATGATTCAAAACAAAGAGGCAAAGAAGCTTCACTTATTTCCAAATTTTCTGCACTTTCTTCCTCACTTTCATAGCTGATATGGATAAGATGATCACTGTTTTCAAGCTGCTGAAACTGAATTCCTTTATTTCCCAAACTAGTTTCTGATTGCTCTGTAAAGTTAGTTTGGATTTGAAGAACATAATTATCATCATACTAATCATATTTAGGCAAATCATTAAAAGAAGTAATGTCATCAAACATACACATTAGATCAGGAGATTGCTTCTCCACATATTGCTCTATAAATCTATCTTCTGATCTATGGTAGTTGGAATTAGCAGGAATTTGTTCATGGCTATCAACTTCTTCTTTTTGTGAAATAAATGTGTCATGGTGATTTTGAGAAAAAAATTATCTTTCATGGTGATCTTCTGTATCCTTTCCTCTATTTTTCTTACCAAAATGTCAAGTTTTACCTTTGCAATGTTGTTTTTCTCTGCTCCTGCTTTCAACTTTTCTCTTCTAATTTGCAGATTAACCTCCACATCTACTGCAATGTTCTGCATCTGTTCCAATGTTGAGGGGTTTCTTTCTCTTAGCTGAAATTCTATCTCTGGATCAAATGCTTTTGAATAAAGCAAGAGAGATGAATCAGGAAGAGGTCTTATATTTGATGGCATTGAATAATAGACTTGATTAAATCTGTCAGAAAATTGTTGTATTGTTTCATTCAACTGTATTTTCAACTGATTATATTCTTCTATGATCACAAAAAGATTAACTTTGATTGTCCATTTATCAAGGAAAAAATTGATAAACTGTTAGAAATTTGAGATGCCTGCAATAGGTAAATTCCTGAACCAACTCTTTACTCTACTTTGCAAAGAGAGAGCAAAAAATCTGATTCTAACATCATCTTTATCAATCTCAAATAAGTCCAGATAATTCTCAAAACCTTGAATATGTTTTTGGGCAGTGATTTTACCATCTTCTCCATCAAACCTAGGGAGATACTTATAATAATTGTTAAGGAAAACATGGAGTGTAGGAGGTAATATGAGTGGCTTATACCTATCAGGAACTTTACAAGGTACATGAATATGTACAAGGATTGTAAGATCATTTTTTATTATTTGATATTTCTTGATTGGAAAATGATCATCATAAGATTAAGAAGAATGCTGCTCAAATGTGTAAGGAGGTTTTATATGTACAACTTTCAAAGAAAAATAATTAAAAAATAATCGAAGATCTTCTCTAAAATACAATATACATTGAAAAACTTTCTTAATGGGAAAGAACATAATGTCTTGGATAACAATCCAAGTTAAAAGCTTGATAATTTCATACTGTTCTTTCATATCCATTCCTCTAGTGGAGTCTGGATTGTGAAATTGATTTGGAGGGCCAAGTGGATGATTTTAACCTTTGTGTGTCTGATCACTGTCCACCATCATAGATAAGATTTGAACCTGTAAAATATTTCTAAAGAAAATGTTAGTCTTCCCCAGTATGGTCGTCACTATGTTATCACTCAGTAATTTCTCAATGTTAAAGAAAGAAATCACCGAGGTAACCACAAACCAACTTTTAGGCATAAGCTCTAGCCAACCTAGGCTCAGAGAGGGCTCTCTATATGATTTAGCTTTGTTTGCTTGGATTTCAGGCTAGACATGAATGTTTAGGGGTTTTTTTTTATTTGTATTGAAGATTGGATGGTGGAATCCTTAAAATAGATGGATAGAATGATGTCTTCAGACCATTGGGCTATGGAGTCAACAGAAGGACAACAGAACTGGATCAACTCACTAAAGGGAATGTTCAAGGGCAATTTAGAAAAGTAAAGTGTTGGTCTTTGGGACAGGG
Organism: Pinus tabuliformis; assembly: GCA_031772625.1. Taxonomy (NCBI): domain Eukaryota; kingdom Viridiplantae; phylum Streptophyta; class Pinopsida; order Pinales; family Pinaceae; genus Pinus; species Pinus tabuliformis. The sequence continues at coordinate 11,004,229 of CM062816.1, forward strand.
GGGTGAAATGGTTTTAATTAGGGTGAGAGAGAAATTAAGAATTCTTAGACCGGGATATAAATGAGGAACAACGGGTAATCAGGAGAAAACAGAAATTAAGAATCCTTTGACCTAGATTATTATGAACAACCTAAACTAAGGAGCAATTAAGAATTTCTTAACTTAGATATTAGTAGAAAACATTATATGCCTAACTGTTAAAGCAGAGTGTAATTAAACAAATTCTGAGATATCTTTCCAGCTATAGAATTCAGATTCAGAAGTACATTAAAGACTTTGGAAAAACTTTAAGAAAGATAACAACATGAGAAAATACTTGTTTGCACTTCACTCAACACATGAAACCTGTGAAATATATTGTTTTTATTCACCAATCCATCTTGCTGGCTCAGTTAATGACACAATAGCTGTGAAGTCTTCTTGATCAAAGTTTTATAGAAATGTCTAAGAATCCACACTACATACTTCGAATTGTGAAGTATTTATAAAAAAGTTTTATTACAAAATAACTCAAACTAACTTGAGATTTAATCTAGGAAATAAAATATCTTCTTGCAAGAAGATAGAGACAACTATTGAACTGTTTGCTGCTATCCCATTTATTGTGGTACTGTTGGCCTTTATGGTTTGATTTCTAGCCCTTTATGCTCTTTGTTGTTTGAACTTTCATGATGGAGGCTTTAGTCACTTTAGGCTTTCATATGATACTCTTTGACACCGATATTCTTTGACTTTGATGACCTGTTAATATCCTTTACTGTGTTTTTACTTTTACTGTACATTTTAAATTTTTATTGTGTATTTCAACAATAAATTATTCAGTTTTTTATATGTATCAGTAAATGGTAATGGATATTAGTCAACTTTCTGTATGCTTTATCTGTTTGTCTTTTAACTATATACTCTATCTGGTTCTGTTAGCTACCTATACCAATAGGTTTCATTTTTCATGATTGGCATGGGAAGTGCCAATATGATCTACTTTGGGAAGGCAAAGATCTCATATTCTGATGGAAAACACACATTTGCATTTAGTTAATGCTGCCCTATCTCCCAATGGGTGATCCAACAGCTTAAGCTGGGTCAGGCCATGTTTCAATTTTTGTTATAGATTAGAGAAAGAAGTCTGTCCAAACAGTTCAATCTTGGCAGACAAAGTAGTTAGGTAGGGAAAGAAGGTTCCCAATTGTTTAATCTGGGGCCTTGGAAGCAATAAGGATAGCCTTAGATATAAAATCAAAAGAAAAGCCAAAGCAAAAGAAAAAGGCACATAAGGGTCTGCAAGCCTAAGTGCACCCTCCATGAAGAAACAAAAAATGCTAGGCAAGTAGATGGGTAGGTAGATGGGGTTGTAGAAATGTCATTCATTTCAACTGAATCTTGCTGGTCTAACATGAAAGAAACATCAAGGCATAGAGAAGCTTCTCTTCTCCATCATGTTGCAGCAAAGCAAAGGAGCATGTCTAACTTCCTGTTCCCCCCCTTTCACATTCATTCCTAACATCCCCACACCAGTTGCCTTCATGAAAGAATTCAAGGTCTTATGTTGGTTCTTGGTTCTTTAAGAGCCACATTTCTTGTCTAAAATTCTTTTTATTTTGATCTACTCTCTAAACTAAGTTGTTTGCATATAAACTTAGTGTTTCACCCTCTCACCCCCTTCCCCCCCCTTCATATTAACTCCTAACTTCTTATTATCTAAATCCCCTATGTTCCCCTTTTCCCTACTATTGTAACACCATGGTGTATAAACCCCTAAACATGTATAAATATCCCCCCTTGTTAGCACTATAGCTAAATAAATTTGTTTAAGGGAGACATTAGTCCACCAGGGACTATGGTCAACCCTGTCATGGGATTACTCTAGCCTCTGGTTGGAGTAATAACCTCCCCCTAATCCATCATCCCCCCTCTTTTCCTAAAGAATTTCACCAAAGAGCCCTTTCCCTTCACTCAAACCTAACCATAACCCTTATTCCCCCGACAGATTAATTCAAAAACTCAAAAACCCATAGAAAACCTTAAACCCAAAGTCCCGCACCCAAAATATTAAAGTGAAAATTTTATTGTCAGGCGGGTCCCCACCCAAAGCTGCACGACAAACTACGGCGCCCGCCAACCGTTGATCTTCCGCCACCCCAGATCTAACGGTGGGCGGTCAATATCGGATCCCGACCTGCCTCCCTTTAACGTCCGGGGAGAGGGCGGTAATGGGGGCCGTACCCAGGACGCGTGGCATGCGCTGGGGTTGTTCGGAGCCCCCCTCCCCGATACCGCCTATCACCAAAGGTGGTGCGGGGAGACCACTTACCACCTCCCTAATACCACCCCTGCGGCACCACGTCACTCACACATCATCATGACGTCGTGCCTCCTCTGCCCGCCCCGGCGCCGCGTGGCCTTCCACGTAGCCCTGCCACTATTCTCCGCCCGCCACCATGTCCGTCCACGCTGGCCTCCAGCTCAGTGTCCACGTCACCCTCCGTACCCCGGGCCCGCCATGACGTCATGCTGATGTCATTGGCGGAAAAAGCGCCAATGACCCTTTTTGCCCAAATTTGTCGTTAAAAACAGCCAAACTAGCCGTTTGTGGTCATTTTCAAGCGAAAAGGACGCAGCCACTGCTGACCCGTTTACCGCGAAATTGCCTCCGAGCCATCAAATTCAAAGTCGCGGCCGCCATCACTTGTCAATCCAGCTGCAGTGAGCTCCCCCTGCTCGGCCCGAAGACATTCAGAGCTATTTTTCCAGGTATTCACCGCAAGTTCCTTGTTCCGCCCCTATGCATGCCATTTCTATACGAATTCTCCACTAAGCATCGCTCAAATCCTAAATTACACACTGTCTACTACTGAATTTGCAATTAAATCAACCTGCATTGCCCCAGCTCCAAGAATTTGACATTCTAACCATAATTCACGGCTTGAAATTTACATATTTAGCCCCGAGTTGCCCGACATTGTTCCCTTTTGCCGGGTGGAGGCCCAAGTCTGCATGTCACCAAATTGAAGCCCGCACACCCTCTGCAATCATCCTCACCAATTCACAATCCCTGTGAATTTACCAAAAACAGCAGAGACAAGTCTACCAAGCCTGCTTATCCCACTTTGAAGAAAATTCCAAGAATTATCTACAGTAAGCCTGTCACTTAAGCGCTGAGAAACCTTGCAAACCATTGCACTCACCTTGTTCAAAATCAGATTACACAATGGTTGCTCCTACACCCTCAGCCCTCAGTGTTGCTCCTATAAATGCACCAAATAAAGACTTGGAGTCCCTGCCTCTTGCTGACAGGGACTACCTCATTGAAGACTTTGTGGGTAACAGGGACTTTTTGCAGACCTTCAGGCAATTAAGAGATGACTACCTGAATGGTCAGGATACATATGGGATATGGGAGTCAAAGCTGCCATACTACTGTCTCCCCTCTGTCAATGTTTTCCCTGAGATTATTCGCCTATGTGCTGAAAATTATGATGCGCAACACAGAGCTATTAAGTCTCCATCTGGGAGCATCCTCTTTCACATCAATCCTGAATCCATCAATAAGATGCTCCACTTTGATCAAACTGAGCTGCTGTTCCCTTTTTCCATGAATTATCTGCTGGACACTGGTACCAAGATGACCAGTGAGGATATTCAGAAGATCACCAGGACATTTATGAGACCTGAGTGCCAGCCCACAGGGCCACCTCCCTACTTGGATGTCTATTTTACTGAGGTAGGCAGACTATTGCTGGACATGATTGCTTATGTATTGGGATACAGAACCAGCGAGCATGTGGATGAAACAATGCTGGTATTGCTAGCTGCTTACAGCCCAGGCCAACCCCCTGCCCGCAAATATAACTTTGCCAAGTTCATAGCTAACAAGATTCATGATCAGTTGGGCAAAGTAGACAGACAGGGTGTCTTCAAGTACTCATCCTATATCTACCACCTTTTTATGTACTATCAGTCTGAGGTTTTTCCATGCTACATCAAAAAGCTGGATTATAAAGGGGAAAGAAGATCTGTTATCTTCTGGACATCTGTCTATAACAAAGTCCAAAATTCACCCTATTCCTATTGTGAATTTATTGACCAATTTGTATACCCTGTCTCTTGCTTGTTGATGAGGTCCCCTCCTCCCAGAATATCAACTGAAATACAGAAAGTCCTGCAGCTCTCCAAGAATTACAAAATAGGTGATTGGTACCTATATGAGGATCATACAGTCATCAGAGTCTATGGCTGTGAGCTCTGTCCATACAGGCTCCCAAAATATGTGCCTATGAGGATATTTTCCTTGGAGTATTATAGGCAGTTAATTCACTCTGACCTCACTCACTTTCACAGCTCCAAAAAGAAAGCCCATCTCAAGTTCAAGCACCAAGTGGGCCCCTTCATCATGAATAAAAAAGAAGGATGGGAAGATGCTGACCTAATCCTCAAAGACAAATACAAGCTATCACATAGTTTCCGGTGGGTCCCTTACGACCCTGAAGGCTTCATTACTGCTAGAAGAGTCAAGTACAGGCTACTAGGTTATAAGCATTGCAAATATCCACACATTGAAAAATATGCCAACCAGCAAGAATGGCAGCAGGATACTTTAATTGAAAAATTAACTGAAGAAGAGACAATGCTAAAGAATGTCAAGGAACTGGAAAAGACTCTTGACCTAGATTCTGTGCAGCAGGTACCCTTCAAACGACCGCACTCAGCAGGAGAAGGGACCTCGGCCTCAAGGACTGCACCAATCACACAGGCACCTTCTACAGCAGCACCAGGTACAGACAAAGGGAAAGGGATAATGGGTGCTGAAGAAGAAACCGTGAAAGAAAAGCCTGCCCCTTCAAGTGAGCAGCCACAAGAGCAGCAACAAGGGCAGCAACTAGAGCAGCTACAAGAGCAGACTCCCCCTCCACAAACTAAGCCACAAACAGCTCCAATTTTGTAGACCCCAGCACAGGAGGAGAGGGGTACAAAAAGAGACAGAGAAGAGTCCACTCCTGCTAGTGGATCCTCCCAACAACCCCAGACCAAAAGGCAAAGGGCTGACTCCCTAGAGGTAGAAGACATCACTGAAGAAGTCCTTGACAGTTCAAGGAAAGACAGGGAGGGCAGCCAGCATACAGGTACAAGCTCCTTTCAGCAGGAGCAAGGATTACAACTTGGTTTGGAGGTGTCCTCCTCCTCTCAGCATAGCAAGAAGCCCAAAAGTACTAAGGCTTCTTTCAAGCAAATTAAGGCACAGAATGACTTGCTGAGGGTGGAAGTCTACAAACAATTTCTAAATGCTACACCAGCCCAGAAAGAAAGGCTAATGTCTATATATGACATTCAAGAGGAGAAATTGCTCCTCAGCCATTTCAAACCTACAGTGCCCAATCCAAAATCAGCGGCAGATTATGTGAAGACAAGGGTGGAGGTCCTAGCCAAAGACATCCATCCCATGGACCAAATTGAACTCCACAAGCAAACTGGAGAGATGGTCTATGTAACCTTGGTGGACAGGGAAACCATGGCCCATGAACTAAAAGAGTCACTAAAAAATACCAACACTCAGTTGGATTTTGAAAGAATGTCCTCCCTAGCCAAAGACAACAGAATAAAATCACTTGAGGACATTATTATCGACCTAGGACATGATCCTAAGGATCCAAAGGGTGTAAGGGCCCTTATGAAGAAAAAGGAGGATGACCTCAATGCATTAAAGAAGAGGTTAAAGTTGTTGCCCACAGAGCACCCTCAAACAACAGAGCTACAAAAGGAAAAGCAGGTTGATGAGCAACTGGACCTCATAATGCAGCTAAACCAGAAGGTCCTCGATTTGGAGAAAGAGCTTGAAGGGGCATTACAAGATAAACAGGGAGAATCTACATCCCAAGCTCCTCCAACTACTTCAACCACTGCAACAACTACAGAGGCAGCAGTGGCCCCCACAACAGAAGCAGCAGCAACAACAACAGCTCCAGATTCCAGCACAAGCGTGGAAGAATTGACTAAGGCCGTTAAAGAAATGGAGCTCCAGGCAAATGAAATAAAACAGGCCAAGGAAAAATTGGCAGAATTAGATGCCAAATATGACAAATCAAAAATAACTGTGGCAGAACAAGGCAGAGAAATAAAGGCCCTAAAAGAAAAGATAAAGGCCTTGGAGAAGGAGCTGAATCTGGAAAGCACCATGGCTCAAATAAAAAGGATTCTATGGGCCAAAATTGACCAATCCATCACTAAGCAATGGAAGTCAATTAAAACCATACATGAGCAGATGGATTTAATCGGCCAGGCACAGACAGAGATTCAAAGGGCCAAGACAACGCTGGGAAATAGGCCTGACCAGGCCAATAGAATGATAGACTTTTTGAACATGCAAGAAAAGGAGGAACTGGCAGCCATTGGCATAGTCAACAGAACAGAGGCTGTCCTCACAGCTAGGAAGGTACTCACTCTCAGGAATTATGTACAAACTGTGGAGAGGAAGTGCTATGAAATACAGGCTGAGGTGGATGAATACCAACACAAAATGGCAGCACTGCAAGCAAAAGGACTGCCCAGCCTACTAAGCGGTGCAGGAAGACTGATCTCCAGAGAGCAGTACACCAACAGGATGGCAACTTACATTGAAAATCAAATCACTGCATCTGGCAGTACTTCTGAGGAAACAGGGCCTCCAACAGGACAGAGCTTATACAATAAACTTGAAGGCCTGTTTTTTATTGAAAATGAGGTAAAGCACCTTTTTGAAATTCCTCCAAATTTTTACAGATATACAGAGGCCGATGAAACTTTAGTGAAAATTCGGAGACATCAGTTGCCCAAGGAGGATTGGTGGCAGGCAATGCTTCAAATTCTGCCATGATAGCTCCAATTGCTCGGTCATTGCCAGCTCCAACTCACTAGAAGACAAACAGCAGAATAAAGTTAGCATTTAAGGCAGCTGAAAGGTGACTAAGCACATGGAGAACGACAGCTAGCCCAAAGGATAAGAAGATACGCAAATTTTGGACAGCGTACCCTCAACCGACTCCAATAGCCACCAAGTCAACAGTTTCTGACTATTTTGGACAGCTAAAGCACTGAAGAGTTATTACAGCATTAACTTTCTCAGCTACAAGGCTCCAGGAGTTGGCATAACATCAATGAGCCATTAACTCATTTCCTTGATATTTTTCTTATGTAAATTTTGTATATATACCCCCCTTAGCAACGCATAAGGGGTTGGTGATTTTCACTCTGAGGCAAATGTATTGTACACTTTCAGATTATCTAATACAAAGGGCTGGACCAGCTCAGTGATTTCCTGAAAATTTGATGTCTTGCTGATGACATGTGTGCTGTTGCAGAATTCTTGTGCTGTTTGATGGAATAATAAGTTTTCTTAATCTCTGTTTTGTCTTCTTATGTTATTAACTAATGCTCATGTTTCACTAAATCTAGCAATAGAGAAAAGGGATAGTGCAGGATATGTTTGGTTACACTCTGTGCTCAATCTTTTATTGCTGTAAACGTTTTCTTCAGAATTAACTATGGACATGAATTCTTAAATGCTCATGTTTTTCATTAATTCTATAAATGTGAATGTTGTCTAGAAATTCTTCACTGCTTCTAAATAATATTCTCACTTCCTTTGCATATCAGTTTATTGGAAGATTCTTAACTGCCTTTCATGAACTGTATACATCACACTTAATCACAATTTCAAAGCATTGTTTCTCAGACACTTATCCAGCTCTGCAGCATCACTACTGTATCAACACAGCACACCAAACTACTAAAGGACCACTGACTCCATGCCCAATGGCCTAGAACATACTAGTGAGCACATATATATCTTGATTGAAATCATCACCCAACCAAGTCCAAAAACAAACCTTGAGCATCATAGCTAGCCTAAAATTCTTCTCAAAACAGAGACAAACCTTAAAGAGAGAGCCCTCTCTGATTACAGTTTGGCTAGAAGCTGTAATCCAAAGATTGGTTAGTGGTTACCCCGGCCGTATTCCCTTGGGAGTCATAGGGAACAACCTGGGTGTTAACATAATTGGCGACTCCACTGGGGAATTCCTCAGGATTTTCTAATTTCTGTATATTTCTTAAAGCTGCTTCAGTCAATTTTCATGCTAGCTTTAAGATATACACAGTCACTCCAAAATCTTGTCTGGCCCTTGTAGACACAAAAATATTCCAAAAACATACTCAAAAACAAGTTCAGAAGCTGGCTCCCAAGAAGAATCCGCGATATACAAGGTCAAACCCTGACCCTAATCCACCAACTGTTTTTGAAAATCCAAATACAATCCCTAAAATCCTTAGGAAGCAGCAAGGACAGGAAACTCTTGCTGATTTAAGTCCTGAGATAGCTTATCCAAACCCTGTTCCAACTCCAATCAAGGTTCTATTTCGGTCTACCCTTGATTCCCCCAGTTCACCATCCACCTCTCAAAGCCCTCCTTTCACACCTCCATCCACTGCACATATTCCCTTGACCAACACTCTAGTTTCTACTGTTCCCACTACCCCTGTTGTACCAGTCGTTCATGCTATCCCAGTCATCCCTGTCAATCCTATAAATCCTGCAAATATGGCTAACAGATATGCACCCCTGCAGTTGCCTGCTAATGCTGCAGCTCTACCTCAAGACTACCAATCCAAGATTTCATATTTTGACTCCACTGGCCCTTTCACAGCAATTCAGCATGCCAGAAGGATGCAAGACCATTTTGAGAACTATGAAATAGATGATGACAGTGTGAGAATGAGAATCTTTGTTCAGAGCCTCACAGGGGATGTAAGAACTTGGTTTAGATCACTGGCTGTAAATACCATCACAACCCCTGATGAGTTTTATCAAGCCTTTACTAATAGATGGGAGAAAAAGAAAGATCCCCTGCACATACTTGGTGAATATGATACAATCGGTCCTCAAGAGACCGTTTTGGAGTATTGTGCAAGATTCAAAAACGTGTATAATGCAATACCACAGAATTTAAGACCTCCTCCTGATTTAGCCTTGTACAAATTTCCGGATGGTTTTGACCCTGATATGGCATATCAGTTGAAGGAAAGAGCCCCTGAAACCCTTGAAGATGCCCAAAAGGTTGCTGTCACAGTAGAGGCTAACCTGATTGCAAAAAGAAACAGGGCAAGATTGGAAAAGAGAACCACCATCAAGGAAGAACCCTCAGCCTTTGATCAAAAACTGGATGCAATACTCACTGGTATGAAGAGATTGGGTGATAGAGTAGAATCAGTTGAGAGAAAGTCATCATGGGAAGCACCACAAAATAACCCTATCAGAAATCCCAATTTTAGGAGAAATCAAAACCCAAACGTGGGCAAGGCCGGTTCTGATCCAGACATAAGACCTCCTTTCCAGGAAAACTATACTGAGGCATCCACTTCGAATGAGCAAACAGATGACACCCACATAAACCTGATGGGCCTGAATGATGAGCAACAAGTTTTTTTGAGTCAAGAGGATCATAAGGATGATGACATTCAGCAATTCCAAACCAGGTCAGGTGAGTCATTTGACTTTAAACAAGGCTATGACACAGCTGTTTATGAAGTTCATAAACAATATAAGCTAAGAAGCAGAACTATAAATGTAACACAACCTGAAAAAACAAAGGATAGCCAGCAGCCCAAAAGAGCCATAGTCACAGAACCAAATGACACAAATGATTCAGTTACAAATGAAATAACCGTTCAAGAAGTCACTGAACCATTGCCTTCAAAACAACAGCCTATGGCTACATCACCCTTGCAGCCCATTCCAAGTAACACTCCTCAAGAGATGAGTAAGAAGGACAAGCCTCAAGATCAAGATAAGAATCAAGAAGAAAACCTAGTGAACAAGGAAAAGGCTGTCACCCACAACACCAAGATCCAATCTGAAAGACCCTTTGACTTAGAAGCTGAAATTGGCAAATTGAAGGTAGCTATCCCTCTCTCAGAACTAGCCAAGAATGACATTTATAAACAACAAATCAAGAAGTCCCTACAACTTACTCGTAATAAAGATAATGTCAATGTATTGGATGACACCCCAGAATTGCTTTTCGGTCCAGAGGTTGATGGAAAGACAGCAGTCACAGGGATCTTGCCTTTCTATGTCAGCCTACATGTTCATGATAAGATACTACACAATGCAATGTTTGACTTAGGTGCCTCTCACAACCTGATGCCTAAATCAGTCATGGAGAGATTGAATCTAGATATTACAAGACCATATAAGGACCTATTCTCATTTGACTCTAGCCAAGTTAAGTGTTTAGGCTTGATAAAAGACTTATGTGTGTCCCTTGTTCAGTACCCAAATAAAACAATTCTAATGGATGTTGTAGTTGCTGATATCCCACCCAAATATGGGATGCTCTTATCAAGATCATGGGGGGCTAAACTCCAAGGTTCCCTACAATTAGACATGTCATATGCCACCATCTCAGTCTTTGGTCAACCCAAGAGGTTATATAGAGAGTCACTTATGAAATACATGGTCAGCAGTGAAGAAAAACCTCAAAACTTTCCCATATATGCTGTCCATTCTGATATAGACTCATATATTCTCTTCAATGATTATACAGGTCCCACAAATGATGAAGAAAACCCAACACTCAAGCAAGATCAACATATAAATGAAGAAACTGCTGTTCAAGACATAATGATTGAGAAATCAATTAACAAAGCAGTTCAAGAAGAAAGACCAAATGTGAGCCAAGATTCCAAGTTGTTGATGCTAACTCCCATAACAGTTGACAATTCTTCCCTAAAACAAGATATCCTATGGTTCCTTGAATTTGATGGGTCAGTCAACAAATTAGGGGCAGGAGCAGGGGTTTGGATACATAATAAACAAAACAGTCATGCAGAAGGCCGAGCCTATAGGTTAAACTTCAGATGCACCAACAATATGGCAGAATATGAAGCTCTCTTACTAGGCCTCAAGCTAGTAAAATCCTTACAAGCCATAAAAGTTTCAATCCTAGGAGACTCAGACCTAGTTATCCAACAAGTAAAGGGTAATTTTGTCACCAATGACAAAAGACTAAGATCTTATAGATCTGCTGCTGCTGAACTACTACAGTCCTTCACTGAATTTCAAATTACCAAAATTCCTAGAACCCATAACCTGCATGCTCATAGCTTGGCTACATTTGCAAGCACTTGTAAACTTCCTTTTGAACCCCAGCATTGCTTTACAGCTGAGGTAAAACACAGACCTTCTGTCCCAAACAATGTCAAGGACTGGCAAGTGTTTGAGGATGATACCCATATAAATCAATTTTTGACTTTGCAGCAAGAATTTTCAGGGCTAAACATTGATATGGAGGCTGCAAGTGATTCACAAACACTAGGTGAACAACACCAAACAAGTATTTCACCCAAAACAGCAAACCAAATGTTACATCCAACCATTTTCAACAAAGAAAATCTACAAGAACTTAAACAAATCAGTTGTGAGGAGATAGCTGATAATGAAGCTGAAATTATACAACTGAAAGACAACTTCCTCCCAACAGGCCTTACTCCCTTGGAAGACATTTTCGACTCAAATGATATTCTCAGGAAGCCAAAATTGCAGCCCCTCAATACTACCATAGAAGAGTGTAACATTGGAACTGCAGAACAACCCAAGATAATTAAATTGTCTGCATCTTTACCACCTGATCAGAAGCCTAAATACATTGACCTCTTTAAAGAATTCCAAGATGTCTTTGCATGGAGTTATGAGGATTTAAAATCCTATGACACCTCTGTTATTCAACACACTATCCCTCTCAAGCCAAATCAAAAACCCTTTAAGCAAAAATTGAGGAGAATCAATCCTATGCTTCTCCCAGCAATGGAGCAAGAGGTACAAAAAATGTTTAAGGCTGGCATCATAGCACCAATCAGATTTTCTGATTGGGTTTCAAACTTGGTTCCTACCAGAAAGAAAACTGGTGAAATAAGGCTTTGTGTTGATCTAAGGAACTTGAATCAAGTGTCCTTGAAAGATAATTACCCCTTACCCAAGATGGATCACATCTTGCAAAGAGTAGTGGGGGCCTCAAGAATTTCTTTACTTGATGGATTCTCAGGTTTCAACCAGATCCTAGTTCACCCTGATGATCAGGACAAAACAACATTTACAACCCCATGGGGAACCTTCAAATATGTAAAAATGCCTTTTGGATTGAAGAATGCAGGGGCTACATTTCAAAGAGCAATGGATATTGCTTTTGCTAAAGAGATTCATGACTTCCTTGTCATTTATTTAGATGATCTCACACCTTTCTCAAAATCTGACCAAGAACATTTGAAACATCTAAGGCAAATATTCATAACCTGTAGGAAGTATGGAATTTCTTTAAATCCCAAGAAATCTCTATTTGGTTTGGAAGAAGGTAAGCTGTTAGGGCATATCATTTCAAAGGATGGCATTAGAATTGACCCAGACAGGATACAAACTATCTTACAAATGCCCCACCCTAGAAACATCAAAGAATTGCAAGCCTTCTTGGGAAAGATTAACTTTTTAAGGAGGTTTATCCCAAACTTAGCAGAATTGATCAGATTACTGAATAACATGCTAAAGAAGGATTCAAAAGTGAAATGGACGGTAGAAGCAAATCAAGCTTTTGAAGGCATAAAGTTGGCCCTTACCCAAACACCAGTCTTAACAAACCCTCAATTCGATAGAGAATTCATTATTTTCTCTTTTGCCTCCCAACATACCATTGCTGTAGTCTTATTACAGAAAGATGACCAAGGAAATGAGAAACCCATTGCTTTCTTTAGTAGAGCTCTTAGAGATGCACCTCTGAAATATCAAATCATGGAGAAGCAAGCTTATGCTTTGGTCAAAGCCATCAAAGACTTTAGGATTTACATCCTATATTCCCATGTTATAGCTTATGTACCAAGTCCCATTGTGAAAGACATACTTACTCAAGAGAACTTAGAGGGCAGAAGAGGAAAGTGGATTGCCAACATTTTAGAATTTGATATTGAAATAAAACCTACAAAACTGATAAAAGGGCAAGGTTTGGCCAAACTAATGACAGAAGCAAACTTTCAAGCCTTAGACATTAACCAACTGGACAGTGAACCGGAGCTGGCGACTCCAAAGATCAACGTAGCCTTTGAACAATCCCCTTGGTATTCTGATATATGTTATGTGTTACAAAACCTGTGTGCTCCCCCAGGATTGTCCAGAACTAAATGTAGGTTCCTAAAAATGAAAGCTTCAAAATTTTGTGTCATGAGTGGCAATTTACTTTGGAAAAACCATGAGGGTATATTGTTAAACTGCTTAATTGAGAGTGAGACTAACAAAATCATGGAAGAGTTTCATGCAGGTGATTGTGGTGGACACTTATATTGGAAGTCCACTGTGGATAAAGTACTGAGGGCTGGTTACTATTGGCCCACCTTGTTCTCTGATGTTAAAAGGTTTTCTACCTCATGTCATAAATGCCAAGTGTTTGAGGGAAAGAGAAAGTTACTGCCACTTCCTTTAAGGCCTATTGCAACAGAGAGACCTTTTCAACAATGGGGCTTGGATTTCATTGGGGAAATTCATCTGTCATCTTCAGGCCAACATAGATGGATCCTCACAGCCACAGACTACTTCACCAAATGGATTGAGGCCATCCCATGTAGACAAGCAAATGATGCCACTATCATTCAGTTCCTTGAGACCAATATCCTTTCTAGATTTGGTTGTCCTGATAAGATAATAACAGACAATGCTGCTGCTTTCAGATCTAAGAAGATGGTGAATTTCTGCCACAAATTTCACATTACCTTGGGCCATTCTACTGCATACTATCCCCAAGGAAATGGCCTAGCTGAATCATCAAATAAAAGCCTTGTGAACATCATAAAGAAGATGTTGGAAGAAAATAAGAAGAATTGGCATAAGAAGCTTGTGAATGCCTTATGGGCAGATAGACTAACAACCAAGAGGTCCATTGGGGTCAGCCCATATGAGTTAGTTTATGGACTAGAAGCCAAATTTCCTTCATCACTAGGGGCACCAGTCATGAAGTTACTCCAAGAAAGTCAAGCTGAGCCAAATGACATACAGAGAAGGATCAATCAGATAATATGTCTGCAGCAAACCAGAGATCAAGTGTATAGCAGAGTTCAAATCCTACAAGAAAAGCTGAAGAAAGCCTTTGACAGAAGAACTAAGGCTGAAGATTTCTGCATAGGGGACAAAGTTCTTAAGTGGGATTCAAGAAGAGAAGACAAGGGTAAGCATGGAAAATTTGACTCCCTTTGGAGAGGACCTTTTGTCATACAAGCACTACAGGGAAATAACACTTATTTTCTGGAAAATTTGGATGGCACTGACTTAGGTGAAGGTCCTGTAAACGGCAGGATGTTGAAGCACTATTTCGACTACTTTCCATGTATATAACAGAGTTTCCCATCTGTATATAATCAGCTGTATATATTTTCTTTCAGCACATAAATAGTTCAGTTTGAGAAGCTACTACAAATAAGCATAAAGGGGCTTTATATGCCAGAAATTCCACAGAGGTAATAGCCTCCAGTTTTGAAGTACAAAGAGAGAATTGTCAAATTTTGGTAAGAACAGATCAAGAGCCAAGGCATTCTGACCTGCTGTTCTTGGTCTTTCAAGAAGAAAAACCATCCCCAAGTGGAGCCACTATTAGCTACCTATACCAATAGGTTTCATTTTTCATGATTGGCATGGGAAGTGCCAATATGATCTACTTTGGGAAGGCAAAGATCTCATATTTTGATGGAAAACACACATTTGCATTTAGTTGATGCTGCCCTATCTCCCAATGGGTGATCCAACAGCTTAAGCTGGGTCAGGCCATGTTTTAATTTTTGTTATAGATTAGAGAAAGAAGTCTGTCCAAACAGTTCAATCTTGGCAGACAAAGTAGTTAGGTAGGGAAAGAAGGTTCCCAACTGTTTAATCTGGGGCCTTGGAAGCAATAAGGATAGCCTTAGATAGAAAATCAAAAGAAAAGCCAAAGCAAAAGAAAAAGGCACATAAGGGTCTGCAAGCCTAAGTGCACCCTCCATGAAGAAACAAAAAATGCTAGGCAAGTAGATGGGTAGGTAGATGGGGTTGCAGAAATGTCATTCATTTCAACTGAATCTTGCTGGTCTAACATGAAAGAAACATCAAGGCATAGAGAAGCTTCTCTTCTCCATCATGTTGCAGCAAAGCAAAGGAGCATGTCTAACTTCCTGTTTCCCCCCCTTTCACATTCATTACTAACATCCCCACACCAGTTGCCTTCATGAAAGAATTCAAGGTCTTATGTTGGTTCTTGGTTCTTTAAGAGCCACATTTCTTGTCTAAAATTCTTTTTATTTTGATCTACTCTCTAAGTAAGTTGTTTGCATATAAACTTAGTGTTTCACCCTCTCACCCCCTTCCCCCCCTTCATATTAACCCCTAACTTCTTATTATCTAAATCCCCTATGTTCCCCTTTTCCCTACTATTGTAACACCATGGTGTATAAACCCCTAAACATGTATAAATATCCCCCCTTGTTAGCACTATAGCTAAATAAATTTGTTTAAGGGAGACATTAGTCCACCAGGGACTATGGTCAACTCTGTCATGGGATTACTCTAGCCTCTGGTTGGAGTAATAACCTCCCCCTAATCCATCATCCCCCCTCTTTTCCTAAAGAATTTCGCCAAAGAGCCCTTTCCCTTCACTCAAACCTAACCATAACCCTTATTCCCCTGACAGATTAATTCAAAAACTCAAAAACCCACAGAAAACCTTAAACCCAAAGCCCCGCGCCCAAAATATTAAAGTGAATATTTTATTGCCGGGCGGGTCCCCACCCAAAGCTGCACGACGAACTACGGCGCCCGCCAACCGCTTATCTTCTGCCACCCCAGATCTAACGGTGGACGGTCAATATCGGATTCCGACCTGCCTCCCTTTAACGTCCGGGGAGAGGGCGGTAATGGGGGCCGTACCCAGGATGTGTGGCATGCGCTGGGGTTGTTCGGAGCCCCCCTCCCCGATACCGCCTATCACCAAAGGTGGTGCGGGGAGACCGCTTACCACCTCCCTAATACCACCCCTGCGGCACCACGTCACTCACACGTCATCATGACGTCGTGCCTCCTCCGCCCGCCCCGGCGCCGCGTGGCCTTCCACGTAGCCCTGCCACTGTTCTCCGCCCGCCACCGTGTCCGTCCACGCTGGCCTCCAGCTCAGTGTCCACGTCACCCTCCGTACCCCGGGCCCGCCATGACGTCATGCTGATGTCGTTGGCGGAAAAAGCACCAATGACCCTTTTTCCCAAATTTGTCGTTAAAAACAGCCAAACTAGCCGTTTGTGGTCATTTTCAAGCGAAAAGGACGCAGCCACTGCTGACCCGTTTACCGCGAAATTGCCTTCGAGCCATCAAATTCGAAGTCGCGGCCGCCATCACTTGTCAATCCAGCTGCAGTGAGCTCCCCCTGCTCGGCCCGAAGACATTCAGAGCTATTTTTCCAGGTATTCACCCCAAGTTCCTTGTTCCGCCCCTATGCATGCCATTTCTATTCGAATTCTCCACTAAGCATCGCTCAAATCCTAAATTACACACTGTCTACTACTGAATTTGCAATTAAATCAACCTGCATTGCCCCAGCTCCAAGAATTTGACATTCAAACCATAATTCACGGCTTGAAATTTACATATTTAGCCCCGAGTTGCCCGGCATTGTTCCCTTTTGCCGGGTGGAGGCCCAAGTCTGCATATCACCAAATTGAAGCCCGCACACCCTCTGCAATCATCCTCACCAATTCACAATCCCTGTGAATTTACCAAAAACAGCAGAGACAAGTCTGCCAAGCCTACTTATCCCACTTTGAAGAAAATTCCAAGCATTATCTACAGTAAGGGTGTCACTTAAGCTCTGAGAAACCTTGCAAACCATTTCACTCACCTTGTTCAAAATCAGATTATACAATGGCTGCTCCTGCACCCTCAGCCCTCAGTGTTGCTCCTATAAATGCACCAAATAAAGACCTGGAGTCCCTGCCTCTTGCTGACAGGGACTACCTCATTGAAGACTTTGTGGGTAACAGGGACTTTTTGCAGACCTTCAGGCAATTAAGAGATGACTACCTGAATGGTCAGGATACATATGGGATATGGGAGTCAAATCTGCCATACTACTGTCTCCCCTCTGTCAATGTTTTCCCTGAGATTATTCGCCTATGTGCTGAAAATTATGATGTGCAGCACAAAGCTATTAAGTCTCCATCTGGGAGCATCCTCTTTCACATCAATCCTGAATCCATTAATAAGATGCTCCACTTTGATCAAACTGAGCTGCTGTTCCCTTTTTCCATGAATTATCTGCTGGACACTGGTACCAAGATGACCAGTGAGGATATTCAGAAGATCACCAGGACATTTATGAGACCTGAGTGCCAGCCCACAGGGCCACCTCCCTACTTGGATGTCTATTTTACTGAGGTAGGGAGACTATTGCTGGACATGATTGCTTATGTATTGGGATACAGAACCACCGAGCATGTGGATGAAACGATGCTGGTATTGCTAGCTGCTTACAGCCCAGGCCAACCCCCTGCCCGCAAATATAACTTTGCCAAGTTCATAGCTAACAAGATTCATGATCAGTTGGGCAAAGTAGACAGACAGGGTGTCTTCAAGTACTCATCCTATATCTACCACCTTTTTATGTACTATCAGTCCGAGGTTTTTCCATGCTACATCAAAAAGCTAGATTATAAAGGGGAAAGAAGATCTGTTATCTTTCTGGACATCTGTCTATCACAAAGTCCAAAATTCACCCTATTCCTATTGTGAATTTATTGACCAATTTGTATACCCTGTCTCTTGCTTGTTGATGAGGTCCCCTCCTCCTAGAATATCAACTGAAATACAGAAAGTCCTGCAGCTCTCCAAGAATTACAAAATAGGTGATTGGTACCTATATGAGGATCATACAGTCATCAGAGTCTATGGCTGTGAGCTCTGTCCATACAGGCTCCCAAAATATGTGCCTATGAGGATATTTGCCTTGGAGTATTATAGGCAGTTAATTCACTCTGACCTCACTCACTTTCACAGCTCCAAAAAGAAAGCCCATCTCAAGTTCAAGCACCAGGTGGGCCCCTTCATCATGAATAAAAAAGAAGGATGGGAAGATGCTGACCTAATCCTCAAAGACAAATACAAGCTATCACATAGTTTCCGGTGGGTCCCTTACGACCCTGAAGGCTTCATTACTGCTAGAAGAGTCAAGTACAGGCTACTAGGTTATAAGCATTGCAAATATCCACACATTGAAAAATATGCCAACCAGCAAGAATGGCAGCAGGATACTTTAATTGAAAAATTAACTGAAGAAGAGACAATGCTAAAGAATGTCAAGGAACTGGAAAAGACTCTTGACCTAGATTCTGTGCAGCAGGTACCCTTCAAACGACCGCACTCAGCAGGAGAAGGGACCTCGGCCTCAAGGACTGCACCAGCCACACAGGCACCTTCTACAGCAGCACCAGGTACAGACAAAGGGAAAGGGATAATGGGTGCTGAAGAAGAAACCGTGAAAGAAAAGCCTGCCCCTTCAAGTGAGCAGCAACAAGAGCAGCAACAAGGGCAGCAACCAGAGCAGCAACAAGAGCAGACTCCCCCTCCACAAACTAAGCCACAAACAGCTCCAATTTTGCAGACCCCAGCACAGGAGGAGAGGGGTACAAAAAGAGACAGAGAAGAGTCCACTCCTGCTAGTGGATCCTCCCAACAACCCCATACCAAAAGGCAAAGGGCTGACTCCCCAGAGGTAGAAGACATCACTAAAGAAGTCCTTGACAGTTCAAGGAAAGACAGGGAGGGCAGCCAACATACAGGTACAAGCTCCTTTCAGCAGGAGCAAGGATTACAACTTGGTTTGGAGGTGTCCTCCTCCTCTCAGCAGAGCAAGAAGCCCAAAAGTACTAAGGCTTCTTTCAAGCAAATTAAGGCACAGAATGACTTGCTGAGGGTGGAAGTCTACAAACAATTTCTAAATGCTACACCAGCCCAGAAAGAAAGGCTAATGTCTGTATATGACATTCAAGAGGAGAAATTGCTCCTCAGCCATTTCAAACCTACAGTGCCCAATCCAAAATCAGCGGCAGATTATGTGAAGACAAGGGTGGAGGTCCTAGCCAAAGACATCCATCCCATGGACCAAATTGAACTCCACAAGAAAACTGGAGAGATGGTCTATGCAACCTTGGTGGACCGGGCAACCATGGCCCATGAACTAAAAGAGTCACTAAAAAATACCAACACTCAGTTGGATTTTGAAAGAATGTCCTCCCCAGCCAAAGACAACAGAATAAAATCACTTGAGGACATTATTATCGACCTAGGACATGATCCTAAGGATCCAAAGGGTGTAAGGGCCCTTATGAAGAAAAAGGAGGATGACCTCAATGCATTAAAGAAGAGGTTAAAGCTGCTGCCCACAGAGCACCCTCAAACAGCAGAGCTACAAAAGGAAAAGCAGGTTGATGAGCAACTGGACCTCATAATGCAGCTAAACCAGAAGGTCCTCGATTTGGAGAAAGAGCTTGAAGGGGCATTACAAGATAAACAGGGAGAATCTACATCCCAAGCTCCTCCAACTACTTCAACCACTGCAACAACTACAGAGGCAGCAGTGGCCCCCACAATAGAAGTAGCAGCAACAACAACAGCCCCAGATTCCAGCACAAGCGTGGAAGAATTGACTAAGGCCGTTAAAGAAATGGAGCTCCAGGCAAATGAAATAAAACAGGCCAAGGAAAAATTGGCAGAATTAGATGCCAAGTATGACAAATCAAAAATAACTGTGGCAGAACAAGGTAGAGAAATAAAGGCCCTAAAAGAAAAGATAAAAGCCTTGGAGAAGGAGCTGAATCTGGAAAGCACCATGGCTCAAATAAAAAGGATTCTATGGGCCAAAATTGACCAATCCATCACTAAGCAATGGAAGTCAATTAAAAACATACATGAGCAGATGGATTTAATCGGCCAGGCACAGACAGAGATTCAAAGGGCCAAGACAGCACTGGGAAATAGGCCTGACCAGGTCAATAGAATGATAGACTTTTTGAACAGGCAAGAAAAGGAGGAACTGGCAGCCATTGGCATAGTCAACAGAACAGAGGCTGTCCTCACAGCTAGGAAGGTACTCACTCTCAGGAATTATGTGCAAACTGTGGAGAGGAAGTGCTATGAAATATAGGCTGAGGTGGATGAATACCA
This sequence comes from Pinus tabuliformis, assembly GCA_031772625.1. Taxonomy (NCBI): domain Eukaryota; kingdom Viridiplantae; phylum Streptophyta; class Pinopsida; order Pinales; family Pinaceae; genus Pinus; species Pinus tabuliformis. The sequence goes on from CM062816.1 coordinate 11,024,468, forward strand.
ACACAAAATGGCAGCACTGCAAGCAAAAGGACTTCCCAGCCTATTAAGCGGTGCAGGAAGACTGATCTCCGGAGAGCAGTACACCAACACGATGGCAACTTACATTGAAAATCAAATCACTGCATCTGGCAGTACTTCTGAGGAAGCAGGGCCTCCAACAGGACAGAGCTTATACAACAAACTTGAAGGCCTGTTTTTTATTGAAAATGAGGTAAAGCACCTTTTTGAAATTCCTCCAAATTTTTACAGATATACAGAGGCCGATGAAACTTTAGTGAAAATTCGGAGACATCAGTTGCCCAAGGAGGATTGGTGGCAGGCAATGCTTCAAATTCTGCCACGATAGCTCCAATTGCTCGGTCATTGCCAGCTCCAATTCACTAGAAGACAAACAGCAGAATAAAGTTAGCATTTAAGGCAGCTGAAAGGTGACTAAGCACATGGAGAACGACAGCTAGCCCAAAGGATAAGAAGATACGCAAATTTTGGACAGCGTACCCTCAACCGACTCCAACAGCCACCAAGTCAACAATTTCTGACTATTTTGGACAGCTAAAGCACTGAAGAGTTATTACAACATTAACTTTCTCAGCTACAAGGCTCCAGGAGTTGGCATAACATTAATGAGCCATTAACTCATTTCCTTGATATTTTTCTTATGTAAATTTTGTATATATACCCCCCTTAGCAACGCATAAGGGGTTGGTGATTTTCACTCTGAGGAAAATGTATTGTACACTTTCAGATTATCTAATACAAAGGGCTGGACCAGCTCAGTGATTTCCTGAAAATTTGATGTCTTGCTGATGACATGCGTGCTGTTGCAGAATTCTTGTGCTGTCTGATGGAATAATAAGTTTTCTTAATCTCTGTTTTGTCTTCTTATGTTATTAACTAATGCTCATGTTTCACTAAATCTAGCAATAGAGAAAAGGGATAGTGCAGGATATGTTTGGTTACACTCTGTGCTCAATCTTTTATTGCTGTAAACGTTTTCTTCAGAATTAACTATGGACATGAATTCTTAAATGCTCATGTTTTTCATTAATTCTATAAATGTGAATGTTGTCTAGAAATTCTTCACTGCTTCTAAATAATATTCTCACTTCCTTTGCATATCAGTTTATTGGAAGATTCTTAACTGCCTTTCATGAACTGTATACATCACACTTAGTCACAATTTCAAAGCATTGTTTCTCAGACACTTATCCAGCTCTGCAGCATCACTACTGTATCAACATAGCACACCAAACTACTAAAGGACCACTGACTCCATGCCCAATGGCCTAGAACATACTAGTGAGCACATATATATCTTGATTGAAATCATCACCCAACCAAGTCCAAAAACAAACCTTGAGCATCATAGCTAGCCTAAAATTCTTCTCAAAACAGAGACAAACCTTAAAGAGATAGCCCTCTCTGATTATAGTTTGGCTAGAAGCTGTAATCCAAAGATTGGTTAGTGGTTACCCCGGCCGTATTCCCTTGGGAGTCATAGGGAACAACCTGGGTGTTAACAGGTTCCTCGTTTTGACAGTCACTGTCCCTACGTGAATGATTTCTTCTCTGTTCTGCGTATAATTGCAATCTTCTTCTGAATGAAGGTTTTCTAATAGATTTCCTTCCGAGTATTGGAGTAAACAAGTTTTGTGACTAGTACCAAAATTGTTTATCTAAGCTCTGGTCTTCTGCTGATTACCTGCAAAATACAACAATCTTTAAGAAAACATAGGTTGACAAGAAAGGAAATTGATGACTTTATTGCACAGGGATGTCTGGGGAAGGAGTTGTGGCAATGTTTTGAAAGTAATCGAAGGTTGAATTGTGTTGCAGAGGTTCAAGGTGGCACTGGAAGGGTTTGATAGGTTTTACTATGAAATAGTACAAAAGGAATGAAAACGAGGGTTTTCAGGATTTTAACGAGCAACTTTTTAAATTTGGTTCGTGATTAGTTAAGTGAATGATGATGGTCTTGTATTATGCGGGGAGGTAGTTTTTCAAGCCATCACACCACTTTTGTGGCAAAGGTGGTATTGAGGAGGGGTCACCTAATCTACCCCAGCGCCTAACATGTAGCATTTGGGGTTTGGGAGAAAACCGCTTTATTGGGCGGGTAATGATCGACCATTGAGCGCGGTCGATATGGTTGTGGACTGTTGGATGAGGGGGATGGTGATCTAACGATAGTCAGGCAACGGAGGTGCATGGATGATAAAAGCATGGGTTTCAGGGGGGCTCGGGACTTTAATCTTCAACGGTTTGTGATTAATTAAGACTTTAATCACGGGTTTAATCGATTGTGCAGTGTTTAATGATAGGGTTTAACTTAGGGTAAAGTTCAAGCATCAGGTGAGCCCGATATTGGTGTGAATTGTCAGATTTAAGCACTGACAATCGGATGACAGTCGGGTGGTGACATAGCACAGATGGGATGGAGAAAAAGTTTGGGGGGCTTAGGCTTTAATCGCAAGTAGTTTATGATTAATTATAGGTTAAATACATGATTAAATTGATCGGAAGGGTTTTAATGAAGTGGAACCATGGGTTTAAACAGAGGGATTTTCTTAACTCTACTGAGGGTTGGTGAGTTAAGAGGGGTTTGTCGGGGAAATATGAAATAGAGGGTAAAACTATAGTTTATAATTAAACTATGGGTTGGGAAATTATATATGGAGGATTTATTTAATATGGAAAAAAAATATATCAGGGAGGTAATACATTAGGTTAGCATGTTAATATGAAATGAATGTGCGGGAATGTAAAATACACTAGGCATAGTGTAAAATAAGATTTTTAGGCACGATTTGTTCATTGTGATGCCCCACATAATCATTTAACACTTCTACTTAGGATAAAGCATTATTGTGGGTTTATGAGTGAAAATGAGACTTAACATGGGATTTTTACTTTTCATAGGCAAATGTTGTTTAACCTTAGGAAAAAAAGTTTTATTAGGGTAATTAAGGGAAATAAATTTTATGAAGGGAATTCTAGCACTTAATGTCCATAAGTCATTAAGCTGAGGGTCCGGTCCCACCAAAAGTCAGAGAAATGCTCTGAGCCTATTTAACTTGAAAGATTAAAAGTACTAGAACATGCTTGTGGATAGGAAATTAGTAAGTATAGGAGAAAAATGACTGAGGGGGAGTTAATTAAATTAACTTGTAAACCTTTGCTTTTGTCTTCATAATTGATCATACATATTAGCACATATGTCTAAGCATGATGAATGTGTTTTGATCCAATCAAATCTATACTTCAGCAACCTTTCTTCTACTTACCCGTCACCTACCCTAACATTTTATTCTTCTTTATACTTATTTGGGTGCATTTAGCTAGCATACCCTTTTCTTTTATAAAACAAACTATCTACTTCTAACCTTAATCTTTCAAGGGCTCAAATTAAATTGACAAGCTCCTTTTATTTCTCTACCTATCTATTGATCTGCCAATATTAAGCTGTTTGGTCAGATTTTATTCTCTAATTATAAACACAAAAGTCAAAGCATGAAATAACCAAGACTAAACAGTTTGATTACCATGGATTGTGGCATGAATAACAAGTTGCACACAATCATTATTATGCACAAAAGTAAATAGTAGTGCCATTTAGACTTGCACACTTTCATGGTCTATTTTTGTTTTGGGGGTTCATATATTTTCATTTTTTGACCTTCTCTTATTCTTTTTGTCCTTTTATTTTTCTTTTAAGACATACGCTCTTAACATTTTTTAATTCTAATGTAGAAAACATTTGCAAAAAGTAACGGTATGTATAATATTACAAGGCTTAACCTTAGTCATTCAAAATTATGACTCCTATTGGTATAGGAACCTAACAGGTCGCATTTGACAGAAAGGTCGCACTTGGAGAAAAAGGTCGCGCCAGCAGTAGAAGGGTCAAGCCAGGTGACAAAAGGGTCGCACCATCGTGTAGAAGTGTCATGCCGGTTTAGGGTTTTTTTAATAAGCTTTTAGGACTCCATTTTGAATTTTGGAAACTAGGTCAAGCAGCCCCACGTGTTTACTTTCCAATGAGTCATCAAACTCGAAAAAATAGCCAGTAGAAGGCCTCCAAAAAATTGAGTTTTCCATCCTCACTCAAAAGCGCTGCGCTTGGTAAACTCTGAAAACCAACCCTTCCATGTTTATGTTACTGAAATGAGGTTAGTTTAATGAAACAATGAGAGATAAGAAGGGTTGAAGTCTCTTTGTTAAGACTTGTAGTGTAGTCTTAGTGTTTAAAGGATACTGATTGTGGAGTATAGACCTGGTAGGTCATCAGTTCTCATCCTTTTATTCAAGTTTTGTAAATTAATTTTGTTATTTTGGGAGGGAGAAATTGAAGAGAAGGAGAGAAGGTTCTTGGATTTTTGTTTAAATTTTATAAATTAATTTTGGTATTTGAGAGGGAGAAATTCTCTTTTCACTAGGGTTTTCTTGGGCATTAATTTCCCAACTCTTCTTTGTTTGGATTATTTTGAGCACGATGATAAGTAATTTTTGGCTAGAGGTCACTTCCAAGGTTCTTGGAACAAATGCCATTACACATAAATCTTGAGATACACATATTTGAAGTTTTGAAAGTAGTAGTTGTAAATAACCACTGCAATTGAATGAAATATACATTCAAAGGTGTAATATCGTTCAATAATTTCTATTTCATCTAGTTTTTAGTTTTCGATTCCCACAAATGTTAACTCAAGGGATGTAATGTTAGAAATAATTGGTCTTTCACTTTTCTTCATAGGAATTTACAGGGTAAGTTCCTCAGATAGAACACCAAAGGACACTGCTCATAAACAGATCACAGATCAATACACCAGTGTTCTTGACGTGGTTAAAACCATCAAAGAGGAAAACAGTCCACGACCTGAGCCAACGTGGCCACTTTGGGCAATTTATTAATAAAAGAAAGAAAATTTACATAAGATTCTATCATGAACGGTCAACGACTCTACAAATGACCCTCCATGCTCTTTAAAGATGATGGAACAATCAGGTGATAAGCCATGGATCAAGTGTTGGTAATACCGAGGAGAGAATGAACTGTCAGATCACTTAATGTCTAGAAAATATCATGACCATCAGATTGTAAGTTACAAAAGTACATAGTAACGAAACACACTTTACCTAACTCTAAACTAGAGCAAGTTATACTTAACTATTTCCTATGTGTCGGAATATCCTAACATCCCCCTTAAGAACAACTTGGGATAGGATTGAAGGATGTACAACTATGACACAATAGGAGAAGGAAGGAGGCATTAGAGCCTATCCCCCCTTAGTGACAACTTCTTGAACTCCAACTATAAATCGAAGTTTAGTAAACTTTGCCTCTGTGAGAGCCTTTGTAAAGATGTCTGCAACTTGATCATCTGTTGAACAATATTGAACTTCAAGAACATGGTCATGAATGAACTTTATGATGAAGTGCATGTGTATTTCAATGTGTTTACTGCGCTGATGTTGGATTGGATCTTTGCATAGTTGAATGGCATTTTCATTATCACACCAAAGTGTAGTCGGACGCTGGTGTTGAAAGCCAAACTCTGACAGGATCTGACAAAGCCATAAGGCTTCCTTACTAGCTTCTACAGTGCCACGATACTCTGCTTCTGCTGAAGAAAGAGAAATGGGACTTTGTTTCTTGCAACCCCATGTAATAGGTCCAGAACCAAGAGTGAAGACATAACTTGAAATATACTTCTGATCATCAGTGTGAGGATCCCTCCTAAGGTCCTCTAACTAAAAACTAAATTCATCTAATTTTAAACACAATAAGAAGGGAAATAAATTATTTATATCTAATAATTTATTTGATGACAATTTACCATTAAAATTTATTTACCACAAATTAAATAAATAAGAATTTCGTTGCAACCATTTACATAAGCAATCAATAAATGGAGGGATACCTGTTCCAATAGCTTAGTTGATATGTTCCTGATATCTTGAATCTATTGGGATGCTTCTCTTGACTACCCAACTGGATTTTCCTCCCAGCCAACTAGGAAGTATTTCCTAACCCAGGGAACCTCCACAGGTTCCCTAGCCCTCCAAGCCCAAGCAACGAGATTTATTCTGTCCAAGTTTAACAAACACTCTCCAGATCCAAGTTTGTATTCCCTCATTTATCTCTTCATTCTCTTTCTCCACATTCCTCCAAAGAAAAATCAAGACCAAGGATTCCCCCTCTCCTCTCATCATCCTTCCCCTTTTATGTATTTTCCTCCCATCCACCTCAACCACCTATCATTAATGTCATGACTACCCCCTCATCCTTTCATTTAGTATCCTTGACTTTTCTTACCATATCTTCTCCCAAGTAGATTTGAGAAGACATTTTGGGGATAAGATATGGATATTTAATTTGGAAATTAATTGGAGAAGACCATATCTTCTCCCAAGTAGATTTGAGAAGACATTTTGGGGATAAGATATGGATATTTAATTTGGAAATTAATTGGAGAAGACCATATCTTCTCCCAAGTAGATTTTGAGAAGACATTTTGGGGATAAGATATGAATATTTAATTTGGAAATTAATTGGAGAAGACCATATCTTCTCCCAAGTATATTTTGAGAAGACATTTTGGGATATGGATATTTAATTTGGAATAAATGGAAGGAGACCATATCCTATCCAAAATTAAATTTGAGAAGACAAGTTGGGAATTGAATAATAACAATAATAAAATTTATATCAGTAAATAAATTTATAGTTTCACAAATGTTGGTCTGTACCAATATTTTTTGATAATTATAAGTCAATACTTTCAGGTAATTTAAACACTAATAAAATTTGCATGATAAGATTAAGTAGGGCATTACATACAACCCTCCTTCAGAAAACTTCGTCCCGAAGTTAGAGTGAAAAAGATACAAGGAGTTCGAAAGCAATTTGACAATAAGGCATAACAAAATAGAGAGAGAGTTATAGTATTAAAATTTAATAAGTCAGGAAATGATACCACTTCCCATCAAGAGTCTCCAACTGATCTATATCCTCCTATCCTTCCTAACTTACTTCCGTTCCCACCCTATCCATCGTCTGCTATGATATACTATGGCATCGGCTATACCAATCTAACCACTGATAAAACCAATATGGCGGAAGCGTTGACTATATTGACCTAACTTCCCCAACAGGAAACTGGCAATCATCATCACACATCTAGGGGAGCATGTCCATCACTGCCCTCCCATAATTCTAGTTTTTGAGGTTACACGGTGGGAAATGCCTCCACCCCTCCTTACAACTAGGGTCAACACCCTAATATGGACGACACTACAACACTGGTTGGATACTTGTCATCGAATAATCCAGTCAGGTAGTCTTGCCACCTGCCATTTACATTTTATCCATGTCATAAGAGTGCATATCAAGTAGATACCAAATGTAATAGGACAATGTACATCATACCATTCCTCATTGGATGTCTCAAACTTCCCCAATGGAAGAGTAGATATTGGTTATCATATAGTTCTTTCCAATCTGCAGGTTAGTTCTCATTCATGCATATATATAACAACAAAATAGATACATATACGTGATTTTAAACATAATATTATTAAGTCTAGTATCCACGTGTCACTTTTGTAGTTCATACTGGAAATAAATCTTACATTAGATAAATCATAATTTCACTAATTCATTTATTAGATAAATCATACCCACTTAAGCCATACATGGAACAACAATAACTCTGGTAAGTCATGCACTAGATAAATCATAACCAAGTAAGTCATACATTAGGTCATACATCAAACATTTCAATCATCAATACCTAATCCATCTAATGATTTAAATAAGTAGTTTCAACTGTCCAACTAAATGCATCAATATTACATAGTGTTCATAAATAAATAACATGGAACTACAAATAGAGCCTTAGCATAGGTAGCTATCTAAGTCAAAATGGACATAACATATGCTCAAAAAGTGAGGGGTAGTCACAACGTATAGTCTCTGCATCTTCCCAAGTAGCAGATCCTGGGCTATACTTGTCCCACTGGACCTTAACCTGGTCCACCATGTGACGCCTAAGTTGTCGAACCATATGGTCCATTATGCATAATGGTTTGATCATTTTGGTTCCCATGTCTGAGACCCACAATTCCCTCCAATCCATCTTGTAAGATTCATCAGAAATATAATGTCGTAAAATAGATAAATGAAAAACATCATGAGTTTTATACAAATGGGGTGGCAGTACAAGACAATAGGCAATTGGTCCAATCTTCTCCTTGATCCTAAAAGGTCCTATAAACCGAGGTGAAAACTGCGTCCCTTTCCCAAATCGAAGGGTGCTTTTGTTGGGTCGTATATGAATAAAAACTTGGTCTCCTACTTCATAAATTTGATCAGTCCTATGTGAATCAACATAACTCTTCTGGTTGTTTTATTCTTAGGAATTCCACTTTTTGAACTATGGTCTTGCAATAGTATCTACATCTTTCCAAGAACGTTTGTTTCATTTGTGATTTGAAAAGATCATAAACTAAAAATTGATGTAGAATTGATTAACCATTATTGATTTGAATTTTAGCTGAAAGTATGCATAAATCGAGGAAAACTGCTTGGTAAGAACACTTTACGACAACTAATTAAACAAAAAATCGATGCATAACATAAGTATAAACAGAAAAAACACAGCGATACCAGACATAAAAATTGATTACGGAGTTCTTCCCTGATGGACTACGTCTCCGGGTCCGCTTTCAAGATGGGCGACCGCTTTATTAGGATTGAAACAAGAGAAGGTGATTACACATAGAAAAGAACAGACTTAATGTGCACGTAGGCACTTCTAATGTTATATACCTAGGGGGGATAATATGGGGTACCAAGGGAGGTACCCAAGGTAATAATGTAATAATGGGATGGGCCATAGTAATAAATAAGGTGGTTAACCCATGTCATGTAAGGGACCACAAGTAGTTAATAATAATGTAATGGGCCCATGGTATTAGTTGATGGTATGAGGGAACCATGGTAATGACCCATGGTATTGTATGTATGAGGCCTATATAGAGGCTAGAGACTACACTTGGGAGACAGTCAAGGATTATTGTATGAACAGGCATATGGCTTGTGGAGTGTTCTCCTTCAAAAGGAGTGAATGTATGGTGTTGCCCTACCATAAGGGTTTGATATCAATAAATAATCATTTCATATTATTTCTGGGTTTATTTGCATTATCTTATATTTTCATATCTGATCTATAATATTCTTGGGTTAGATCCATAACAAGTGGGTATCAGAGCCACAACAATTGGTATCAGAGCACTTTCTTGGGCACAACCGTGGAGATTTATTTTTATTTTTTTTATTTTTTTATTTTTTAATTTTTTGCAGGGTTTCGGGGGCGGCGAGTTTGCAGATAAGAACTGGATGTCCTGGCACAAGATCTGCAAAATCTAATCATAGATCTGTATTCTTTGGGAAAAAATACACGATTTCAAAAAAAAAAATCAGTCGAATCGGAATCCGGATGAAGGAGATATCGCTGATTTAAAAATCAGTGGGGTTGCAGACCATTTTTCGGGGCAGCGAATTTGTGGCGCAGATCTAGGCATCTTGGCACAAGATCTAATTGTAGATCTGGAATCTTTGTGAAAAAACACCTAATTTCAAAAAAAAAATCAGTTGAATCGGAGTCCGGATGAGGGAGATATCGCTGATTTAAAATCAGCTCTTTTTTCAGAAATTCTGGGTGACGGCGGGAGAGTAGCAGCGCAGATCTGGAATTCTAGTGCCTGGATCAGGATTTCTATCACATGGGCAGATGCAGAATGATTGTTCCATTTCTAAAAATAGGTCATAATAGGGATTCTGAGCAATATTGACAGAATTGTGACAAATTCAAAATTTCACCATTTTTTTTCAAAACCCTCATCATGGCTTCTAGCAAGGTTCTATTATTTACAGGAAAAGATGATGGTCCTATTGAAGAATACATAAAACAACAGAAGTGGGTATGGAAAAACCATTGGAAATGGTGGGTAGTGGCGCAATTTGAAGATGAGGCAACCACATGGTGGGGATTACTTAACCAAACGAAGTGTTTGAACCTGCCCGATGAAGAATTTGAAAAATTACTTTTAGACAGATGGTCTTATGCTAGAAAACAAGATAAGGCGAAACATATGGGTCTATTTCCTACTGGTATATCTTTATTGCAGGTTCATGGATTGATTCAGAAAGAGAAAATCATTGTTTCTATAAATCCGAGTTGCAAGCATAATTTCATCAATGTTAATTTGGCAAAAAAATTGCAAGTTCCAGCGAAACAAATTGAATGTACACAGGTGAATGATGAGGATGTTCTATTGTACAAGGATTTGAAGATTTCTATGGATAAGTATGTGTTGCATGGTGATTTTTATACGTCAGAGATGGATGATATGGATGTTGTTTTGGGATATCCTTGGATGGAATCTGCGGGTACTATCAATATTAATGTGCAGAAGAAATTCCTGAAGCTATGGTATAAAAAGAAGAAAATTACATTACAAGATATTTCCATCCATAAACAGGTAGAGCACATCGAGGCTGAAGCAGAAGATGTTCCAGGGGCTGACATATCAGATGATGAGCTTTTGATGATCAACAATCAAACACAAACAGAGGCTGAAGAAGAAAGGTTACAGGTGATGATACATCAGAGGAGGGCTCAGTGGTTGAAGTCATATTGAAAAAGAAGACACCACAACAGCCACCACAACAGGGTGAAGTAAAGAAAAAGCCATCGTGGGTTAAAATTTCAACATATCATCACCCACATCACCCCGCAAGACAACCATCAAGATGGCAACCAATTAGTCACATGGACAACAACCCCCGCATGACAGATCGAGAGAAGCGAAGATCCACCTACTACACATCCACACAAAAGAGCTACCACAGTCAACTTCCATCTCAAGCGAGCGAGGCACCAGCGAGATCGAGGGTTCACCTTTCTCTTGGATGGCTAGATGCACGTGCATGGTACCAGTGGACTACTCTTTTGAGTAGATCTTATTATTTGTGTTCTTCCCATGTTTCGGGGACGAAACATGCTTAGGGGGGTGGAATGTTATATACCTAGGGGGGATAATATGGGGTACCAAGGGAGGTACCCAAGGTAATAATGTAATAATGGGATGGGCCATAGTAATAAATAAGGTGGTTAACCCATGTCATGTAAGGGACCACAAGTAGTTAATAATAATGTAATGGGCCCATGGTATTAGTTGATGGTATGAGGGAACCATGGTAATGACCCATGGTATTATATGTATGAGGCCTATATAGAGGCTAGAGACTCCACTTGGGAGACAGTCAAGGATTATTGTATGAACAGGCATATGGCTTGTGGAGTGTTCTCCTTCCTTAAGAAGTGAATGTATGGTGTTGCCCTACCATAAGGGTTTGATATCAATAAAGAATCATTTCATATTATTTCTAGGTTTATTTGCATTATCTTATATTTTCATATCTGATCTATAATATTCTTGGGTTAGATCCATAACAAGTGGGTATCAGAGCCACAACAATTGGTATCAGAGCCACAACAATATACCTAGGGGGGATAATATGGGGTACCAAGGGAGGTACCCCATATTATCCCCCCTAGGTATATAACATCTAATCACTGTCATTAGATAGCCCTTTGAACAAGCTTTCCAACGCCTCTTACGGTTTCCAAAACCAACCACATATGCCCCTGTTACTCTGAAAACAAAACTGCCTATGACCTCCAGAAATTGCAAATAAAAAAAACCAAAACCACTCTAATGTCTTCAAAGAAGCAAATCCGCCTTAAAAAGGCCTACAGGTACATGATAACCTCCTCTAGCCTAAACATAGCACGAATTTTCTTTTTCAGGGTAAGTTGATATCGGTCTTGTTATGGATGAACACCTTAGGTGTTGGGTACATGGTGGTTTTCATTTAATTTAGAATTAAAACATAACAAAACCCAAAAATATACTTTGGTTATAACCAAACCTACTGATGATCAGGTTAACTGGGTGGAGGATAAGACGGTTGCATGTGATTGGCAGTCTAACCATATCCCGCCATCTTGCAGGTTGGTTGCCAACGGTTGCGGTTGACATAACTGCAGATTGCTCACATGTCCACTGACTCTGCGCAGTTTGAAGGCTGACAGTCTACTGCTACCCCACTGTCACCTGAACTCCACGGTTTATACTGACTGTTCGCATGCTATTGGTTCCTATGCGGTCTCCAGCCCGGTTGTTAGAACCTGGCGGTCATGTTAACCCCGTCAGCTTATCCATCCATTGTTCACATGACCTTCTGATACGGTCTATGTTGACTACACGGTCAGGGTGACTGTATTTGATGTTTTGTAACATTTTGTGATTGTTTTAACATATAGCTTGTGGCCGAGGGGTATATTAGCATAGGTTTTAGGGGTTTAGACTTAGGCATAGGTTTTAGAATGTAATGCTTGGATCAGTTCTTTAGGTTTAGGTTTAAAAATAGATTTTTAATCTTATTTAAATACCATAGCTCATGTCCCATTAAATGAACCACATAAAAAGCAATTTATCACATTGTGACATTTTCACCATGAAACCTTATCGACGAAACAACCCTGAGAGAACTGAAAACTCTGGCGAAAATTGACGAGACTGATGAAAACTTGAGTTCTCTGAATACATTAATCTGATAGATCCTCTTGGATCAATCCTCTCCACTTCAAAGCTTTTGGACCACAAAAGTTTGATTTTAAGCAAATACCAGGTGAGGGTGCAGTTCCCTCACTTTTCCGATCTCCATCCACCATGCCTTGCTCTGGTTCATGCCCTTGAGTCCTATTCGAAGATATTCAACATTGCCATGCCTCGAAGATTGAGTCTTCCTGTCCAAGATGATATCTTCCTGCAACTCATTCATGTACTCAGGTGCCAAATCATCAATAGTCGGAATCTGTGTATCTTCCTCGGGATCCACGATCATCGGAGGTTCATACAATTTCAGATTTTCCACATTTACAACTGAGTAAATTCTCATGTAAGGAGGTAAATTGAATTGAAAAGCATTATTTCCAATCTTTTCCATAATCTTGAAAGGGCCATACCTGATGGGTTTCAATTTCTTACCTTCTCCTTTCAACCTGTCTTTACTGATATACAACCATACCTGATTACTGATCCGAATCGGATCCATAAACAACTCTCATAGAACCGTGACTAAATCAAGTCGAACAAATCCTTGAAGAATCCAAAATAGCAATCGAAAACACCCTAAACCAGTGGCCATGGCAGCCGGTGTGGAACGACAAGGACCTCGATCAAAGAGTGCTGACTGAGGTCCATGGAGACTACGTAGGAGGTTAAAATAGCCCCTGGGAGCCCTGGATTGGGAAAAGGAGCTGATTTTCGATGCGCTTAGCGCTAACGCACATCACTGGGCAAACATGGCCGAAATGGTAGGGCTTAAGCACTTGGTCACATTGGGAGCCAGAGGACCATGGGCGGAAAAGCGAAAAAAGTGCCATCGTACGAAGGTGGGACCCACACCCTGGAAACCAACGGTTTGATCGGGGCGCCCTTGAACGGTAAGCGGTTTTGGAGAAAACAAAGCAAGCACCCTCACCGATCGACGCATGGCAGCGGAGGAGAGAGAAAAACTGCCACGATCGCGCATTATCGATCGAGCAAGTCAACCGTGCTCGACGTGCGAATGACGTTGGATCTAGAGGAGCCCAGATCGGACGGCTTAGATTGCACCCAATAGACAGAGTGGAATTGACAGGGGATTAAGCCGCGAGTTAAGAGGATTTGGAATCCGTTGACCGCCGCAATGGTGAAAGCAACGAATTGACGAGCAGGCTGGCGCAGTTCTGATGAGGACATGTGGCTACTTCTTGAGCGTTCATGCTGACGCCGAACAGGGAATTCCAAGCACGCAGGCGACAGGTGAATCGACACAGGCAGGAGAGGAAACGAACAGGCATGGAGGTCGAATGGCTAAATCCATGAACAGAGACAATGAACGGGGATCAGAAGAGAGATTCAGATCGAAGAGTCCAAGCGACCAAGAGAGACAGTGAACAGTGAACCCTGAGAGGAGGACTGAGCACAAAGAGCAGTAAAGCCAAGCAGAGGAGACAGAGGGCCGAGCTGACCACAGGCAGCATCGAGCACCAGAGAGCTTGAGGAATCAAGCCTTCCCATAGAGGAATCTGTCCGAGCATCACAGTTGGATCTTTCCACTGTAGACCGAGGGTCACAGAGCTGGTAGGAAGAACAAGAGTCTGTGTACTCCAAGTGGCTTGGGGAATCCAAGAACCACCCTGCCAAGCAAAATCTGCTTCAAGAGAACTCATATTGAGTCCCTGTATTGTAATTTCTCTGCTCAAAGACATAATAAAATAAGGGCACCACTGAAGCTGGACCGAAGACGTAGCCCTGGAGAATAGGGTGAACTCCTTATTAAAATTGTTTGTGTCTTTGTGTTGCTTACTGTATTTCTCTACTGTATTTCCATTCAAAATGTTTATGTATTGGCAATCTGATCGATTCGTTGTTTCAATAACACATACCACACACCAGCACATGATTTTGTAATACCTTTTGTTTAATAAATCTTAACTGAGGTCACTCATAGGGTGAATTTTCAGATCAAGTGGTATTAGAGCTCTAGGCTGTAAGGTTAGACAAGCTTGTGTTGGCTTAGCTGTGAATGATCACTAGATCAAAGATCAAATTAGGATAAGGAGAATTGGTGGAAACTAATCCTGAAATTGGAAGAGTCTATTCTCGAAAGGCAATGTCAGAAGAAGGTTCTGTAGGACCAGACTCTCAATTCCTAGAAATTTTCCTAGCTATAAAGTCCATGGTGGAAGAAATGTATAGGGACTTTAGAAAGAATAAGGGTGAAGATTCATCAGGCTCTAAGAAAGATAAAGAAGAAGATGAATCTCATTCCCATGACCACTCCAAAGGAAAGGGGAAAGAAGAAAGCTTCCCTACACCTCCTAGGAGCCCTGTGCATAATAAGAAAGCATCTTTGATTAAGTTAGATGTTAAATTTGATATATGATGGAGAGTTGAATGTTGAAAAGTTGGACAACTAGATAAGACAAATTGATGTGTATTGCAGAGTACAAAATATAGACTCAGACAAGAGCAAGATTTAGCTGGCAAGCCTACACCTAGGGGGGACTGCCTTGGTTTGGTGGGAAGGTAGACCCAAGCTGATATGAATAAGCATGGTAAGACTATCTCTTTCTGGAGTGACTTTGTTTCTGCCATCAGAAAGCAGTTCTATCCATTGGCCTACATGCAACAAGCCATGATGAGTTGGCAAACTCTTCGGTAGTTGAAAGGGCAAAGTGTACAAGGGTATACTCAAGAGTTCTGAAAGAGAGCATTGATGTTGGGTATTTCATTAGACTCACCAGAAACTCTTTTGAAGTACATTGGGGGTCTACACAGCTACATGAGGCACACTATCCTCATGTTTAATCCCACTAGTATAGATGAGGTATCTGTACAAGCTACTCATCTAGAAGCTAGAGGAAAGAATGGAAATCCAGAAGTTGGGGGACCATCCCAACCCACTATAAGCAAAAGCAAGGAGAAAAGAAAGCAAAAGTGGAAAGAAAGGAAGGCTAACACTTCACAGAAAGGCAAAGCCTCATGCACCCACTGTAAAAAGGAGGGGCATGATGATGAGCACCGTTGGATTCTGCATCTAGAGCTAAGGCCTAAGAAGTCTGAGGGAAAGAAGAAGACAACTGTTGTAGCTATTCAGAAGGATTTGGGGTCAGACTCGGGAGATGAAACAATCATTGCAGCCACAGGTATAAAAGGTAAGAATTCTGAAGAATCTACTAGTAATTCTGCTCAATCTGTTATTGATGAAGAACATGAGAGAAAAAGGCGTGAGCTTTTCCATATTCAATTTGTTTCCAGATATCAAAAGATTGATACTTTGTTTGATAGTGGCTCACAAGTAAATCTGATTTCTGAAGCAATTGTAAAGAAATTGGGATTAGCAACTACACCTCATAAGAAACCAGACCCATTAGGATGGTTGAATGATAAAGCACAACTACAAGTGACTAGACAGTGCAAACTCAATTTTTCTTTTGGGTCAGCATTTGTAGATGAGGTTGAGTTAGATGTAATTCCTTTGGATATATGTGGAATTGTTTTAGGAATTCCTTACTTGTATGATAGAAAGGTTATTTTTTATAGAGCTGAGAATAAGTATCTACTTGTTAAAGATGGAATCGAATACTTTGTAAGAGCTCATAAGCTCAAGAATAATTATACTCTCATAAACTTGGGACAGATGAAAGAATGATAAATTCATGCAAACAGTTCTTACTAATGGTTCTAAAGGAAAATAAAACTGATAAAACCAATGTATTTGAGGGTTGTAATTCTGATCAGCAAGCTGATATAGAAAAGATTGTTTCAGAGTATGATGTCTTGTTTCAAGAACCTCAAGGTCTGCCACCCAAAAAGGGAATAGAACATGATATTATTTTTCAACAAGATGTTCCTTTGCCTAACATTGGGATGTACAGGTTTTCTACTTTAGAGAATGCTGAAATCAAGAAGCAGGTGCAGGAGTTGCTCAAGAAAGGGTTCATCGGGCCTAACACATCACCATGTGGATCACCAATCATTTTGGTGAGAAAGAAAGATGGGTCGTGGAGAATGTGCATTGATTACCGCTGAATAAAATAACGATAAAAAATCGTTATCCCCTTCCTCACATAGACGATATTTTAGATCAATTGAAGGAAGCTGTTTATTTCACCAAGCTGGATTTGCATAGTGGATACCATCAGGTCAGAGTTGCAGATCAAGATGCATGGAAGACTGCTTTCAAAACAAAGTAGGGATTGTATGAATGGCTGGTTATGCCTTTTGGCTTGAATAATGCCCCTGCTACTTTTATTAGATTAATGAATGATGTACTCAGACCTTTTCTTGATGATTTTGTTATTGTGTATCTGGATTACATTCTGATTTTTAGTAAAACATGGGAAGAACATTTAAAGCATGTTAAGCAGACATTAGATGTTTTGAAAAGAGAAAAAATTTATGTTAAACTCTCCAAATGTGAATTTGGAAAAACCTCTCTAAATTATTTGGGTCACATAGTAGGGGGAGGTGAATTGAAAATAGATCCCTCTAAAGTGGCAGTCATTGTAAACTGGCCTAAACCCAAGTCTGCTACAGAAGTGAGAAGCTTCTTAGTAGCAGCACAGTATTGGAGGAAGTTCATTTCAAAATTCTCCTCAATTGAAGCTCCCTTACATGCTTTGACAGGATTGAACAAGGTGTTTCAGTGGGGAGGCAAATAGTAGAAAGCCTTCGACACCTTGAAAGAAAAAATTAGTACAGCACCCGTACTAGCACCGCCAGATCTACAAAGACCATTTGAGATCCAAACTGATGCCATTGACTATGCCATGGGAGCAGTGTTGACACAGCACAATAAACCCATATGTTATCATTCTGAGACTTTTAATCCTGCAGTAGTTAACTATCCTACCTATGATAAAGAATTGTATGCATTAGTTCAGAGTGTGAAAAAGTGGAAACATTACTTAATGGGCAAAGAAACAGTAATACATATTGATCATCAGCCACTTCAATATCTACACTCCCAAACTAAGTTGCAACAATCAAGACATTACAGATGGATGGGTTTTCTACAACAGTTTCATTTAGTCATCAGATATAAAAAGGGCATACATAACAAGGTTGCAGACAAGTTATCTAGACCCATTATAAATGCATCTACCATACTTAAGCATAATTTTGTGCTACATGAAAGCTACATAGAAAATTATCCTCAGGATATGGACTTTAAAGATGTATATGAAACTTTGAGTCAAGGCAAAAGAGTAGAAGAATTGGACTATCATGTGAAGGACCGACTCTTATATCATTGTGGGAAACTCTGTATTCCACAAACTGAGAGAGAAAAGATAATTAGGGAAGAACACACTTCTCTGATATCAGGTCACTTTGGGGTAAGTAAAACAGTTGCACAGCTGCAAAGGTTCTGTTATTGGCCGAGAATGAGTGAGATAGTTTCTAGATATGTAAAGGGGTGTGCTATGTGTGCTAAAAGCAAGCCCAGCAACAGAAAACTAGGCTTGTACACTCCATTGCCAATTCCTTCTCACCCTTGGGAGAGAATTTCCATGGATTTTGTTGGAGGACTGCCCAAATCTAGGAAAGGTCATGATTATCTATATGTTGTTGTGATAGGTTCAGCAAAATGTGTATTTTGATACCCTGTAGTAAACAGATTACAACTGAACAAACTGCAAAATTATTATTTGAACATGTATGGGTTCATTTTGGATTACTCACTTCTATTATATCTGATTGAGACACCCGATTTGTGGGGAAGTTTGGTCCAGTCTGTGGGAACTAATGGACACCAAGTTAAAGAAAAGCATAGCTTTTCATCCACAAACAGATGGTCAGACAGAAGTAGTTAACAGGACAGTGATCCGGTTACTGAGAGGATATTGCAGTAAACATCCTAAGCTTTGGGATGAACACTTGTGTTATGTGCAGCATGCTTACAATAGAGCCAAACACTCTTCTACACAAAAATCTCCTTTTGAGACCTGCTTTGGTTTCATACCAAGGTCTCCCTTGGATTTTGTCTTTGGTAAAGATACCATGGTTGATGGACACAATGATGTGGACAAAGTAGCTAGGTTCATTGAACAGATCTAGGAGATCCACCAGGAAGTACGGGAACAGTAGAAAAGAGCCAAGCCAAGTACAAAGCTAAGCATGATAAGCATCGGATGGAGCATAGTTTTCCAATTGGAGACCAAGTCTGGCTATATAACAGCAAGGAAAGGATGCAAGGTGAAGGTAAGAAGCTAAAACCTATCAGGTATGGACCCTTCGGGATACTTGAGAAGATTGGTGAGAATGCTTTTCGCCTTGATCTGCGAGCTTACATGCACATCTACTCATTCGTGAACGTGGATTGCTTGAGGTTGTTTGAACCTTCAATGATTGAGGACCTTGAAGCCTTTTGTTGATGACCTACTACCTAAATATCTTAATGAGTTGCAGGAAGATACAGTGTTGGACAGGAAGGTAAGGACGACGCGCAGTGGACAGGTGAAATACCTCAGAGTTGGGCTTAAAGGTTCGAAGCCAAGTAGTGTGAAGTGGATTGAGATTGGACAAGTGAGACAATAGTTTCCTCACTTAGTCGATGCTTGAAGAAAAACCAACTTTTGGTGGTCCAAAAGCTTTTCAGTTGGGAGGCCATGATCCGAATCGGATCCATAAACGACTGTCATAGAACCGTGACTAAATCAAGTCAAACAAATCCTTGAAGAATCCAAAATAGCAATCGAAAACACCCTGAACCAGTGGCCATGGTAGCCGGCGTGGAACGACGAGGACCTCGGTCAAAGCGCGCTGAACGAGGCCCATGGAGACTGCGCAGGAGGTCAAAATAGCCCCCGGGAGCCCTGGATTGGGAAAAGGAGCTGATTTTCGAAGCGCATAGTACTTAGCGCTAACGCACATCGCTGGGAAAATAGGGCCGAAATGGTAGGGCTTAAGCACTCGGTCATGTTGGGAGCCAGAGGACCGTGGGCGGAAAAGTGAAAAAAGTGCCATCGTATGAAGGTGCCCTTGAACGGTAAGCGGTTTTGGAGAAAATAGAGTGAGCACCCTTAGCGATCAACGCGTCGCAGCGGAGGAGAGAGAAAAATCGCCGCAATCACGCGTTATCGGTCGAGCAAGTCAAACGCGCTCGACGTACAAATGACGTTGGATCTGGAGGAGCCCAGATCGGACGGCTGAGACTGCACCCGATAGGCAGAGTGGAATTGACAGGGGATTAAGTCGCGATTTAAGAGGATTTGGAATCTGTTGACCGCCACGGTGGAGAAAGAAATGAATCAACGAGCTGGCTGGCGCAGTTTCGATGGGGACATGTGGCTACTTCTCGAGCGTTCATGCTAATGCCGAACAGGGAATTCCAAGCACGCAGGCGACAAGCGAATCGACGCAGGTGGGAGAGGAAACGAACAGGCATGGAGGTCGAATGGCTAAAGCCATGAACAAAGACAGTGAACAAGGATCAGAAGAGAGATTCAGATCGAAGAGTCCAAGCGACCAAGAGAGACAGTGAACAGTGAACCCTGAGAGGAGGACTCAGCACAGAGAGCAGTAAAGCCAAGAAGAGGAGACAGAGGGTCGAGCTGACCACAGGCAACATCGAGCACCAGAGAGCTTGAGGAATCAAGCCTTCCCATATAGGAATCTGTCCGGATTGAGCATCACAGCTGGCTCTTTCCACTGTAGACTGAGGGTCATAGAGCTGGTAGGAAGAACAAGAGTTTGTGTACTCCAAGTGGCTTGGGGAATCCAAGAACCACCCTGCGAAGCAAAATCTACTTTAGGAGAACTCATATTGAGTCCCTGTATTGTAATTTCTTTGCTCAAAGACATAATAAAATAAGGGCACCATTGAAGCTGGACCGGAGACGTAGCCCTGGAGAATAGGGTGAAGTCCTTATTAAAATTGTTTGTGTCTTTGTGTTGCTTACTGTATTTCTCTGCTGTCTTTCCATTCAAAATGTCTGTGTATTGGCAATCTAATCGATCCGTTGTTTCAATAACACATAACACACGCCAACACATGAGTCTGTAATACCTTTTGTTTAATAAATCTTAACTGAGGTCACTCATAGGGTGGATTTTCAGATTAATTACCAACCTGGAAATGATGATCGACTTGATGCTTGTCATGGCGCATTTTTTATTTGGCCTGACTCTTCTCTAACTGATCCTGCACTGCTGCATGTATCTGTTGAATGAAATTAAATGATTTGTTCACATCATCATGTTCACCCACTTTTTCCTCTTCACCAAACATGAAATCCATTGGTGACTTTGGTAGATAGCCAAAACATGTTTCAAATTGCAATCGATTAGTAGATGAATGTGAGGCTCGATTGTAAGCATGTTGCACCTAAGATAAAGATTCATCCCACAATTTAGGATGTTTACTACAATACCCTCGGAGAATATGTATAATGGTCCTGTTTACTACTTCAGTTTGTCCATCTGTTTGTGGGTGAAAGGCTGTGCTCTTTTTCAACTTTGTGTCCATGAGTTCCCATAAGGTGGACCAAAATTCTCCTACAAAATGGGTGTCTCGATCATAAATGATTGAAGTAGGTAATCCAAAATGAACCCATACCTGATCGAAGAACATCTTTGCAGTCTGTTCAGCTGTCACTTGCTTTTTGCAGGGAATAAGAATACACATTTTGCTGAATCTATCGACCACAACATACAAGTAATCATGCCCTCTCCTAGACATAGGAAGTCCTCCAACAAAATCCATGGAAATGTTGTCCCATGCTTGTAAAGGAACTGGAAGTGGCAAGTATAAACCAATCTTTTGATTGCCCGGTTCGCTGGTCGAACACATCACACACCCTTTAATATATCTAGCAACAGTTTCATATATATGAGGCCAATAACAACACCTTTGGACTTGTGCCATTGTTTTTCTTACTCCAAAATGCCTTGAAATACGAGAAGAATGTGCTTCTTAGACAACATGTGCTCTTTTTGTATGTGGTATGCATAACTTACCCAGATGATATAACAACCTATCATGAACATGATAATTGATCTCTTCCACCTGAGCACCATGAGTTAGTGATCCATAAATATCTTTGAAATCAACATCCATTCTATATTTTCTATATAAATTTCATGTTTTAAAGAACTACTATGTAGAACTATGGAAGCATTCAAAGATGGCCTAGGCAACATATCAACTACTTTGTTTGTAACACCTTTCTTGTACTTAATTACTAAGTGAAATTGTTGAAGAAACCCCATCCATCTGTAATGTTGAGATTGTTGCAACTTAGTTCGAGATTGTAAGTACTGAAGCAGCTGATGTTCTATGTGAATCATTGTTTCCTTATCCATTAAATAATATTTCCATTTCTTAACACTTTCGACCAAAGCAAATAGTTCTTTATCATATGTCGGATAATTTATTACTTCTTTAGAGAAAGTTTCTGAATGAAAGCAAATTGGTTTCCCTTTCTGAAGTAAGACTGCACCCATTGCATAACCACTAGCATCTGTTTCAATTTCAAATGGCTGTTGAATGTATGGTAAAGCTAAGATTGGTGCTGTAACTATTTTCTTTTTAAGTGTATCAAAAGATTTTTGTTGTTTTCCTCCCCACTGAAAGGGGACTTTAGAACCTGTTAAAGCATGTAAAGGAGAAGCAATTAAGGAAAACTAAGCAATAAATTTTCTCCAATTCACAATTGCACCTAAGAAACTTCTAACTTCAGTCACATTCTGTGGTCTTGGCCACTTAACAATCACTTTGATTTTAGTTGGTTCTATTTTTAAAATTCCACCTCCAACTATGTAACCAAGATAATTTAGTGAAGTTTTCCCAAACTCACATTTGGAATGTTTAAGGTACAATTGTTCCCTGTTTAATACTTCAAACACCTGCTTAACATTTTTAACATGTTCTTCTATACTGGAACTGAAAATCAAAATGTCATCTAAGTATATTATGACAAATTTATCAATGTATGGGAGAAAAACATCATTCATAACCCGCATGAAACTTTCTGGTGCATTACACAAACCAAAAGGCATTACCAACCATTCAAATAGTCCTTGTCTAGTTTTGAATGCAGTTTTCTAGTTTTCATTTTCTGCTATGCGGATTTGATGATACCCACTTCTTAAATCTAACTTAGTGAAATATACTACATTTTTCAATTGATCAAGTAAATAATCTATCCTGGGAAGGGGATACCTGTTTTTGATTGTTATTTTATTTAAGGCCCTAAAGTCGATACATATTCTCCATGTCCCATCTTTCTTAGGAACCAAAATTATGGGTGAGCCACATGGAGATGAACTAGGTTGAATAAAACCTTTTTCAACCAATTCTTGTATTTGTTTCTTTATTTCTTCATTCTCTATAACTAATAGGCGATACATTCCAATATTAGGAAGAGGGGCATCTAACATTAGTTGTATTTCATGTTGTATTTCTCTTTTTGGAGGAAGATTTTTTGGTTCCTTAAATAGATTTTGAAAAGAATCTACCACTTTAACCAAACTATCTTTAAAATGAGATTCACAACATGAAAAAGCATCTTGTCGATCCTTATGTTGTTCTTTCAAACCATAAGTACATATTTCTTACTTGAACATAGTAATCTTTTCATTTGATTAACCGAAACTAAATCCAAGTGTGTTTTAAGTTTATGTGCCCTGACAATAAATTCAATTCCATCTTTCTTAAGATGATATTTATGCTCTTTCCTATAAAACACTGCATCACGATCATAGAGATAAGGACTTCCCAACACCACTCCACATATATCAGCTGGAATCACATCTAAATCTACTTCATCAATGTAATGATTTGTAATGGAAAATTTTAATCGACACTGCTTTGTGACATTAATCTGAGTTTCTTTATTCAACCAACCTAGAGGGTATGGTCTTGGATGATTATGTGTCTCCAAACCCAATTTCTTAACTAAATCTTTAGATATTAAATTTTCCTGTGATCCACTGTCAAATAATGTATCTATCTTTGTGTGCTTAGAAGTTATCCTTATGTGAAATAATTCAACCCTTTTATCCTCATTTAGATGACTTTGATTGGACGAAGGTATAGAAGTATTAGAACTTGAACCAATATCAGAAGTTTTACCTGTTGAAACCATTACGGTTATTTTACCTTCATCACCTGAGTTGGAACCCAAATCTTGTTGGATTGTTGTATTGGCCTTCTTCTCACGTTTCTTCTTCAAAAACTTCTTCGCTTTGAGTTCTGGATGAAGTTTCCAACATTTGGACTCATCATGTCCAATCCGCTGGCAATGAGTACAAGTAGGTCTTTCACCTTCCTTCTGAGCTGTTGTTGTTCTCTTTCCCTTCAGATTACCCTTCTTCTTGTTATCTTTGGAATCCTTGATTTCCAATTGTCTAGTTAATTTTTGTGAGAACTTGAATGGCCTGCCACTTAATTCAATATGTATGGTCTGAACACACACCTCATCAAAATCATTAGGATTAAACATCAATAAAGTATGCTGCAAATATGAATGTAAATTTCCGATGTATTTTAACAAAGTTTCACGTGTATCCAATGAAAGACCAAGTGCCAGTGCTTTCTTTCTAAACTCCTGAACATTCTTCCCTTTACCTTGCCTCAGATGTTGCCAATCAATCACAGCTTGCTGCATATATCCTAAAGTATAGAACTATTTCCTAAGAGCTTTTAAAAACTTAGACCATGAAGAAATGATTTTTCCTTTTCGCTTTACATCTATTTGAGTTTTACTTTCCCACCAGATTAAAGTTGTTCCCCCCATTCTGAGTCTAGCTAAAAGAATTTTTGTTTTATCGTCAGAGATGTTCTGAATACGACAATACACTTCTATCTTCTTAATCTAGTTATCTAACTTTTCAGGATTCATTTCACCAACATAGATAGGTAATTCAAATTTAACATCAAGTTTCAAGAGAGATGTTTTCTTAGGTTTCTTTTCCGTTCAGATTATGTACTGGAAGAAGAAGAAGAAGATGATGATGACAGAGATGATGGAGGTGAAGGCGGTTTATCATTCTTCCCTTTACCTTTGTCCTTCTTCGATGGTTTTGAAGAAGAAGCTGCATCTCTCACCTTCTTGTCTTCGTACAATTCTCCCAACATCTGCTTCGTGGTTAAGAATGCCTATTGAAACTGTTCTTCACTCATCTTAGTTTTAGTGTTTTCACCTGCATCAGGTCCTGGCATGGACGATTTCTGAAAGACTTTTTGCTTTCCAATCTCTGGATCGATCTGCTCAAGGATTCCTTCTCCTCGTTGCGACTTTGACCTGGTTAACATTCAATGGAAAATTCTACAAATGCAACCTGCTCTGATACCAAATTATATGATCTGAAAATATCATAAACTAAAAACTGATGTAGAATTGATTAACCATTATTTATTTGAATGTTAGTTGAAATCATACATAAATCGAGGAAAACCACTTGATAAGAACACTTTACAACAGTTGATTAAACAGAAAATCGATGCATAACAGAAGTATAAACAAGAAAAACACAACGATACCAGACAAAAAAATTGATTACAGAGTTCTTCCTTGTTGGATTACATCTCCGGGTCCGCTTTCAAGATGATAAATCACTTTATTAGGATTGAAACATGAGAAGTTGATTACACATAGAAAATACCAGACTAAATGTGCACACAGGAACTTCTAATCACTGTCATCAGATAGCCCTCTAAACCAGATTTCCAACGCCTCTTACGGTTTGCAAAACTGACCCCGGATGCCCTTGTTACACTGAAAACAAAACTCCCTATGACATCCAAAAATTGCAAATGAAAAAAACCACAACCACTCTAATGTCTTCAAAGAAGAAAATCCGACTTAAAAATGCTTGCAGGTACATGATAACCTCCTCTGGCCTAAACGTAGCATGTACTTTCTTTTTTAGGGTAAGATATTATTCGATCTTGTTATTGATGAACACCTTAGGTGTTGGGTACATGGTGGTTTTCATTTAATTTAGAATTAAAACATAACAAAACCCAAAAATATACTTTGGTTATAACCAAACCCACTGACGGTCTGGTTAACCGGGCGAAGGATAAGACGGTTGCATGTGACTGGAAATCTAACCATATCCTGCCATCTTGTAGGTTGGTTGCTGATGGTTGCGGTGGACATAACTGCAGATTGCTCACATGTCTACTCATTCCACATGGTTTTAAGGCTGACAGTATATTGCTACCCCACTGTCACGTGAATTCCACGGTTTATACTAACTGTTCGCATGCTATCGGTCCCGATGCAGTCTCCAGCCCAGTGGTTAGGACCTGGCGGTCATGTTAACCCTGTCGGCTTATCCATCTGCTGTTCACATGACCTTCCGATATGGTCTATGTTGATTGCACGATCAAGGTGACTGTATTTGATATTTTGTAATGTTTTGTGATTGTTTTAACATATAACTTGTGGTCGAGGGGTATATTAGCATAGGTTTTAGGGGTTTAGACTTAGGCATAGGTTTTAGAATGTAATGCTTGGATTAGGTCTTTAGGTTTAGATTTAAAAATAGATTTTTTTATCTTATTTAAATACCATAGCTCATGTCCCATTAAATGAACCACATCAAAACCAATTTGTCACATTGTGACATTTTCACCATGAAACCTTATCGATGAAACAACCCTGAGAGAACTAAAAACTCTGGTGAAAATTGACGAGACTGATGACAACCTGACTTCTTTGAATACATTAATCTGATAGATCCTCCTGGATCAATCCATGTCTTGATCGAATTCCTTCCAATCCCATAAACTATTTCATCACATGAACCTCTAACATGGAGGGGAATACGTTTAGGCTTGTTTATACTCCACATGGTCACATTCATGTCTGATTTGAATTCCTTCCAATCTCATCAATCACATTAACCTCTTCATCACACGACCCTCTTATGTGGAAGGAATAAGTTCAACTTTTGTTCATACTCCAGATAGTCATATCCACAATAACCTAAAATTTGAATAGGAATAGAATAGATGATTCCATAGTCTTCCAGCGCACAATGGTAGACATTTGTACAGATTGATTTCCCTTTTCTCTATAAATCTTTGTTTGTGGGTCACACAATAAGGAAAAAAAGTTGTCATCACTGATGCCCTTGGCTCTGTTCCAGGTAATGGAAAAGATGTCTTCCTTTGCAGGAAGAAATGGAGAATTTGATCCTTTTTCTCTACCATATCTTCAATTAACATTTTTGTTCTACTTTTTGATGTCTTCAGAAAGTTGGGAGGTACACATCCCCTATAACAATGTAAAAAATGTTAGGCATGATCCAGGGTTTGAAATACTTCACTCAAAATCCACCTAGAAACTTGTCAACAAGTCGAATCTGATCACATACACTTCTGACCACTCTTTCAACCCTTCAAGTCTTCAAAGGTAGTGTTGGAATCGTTTTTGGTATTTTCTAATATATTATTGTTAAAATGTTAAAATTAACAATCTAAAAAAATGCCACTATCTTCCAACTTCATGCATTTAAGAGCTAAGACATCAATTGAATACTTGTGAAAACTTGAAGAAATACTAAAAATAAAGCAAACCCAAGGGGTGGGTTCTTCTGTCATGATAGGGGCTGGTCCAATTAATGATCAACCCGAATACATCTACAAAAGACAACTTTATCCACACTCAGATTGTTTTAAGCCATAAAAAATATGTATCCAGTAGTTTCCTTCCTTTCCTTCTATGGTGAAAGGTAGGGTTAAACAATACATAATGTTCAAAATAAAATAGATAAACTCCTTGAATTCTATAGGCCAAAACACTCATTTTCATATGCAAATCTGCTTTATAGGCACATACTAGGAATGAAAATAAACAAACTCGTGAAACTATGCAATAGGTGGAAAAATAGATAAAATTCCCTAACTTCCAAACCAACTATCCAAGATGATACACATAATTTAGCTTTTTAAATTTTAAACCAGAAATGAAGACATGGTTTTCAAATTTTAAACCAAAAACGAAGACATAGTTTTTAAATTCCAGAATAAAAATTTGAAATATCTAAATTATACCAAATTTTGTGTTTCACATTAGGAAGCAATATCTACACTATACAGTTTGTGTTTCACATTAGGAAGCAATATCTACACTATACAGTTTGTGTTTCACATTAGGAATCAATATCTACACTATACAGTTTGTGTTTCACAATAAAAGGCAACCCCATTTCAGTTTTAAATTCATTCCTCATTAAGATATAAGTAGCAGGAGGAGTTACTTGGGGTTATCTTAGGTTGTTAGGTGGAACAATAATTATCCTTCTTGCCCAGGTGAAAATACCTGTTAGTGACATGATGAGCTTTGATGCATTTTTTTATGATTATGATGTAATGGTTTTAAACCTGAGAAAAACACTCTTAAGTGAGTATAACTGTAGGTTGGCCTGGTGCCAACAACCGCACTCTTGCCTTCTAGTTAAGAGCAAGGCCGATTTCTTTATAAGAAAGGAAATAAGTAGCAGAAGGAATCTAAACTAGTAGTGGGCCCAATATATAATTATAGCACTCATTCATAGTCATGGCCATTCTTTGTATATTTATAACCATGAATTAGAACTCATAATGCCACAATTACTTGTTAATTTTCCATGGATGACAACATGTGCGAGTTGCCTCATTTGGCCAAAATATGCTTACTTGACAACTACATTGTCCAAACTAAATCTGTAAACAAAATAAATAGTTGCACACACCCACCGGGTGCTCTTTGGATTGTTACATCATACATGCAACCAAAATAGGCAACCAAGTCCAAGCAGAAAAACATATGTGCATTTTGTAAACCATTTAAGTGCTCACTCAATTCATGCTAATACTTTTTATGATCCAAAGGTTTCAAATACACATACTTATATTAGTCTTCTAAGCAATGAAAATATTTGACATTTAAATTGATGCATATTTAATCTCTAATAAATGCTTATCAAAATTATAAACCATGATATCTAGTGCAGTAAAGACCAATGCATATTTCTCAAACTTATATTCTGTTTACTTATTTATGTTAGTCTTTAAGGTGACGAGAATATCAGATATTTGAACTCATGAATTTTTAATCTCTTATAGCTTCTCAATAATCCAGTCTTTTTAATCTCTAATAAATACTCATCAACACTATGAAACATGATATCCACCGCTTAAAGATCAATGCAGATTAATCAAAACTTATATTCTCTATTTACTTCTTTTTCAAAAGGCATGAAGCACACGAATTGAATAGATATCCTAAATAACATTGATCAAAACACACAATCATGGACATTTAGAGCATCAAGTAAAATCCAAGAATAAATCATCAATCAAGTATGTTGGTTCATGTTCTAAAATCATTAAATTGATCCAAAAATATGATTATATGTCTGTACACAGAATATAATTGCTCAATAGAGAGCCATCAATCCTTCCAAGCCTATTAAACGTACCCAGTCTAATGTCATATATTCTAGGGATGATTATGAGTTCAAATATCAAAAGGCACACTATAGCCATGGTAAGAAAACGATCAAGCCATTCAAGTAAACACATGCACAAAAAGGACTGCTATGGGCAGGACATTTAAGACGCAAAAGGCATAAAGTCCATAAATTCAGACAAATATATCAAAGAACATTGATGTAAACTCATAATCATAAACATTCAGAACATCCATGTAAAAGTCCAACAATTGATCGAGCAAATGTGCTAGTGCAGGCTTTGAAATTATTAAATTGATCTAAAAATGTCAACATGTCCATAAATATAGTATCATGACTCGTAAGCGAGTCATAAATCCTTTCTACCCAAATGTACCAAATTCAATGTCATATACTCTGGAGATGAATATGAACTTGAATACCCAAAAGGGCATAGCTATAGGTGTTGTAAGCAAATATTAATACATTCAAATGCATACATGTACAGAAAAAGGGCTGCAAAGGGGTGGGAGGTCCCAAAAGAAAGAGTGAAGTTGAGTAAGATAATTATTTATTTGGATGCCAACCCATTTTTAGGATAATAATAGCTTGTAATATTTCGATCCATTTTTTTTTTGGTGTTGGCGTTGGCTAGATCCTTGATTAAGATAGATCTATACTGATAATAATAATTATACAAACTAGATAAATACCACAGTAGATAAATAACAACCCTACAACCTACTGCCTGTAATAAATCACATAGATAACAACCTCAACAAAGAAAGAGCATGCTTGGAATGACACCAATGCCTAGAATGGAGAGTGTGATCAGGCATTGAGGCTTTTATATGGTTAAGATTTAAGAATCAAGAAGCTAGAAATTTCTCACCCCAATAAAGTTCTTCTTGAAACTATTGGGGATATTCTTCTCTATCTAAAACCTTCATTGTTATAGATTTTGGCTGTCACGGTTGCTTCTTTTAAACTAATGGCTGTTTGGTTTTCACAGTTACTTCCTTTAAACTGATGGGTGTCAGCATCATAACTGTTTTAAATAGGTTGGTAATATGGCCAGGCCTTTTAGAGATGAATTTGAAGTATTTGGTGAACAACTACAAATTGCACATGTACGAAAATGATTCTCAATATGTTTTGAACAGTTATTGAAAACCATTTCCTTGAATAAAGCACAATTTAATTAGATAAATTCCTTTCGATTACATCAAATCATGTTTTGCATCTTCACTAATTTATCAGGTATCCACTTAATGGGTTCAATTCTTTAATGGAAACCCTATGCATGAGTTTGGTGAGATAGGGCCTCGATAAGACTTACTGTTTCATAAATTGATTAGGAAACTGTTACTTCTAAAACTCTTACTATGTGGGAAACTCTAACCATAAAGCACGAGAGCCTAGAGGAAACTAGTAGGAAAACCGCCTAATGTCAGCTCGGTGGATTTGTTCCTCACTTTAGACTAAGGAAATGGAAATTTTAGCCCAATGGGATGTCCCTAAGGTTCAATGAGCCAATTCATTAGTGTGGGTGTGATCTTAGCTTAGGTTGATAACATATATGATTGACACAGCCAATTGATTTGCCTTTAAGAGATGTGAAGGAAGTGTGATATAGCGTGCAAATAAATTATTATATTATCCACAAGCATGAGTGCAAATCAAATACAACAAAGTCTGACATAGAACTTCAAGCTCCAAGATTTTTTATTACTAGCAATTGAAATGTGAAAGGATGAGTGTGTTTGAGATATAACAAGTGAGAATCATACACACAATATGCTGGAAATATAAAGTGAATTATGACAACTTTGGCATGAATTTCAATCACAAGATAGTGCTTCAATTCTAAATGATAATTTACATTAATACAATTCATTCATAAGCAAGTTTTATTAACAAATGTAGCATTGGGTTAAGAGAGTCATCTACGTGACTGTAAAGTCAATTCCAGATCGCAGATTTCAAATTATTATGTATCCATAATTGTACGATTTGTGTGCAAAGGAAAGAATTCACATCAATAAGTCAAGTATGCCATGAACACATCAAAGATGTTACCAATGCAAACTCTATTCCTTAGAGAAATGATGTCATTCACTATACTCATAAACCTGTAGTGTTACTGGCAATATGAACAAAGAAAGATAATGCACATTCCTGTGATCAATCACATGAAAAAGATAATAGTTTGGACAAAGAGCATATATGATTATTAAGTGGGTTCATTTCTTTCTTAAACTGATGATATGAAAACTGCAAGATGAGTGCTCAACGGAGTAAGATGTGTCTTCCAAACATTGCAAGATACAGTGGGACAAGTAGATAGTGAAGACTCAAGCCATTCAGTTGGATATGATTTTGATCAAACTAGAGGACTCGATGACATGATTGATTGCCTTCCCTCTTGGCATCAAGAAGATGTAGGAGAAGCAATGGAGAAGCTAGCAATTTGTTTAAGTTTGTACAAGAATATTCCACTCATAAGCAGGAATAGAGAATAACTGACCATAGCTTGCCTTCTTAATATATGATCTTCTTTGAGATGCTTCCAAAATATCAGACCATCATATATAATTCCCTGATTTGGCAATAATTTTTTATTTTTTTTTTGTCGTCTTAACAGAAAACTGAGATTTCCACTCAACAAAAGATTCAACAACTTGTGACTTCACATTGCCCCAAGAAATTCAATTTATTCCGTAGGGGAGAACCCATGTCAATTAAAACAACTATAATCATAAAGTAAGATTGAACTGAAACAAGAACTGAACTTCCACAAGTGCAACTCACAAAACTTCAACGCTTCTTGTTAATAATTGACAATGCTATTAATGTGGATAATTATCTTGTAGTTAGTAGATATTTTTTTTTTTTGTTGAGTTAAAAGAGTTTTATTCAAAATTCAAATGTAATCACAACACATTTTAGGAGCTTCGTGCTCTAAATGAAATTGACAATTGAAGGACTGTTTTTGTAGAATTGTGAGAGAGCTCAAAATTTGCATCAAAATGACACTAGATGCCTAACCACATTCTATCATGACTTGGAAAATCCATACCTATTGCCAACTCAGCTCAAATGGATTCATCACTTGCAAAGGGAACATATACTCCAAAATCATGAGAATATAACCCTCATCCAAGGAACATTCTAGCCTACCTAATTTCCTTGTAGCTACTTGAGTCAAACTAAAATAGAAGCTTGAAAATGCAAGACTATTAATCTCCTGCTAAAACCTCAAGTCAAGATAATAATCATGAAGGCACACACATAATTAGGAAGAATAATAGCAATATCTAGTTTAATATTTATCAAGTTTGGCATAAATACGAACATTTTTTTTCAATAAACGACAATGACATGAACAAAAAAGCCTACTTAAAAGCATATTATAAAGCATGTAAAATAAACTTCTTTGTTTTCTCTTGCGCTAGCAACATAATGCATAGTGTTTCAAAAGAATTCAATGATTCATGGATGTAATCAGTACAACAGAGCAAACCAAGTGGGTATTTGTAGAGGAGTTTACTTGGCCTTAACCTCAACTCCTTCCTTCATAAGTAAATTTTCGTAGCTAAAACCCATGAGATCTACAACAGAACCCATATCATCTTCTTCTTCAATGGATGAACCATACCTGCTGGTAGATATGGACCACACAATGTGAATCAGAGTGGCTGTAATGGCACCCAAGAGAGCACCCAGTAACAGAGCAAACACAATGCTCAAAATATCTTCGACCCTCCTCTGGAAAGAACCCACCTTCTTTTTATGGGCAGGGATAGTTTTATGAGATGGGTTGGGATTGTTGATAAAACCCCAGGAGTAGAAAACATGACTCTGGTCTTCTTCATTCAAAAATTCCTCTCCATACACTTCAAGCTTCTGATTCTCAACGGGCATGGCGATTGCTAGGTTTTCATCCAAGGGACGATGACGATTAGATGACGAAAAAGATATCGAAACTATGTATGATCTGCAGGCAAAGAATGGCTTACCAGGGCAGCCTTGGGCTTGAATCTCAATAGGGTAACCATATATACCCATTCTTCTATCAATCATACAACAACCATCCACACAAAGAAGCGTTGGGAAGGTGTCAAATCCTTCAAAAAGACACAAACTCAAGATAAGCCTCATTCCATGTTGTACTTGAGTCAGATCAATAAGACTATGGTCTCCTGTACACTTGGTGTAGGCTCGGAGCAAAATAATCCACCAAAATCCTGAATCGATAGGGGCAACCCTACCAATGGCGCTTTCGCCAAAATATGCAATTATGGTGTCGGTGTTTCGCTCAGGATCATGAAGAACCTTAAAGCTGGCAGGCATAACACCTTCACCTAGTGTAAAATTATCAATTCGCTTATCCCAGGCTTGGAGGTGAAGAGTCTTTAACAAGAATTTTTTGAAAATTTTAGGCTCGCCATTCATCAGAAATGCCAATGCATTGGGAACGAAGTCCCTAACAAATACCTGGTTATAGTTCAAAGCGTCCTCGGTGGAATCAAGGGCTACAATGGTGCCAACGGGCTTCCCTTTGAAATAAACCAGAGACTTCCTGAGACTGTCCCATGCATCTGCCACCATGGGATGCGTGGCGAACGAGGTGTGGCATCCGGACAGAGGGGTGCCGGATCGGATGCTTATCCTGGGAGATGACATTATGCTTACCCTGGGAGATGACATTGACTCTAGGCCATCCGAGCTCCTCACGGTCTCTAGACCCCTCGGATGGGTAACAAAAATCGACAAATCGCTCAGAGTCTTTTCTTCCAGAGATCTGCACTCCAGATTCAAGGGCCTCGGCCTCGTCTCCATCAGGGCCTCTTCCAGAGACATACTAGTCGGCATTGTGATTGAAAAGGTATTATATGGTGCCAGGAGGAGATTTTATAGTCGTCGAATCTATTTCAAAATGCCACGAGTATTTTGTAGAGATGGTTGGGAGAAAACAACAAAAACAAGAATAAATAAAATGACAGAGAACTAAAATCTGGGCTTATGCCTGCAAACACCAATTTTTCTCCCCTGATGTCAATTATCCCTTGAAAACCAAAAACCTTTGTTGTTTTCTAATGAAAAATCTCTGGATTTGTAGGCTCTTAAAGCCAGAAAGAAGCATCAACCAAAAGGAAAAATATGGCAATGGAATAGGAGGAGGAGATAAATCCAAAGGAAAAATGAAAAAGGCAGCCTTGGGCTTGAATAAAACAAGCGAAAAGACACATGAGGAAAAGGTGTTGGCACATTGTGAGTAAAGGAGGATTAGGACCAATACGGTATGGTAACTCAGTTTAATAAAGCTAAGATGTTGATAGGGGCTGAGTTGATTGGTAAAGCAGGGTGTTGTTAGTTGCTCCACCACGGTTCATATCATCCCAACATCATGTTTCCCCTTGTGAGCCAATGCACCTATGTAAACATACCTGTTATTGTGGTTGGGGTAAGGTGTAGGTCCTAAGCATTTGGAAAAATAGATACCCACTACTCACGACTGTTTAGATGAAGAATAGTCACTATTAGACCTCATATTTTGAACTTAGCTCTGATACCATATGTGAGGATCCCTCCTAGGGTCCTCTAACTAAAAACTAAATTCACCGAATTTTGAACACAATAAGAAGGGAAATAAATTATTTATATCTAATCATTTATTTGATGACAATTTACCATTAAAATTTATTTACCACAAATTAAATAAATAAAAATTTAATTGCAACCATTTACATAAGCAATCAATAAATGGAGGAATACCTGTTCCAATAGCTTAGTTGAGATGCTCTTGAGATCCTGAATCTGTTGGGATGATTCTCTTGACTACACGACTGAATTTTCCTCCTAGCCAACTAGGAAGTATTTCCTAGCCCAGCGAACCTCCACAGGTTCCCTAACCCTTTGAGCCTAAGTCCAACCAGATGTAGTGTGTCCAAGTTTAACAAACACTCTCCATATCCAAGTTTGTATTCCCTCATTTATCTCTTCATTCTCTTTCTCCACATTCCTCCCCCAAAACACAATCCTCCAAAACAAAATCAAGACCAAGGATTCCCCCTCTCCTCTCATCATCCTCCCCGTTTTATGCCTCTTCCTACCATCCACCTCAACCACCTATCATTAATGTCATGACTACCCCCTCATCCTTTCATTTTGTATCCTTGACTTTTCTTACCATATCTTCTCCCAAGTAGATTTGAGAAGAAATTTTGAGGATAAGATATGGATATTTAATTTGGAAATTAATTGGAGAAAACGATATCTTCTCCCAAGTAGATTTTGAGAAGACATTTTGGGATATGGATATTTAATTTGGAATAAATGGAAGGAGACCATATCCTATCCAAAATTAAATTTGAGAAGACAAGTTGGGAATTGAATAATAACAATAATAAAATTTATATCAGTAAATAAATTTATAGTTTCACAAATGTAAGTATGTACCAATATTTCTTGATAATTATAAGTCAATACTTTCAGGTAATTTAAACACTAATAAAATTTGCATGATAATATTAAGTAGGGCATTACAATCAGGGTCACCAGCCCAATTGGAATCAATGAAAACAACCAATAGAAGAGATGCTTCTACACTGTAATGAATCCCAAAATGAACTGTATCTCGAACATAACGAAGTATTCTTTTAGCTACTTTCTAATGACTTTCATGTGGGTTTTGCATAAATCGAGAAATAAGGCCAACAACAAAGGAAAGGTTAGGACGAGTATGGGTTAGATACAAAATTTTTCCTACAAGTTGATTGTATAAGGTAGCATCAACTTGAGGGGAAGTACAAGTGACTGAAAGTTTGGCCCAATATTGAAAGGGAGAAGGGGC
This sequence comes from Pinus tabuliformis, assembly GCA_031772625.1. Lineage (NCBI taxonomy): Eukaryota > Viridiplantae > Streptophyta > Pinopsida > Pinales > Pinaceae > Pinus > Pinus tabuliformis. The sequence goes on from CM062816.1 coordinate 11,060,394, forward strand.
TGGATTATAGTATTCCTCGTGAAAGTGGTGTAGAAGATTACTGGCATAATTAGACTAGGAAAGGGAAATACCTTCCTTGGTTTGCAAGACTTGAAGACCAAGAAAATAATGCAAGTGTCCTAAGTTTGTCATTTCAAACTGCTTTTTAAGGCTAGACTTCACATGGTTTATAAGGTTGGGATCACTACTAGTAACGATAAGATCATCAACATAAAGAACAAGAATGATAAGAGACTTACCTACTTTCTTGGTGTAGATAATATTGTCATAATGACACCTAGAAAAGAGAGCATTTAAAAGAAAGCTATTCATTTTTGCATACCAAGCCCAAGGGGCTTGCTTGAGACCATAAAGGGGTTTCTTAAGCTGACATATAAGGCTGGAGTTTGGTTGTATAAAGCCGGGAGGTTGTTCCATATATATTTCTTCAATCAAGTCCCCATAAAAAAGGTAGATTTAAAATCCATTTGATGGACTTCCCATTTGAAAGAGGCAGCAAGGGAAAGAACAAGGCGAATAGAGTTCATTTTGGCAACATTGGAGAAGGTTTCAGTATAGTCAATTCCTTCAACTTGTGAAAAACCCTTAGCAACAAGACGAGCTTTATGTTTACCAACTTTTCCATCTGGTCCATACTTGGTTCTGTAATCCCATTTGCATCTGCCAAGTTTTCGTCCCTTTGGAAGAGGAACAAGATCCCATGTATCATTTGCCAATAATGAATGATATTATTCATTCATAGTTGCGTCCTAATATGGATGGCTTGAAGCTTCTGCAAAGGTGTCAGGATCACAATTCGCTGGAGCTTGAGCTAGTAAAGAAGAGGCTCTATCAAACTGAGAACGAGTGCGACTCTGATCTGTAGGATCTCTTGCAAGAGCACTTACTGCATCCCGAGTAGCGTGGACCCATTTTGGAAGCTGAGGAGCTGAAGGAGGATCCCGAGAAGGTGGGGGAGGATTTTCATCCTTGTTGTCATCATTTGAAGAAGAAATATTTTCAGAAGTAGAAGGGATAGGGAGAGGTGACACATCTGCCGAACTAGATTCGTAGGCCAATATATTTTCAGAAAATTTTACATCTCTTCTAATGATAATATTTTTGGATTTAGGTGAAAGAAGTCTATATCCTTTGACATCTTCAGAATATCCAACAAAAATGCATTTTTCACTCTTAGTTTCTAAGGCTTTATGTTTCTTTTTGTGAATATGGGCCCATGCTTCACTTCCAAAACACGAAAGTGACTAACATTTGGTTTAATTGAGCTACATGCTTCTTCTGGAGTGATATTCTTTAAAACCTTAGTAGGAGTGTGATTTACTATGTAATTTGCACAGTTAATTGCTTCTACCCAAAAATTAAGACTCAGTCCTTTAGATTGAAGCATACAATTAACCATTTCCTTTAAGGTGCTATTCGTCCTTTCAACTATACCATTTTGTTGTGGAGTATATGGAACAATGTGTTGCATTTGAATTCCATTCTCAGTGCAAAAGTTGATGAATTTGTTGTTAACATATTCTCCACCATTATCAGATCTTAGCTTAAGAATTTGATGTCCAGATTGTTTTTCAACAAAGACCTTAAAGGCCAAGAACATGTTAAATACTTCACTCTTGAGTTTTAAGAAGTATACCCAAGTGCTTCTGGAGAAATGATCAATGAAAGTTACGAAATACTTGTAGTCAGAGAATGAAACAACTGGAAGTGAACAACATAAATCACGATGCACAAGCTGTAAAGGGGTTGAGGCGTGCCAAGAGGCACATTTTTCAATACTATCTCGATGATGTTTTCCGAGTACACATCCGGAACAAACACCATCTCTGCAAGATACCATAGGAAGACCTGTCACCATATTTTCTTTACATAGATTTTGAAGGGAGCGATAATTTAAGTGACCAAATCACTCATGCCAAAGTTTTCTCACTTCATCATTATGAGCAAAAAATACCGAGGGAAGAGTTGATGACCCAAAGTTGTTAAACTTATACAACCTTGTAGAATCATTAACAATGGCAGTAACTAAAATCTGTTTAGGATCTCTTAGGTCCTTAATTACAACATCGTGAGATGAAAATTCAACGGTTTTACCTTCACCTAAATGAGTTATCTGATATACAGATAGAAGATTGTAGGATAAGGTTGGAACATATAATACATCATTAAATTGACCATTGTCTAGATGAATAGTTTCAGTCCCTACAACACTAAGAGATCTATCATCACCAACATATATATTTTTGGTGTTACAATCATTTAAATAAGAAAACATGGCTTTGTTTTTTTTTGGCCATGTGATAAGAAGCTCCAGAATCAAGGAGGCACTCATGAGAATGAGAAGAAGAAGATACATTTAGTGCATAACCAGACTGAGATGCGTGACAACCACATGAAGAGAGTGCTATTCCTGAAGATGAAGTTGAAGTTGAAGAGTGCTCCAAATTGATGTTATGCTTCTTCATTGCTGCTTCCAATACTTCCATTTTCTTAAAGCATTTGGATTCTAAGTCGCCATCTCGATTACAAAAGTTGCAATGTCTATCGGTCTTCTTCCCTTTGTTTTTATTTGCCTTATCATTTTGTTGAATTGATTTTTCATTTTGATGTTGAAATTGCTTAGGAACCTTGTTTGGTTTAGGACCATTATTTTTAGGGTACTGCTTTGTAGGATTCTTTGAATTTGGTTGTTGTTGGGCGGCTAAGGCTTTCTTAGAAGAGTTTTCAAGATTAAGAAGACTAAAACGTAAGATATTCTCTTGTTCTCTTATTAAATAATCACAAAAGGCATCAAAAGAGGGGGACTTGTAGTTCTTTCCTTGAGAAATAAAGGCTTCTCTAGTAGAATGGAAGGTGGAAACAAATACAGAGTAGGTTGTTCCCAACTTAGCATGAATGGAATAGATAAGGCTACCATCTTCTTTCTTAACCTTAACACCTTCCAAGAGAAGTCTAAGGGTCTTTAACTTAGACAAAAAACATTCAATGGAAGAAAAATTATTGGGGTCCAATGAGAGCAACTCATTTTCGAGTTGATGGGCTTCATTTTTAGTTCAAAAAATTTAGTGAGTTGTTTCATTGCTTCATTAGGGGTATCAAGTTCTGCAATATGGAATCTAAGGTCTGGAGAAATAGACATCCTTATCAACCCATGTGCTTTATCTTGCCTATTTTCTCATTTGGCTTCCTTATCTTCATATTTAGGTTTAGTTTCTTCGCATGAGTCTATACCTTAAAGCCCTTTACTTCTAAGTAAATCCACAATGTAGGACCACCATTGGAAGTAGTTGGTGCTGTCAAAAGTAACTTGGCATGGACTTTCCATTTTAACAGAAACTGAAGATGTAGATGCTGAAACTAAGTGTTTCAATGGGAAGATCTCGAAAAATAGGCCAATTAAAAAAAAACGGCTCTAAAAATGGCTTTCGGATGAAGAAGTTATGGCTTTTTGAAGAAATGTTGTTGAAGATGCCGACGAAGTGCGTGAATGTGCAGAAGTGAATGATAATGTTATATTTTAAACACTCCTTTCCCCCGTCCCCTCCCTTTACAAACTTAATTTAATTAGCTCACTTTAAAAAAGAGATTTTATGTGACCCATTTTTATAAATAAGTGAAAGTCACTTTTACAATGGTACTTTATGAGCTACCCACTAAACTGTAATTTAAATAAAAGATAAAGAGACTTTGGAATTATAAGTGACTCACTTTTTATAATAGGTGAGAACACTTTTACATAAAGTAACTTTAAAACATAAGTTAATTTGCTTTTTGAAAAAGTAACTCAACAAAAAGAAAAACTTGAACTCAAGACCTCTATTCTCATAAAGTAACTCTCGACCAAGTAAACTAGTTTAAAAGGTTAGTAATTTTTTGAAAGGAGGAAGTTTTCTTTTTTTGGTCACTGAATTATTGGGGTGTGTGCTTACTTGAAAAAACTCTTTTTTCTTACAAAACAAAAAACCACACAACCCATCATGGACATACAAAAAAAAAACAAACCTTATGGCTTGAAGTTAGCTTTCACCAAAAACTAAATATTTTCCTCAATGTTTCTGATTTTCTGAGATCACACTAAGGTGCGGCGGAAAAAGCATACACATGAGAAAAATCATTTCTTTCTATTTCTAATTCGCCCAGATCGCACAGAGTCACAGGACAAGGAGCATACACAGAAATTAAAGGTATAGATCCGGTAATAAAAAAAATAGAGAGCTAAATAAACCGAAATAAATAGAGAGATGAATAACTAAAACTGCAAATAAAGACTGTATACCTCTAAATCTTAAAAATGACGTAGCTAGGGCTACCAGAAACCTTTTCATGTGAAACGAAAGGGATTTCTCACTGGAACAGATGCTCCTAACACAATAGAGCAGTCCTATCGGCCCAAAAGCAGTCGGAAATAGTAGATCTAGGAAACGAAAATCGCATGCACTTGTACTGGCTTCGGATTTAGATCACCAATAGATGCAGCCCTCAAATAGATCTGATACCATGTAGGAATTTACAAGGTAAGTTCTTCAGATAGAACACCAAAGGACACCACTCATAAATAGATCACAAATCAATACACCAATATTCTTAACGTGGTTAAAACCCTCAAAGAAGGAAACAATCCATGGTCTGAGCCAACGCGACCACTTCAGACAATTTATTAATAAAAGAAAGAAAATTTACATAACCTTCTCTCATGAACGGTCGCCCTACAAATGACCCTCCATGCTCTTTAAATAGAGATCATGGACCAATCAAGTGTTATACCACGGATCAAGTGTCGGTAATATCAAGGAGAGAATGAATCTTCTGATCACTTAATGTCTAGAACATATTGTGACTATCGGATTGTAAGTTACAAAAGCACATAGTAAAGAAACACACTTTACCTAACTCTACACTAGACCAAGTTATACTTAACTATTTCCTATGTGTTGGAATATCCTAACATTCTTTACATTTTATTATCAAAAGCATTAACCAAGAACATCACATCAAGAAATTCACAAGAATTATATGAACAATTTATCTATATTACAAGAAAAGCTACAACTATGTGTTTACCAACTACAATTGGGAGTGATACAACCCCAAAACATTTACCAGCCAATACTGGGACGAGCTACAACCCCTGGTTTACCAACAATGAATAGAAAAAGACAACAACTTCTTGAATGAAGTTCAACTTCTTTCTATAACACCACCCTGCCATCCTTAACAATAAAAAAGAGAACAATAATCTTGGGCTCCCGTACCAGGGACAATGACCCACTTACAACAATCCTCAATCCTCTTCAACAAATCACTAACAAGACACTTCCAATGCAAGCATGTCACTTTAATCACTCGATGCTTGCATTCATTTACAATTCTACTATCATTACAACTCTTGTACTTGACCTACTTCCTTAGGCACAAACCAATGTGCCACGAGTCTGCCCTATGTCCAAGTTCTACTAGTCTCGAACTTGTTCCAAGATCTGCGGTCAATACAGTCAGATTTTCACACTTAACTACTCATGAAATTCACTTAGATGGGCCTCAGATAGAGTGTGAATTGTCTTTAGATGGAGGCCACAAGAAGGCCAAATTAGGCCTCTGTCAGATTTGGATAGGGCCTCAAAACAGGCCCTTGTTTCTCCACAAATTTGACTCTAGATATCACAAAATATATGCCCAGAAGACTTCCTTAATCAAAGATCTCGTTCTGCTTGCAAACATTTGAAAAATACTCTTTCTTTTACTCTTGATCTCTCCCTTTTATTCTCCTTTGTCCTATGTTTGTATTTTTGTTTTCTCAAGCAAATTATTAACTCCTTCCTTGCTCATTTTGATGGGTTTTTAAGATCCCATAGCTGGAGTATTTATACTGATTGGAAGGGGTCCCTATTTAGGGGCCAAATTGAGCCAAATTGAAGATTTTTACTTTGAAAGGGAACATTTATTGGAGTCGACTAGGAGGAAAGCCGACTATAAAAGGTGGCTTTAGAGCATTCATACAAGCTCCTTTCAAGGCTGACTTGGACATGAATTTAGGCTAATTCAAATCACAATTTTGACCTTGGTCTAGGGGCAACAATATATATTAAGGGTATGAATATAATGGGACATGAGTTGGATATGCATCTCACCCATTTGGGCTATCAAACTTCAAATTTGAATATTTCTTCAACCAGGAGGACCCATAAGGTGTGCCACTTATCAAACAAAAAGGCGTGATAAGGGCTACTAATCTAGACCGTCTTTGAGCCCACGGGGCTTTGGATTGATGGTGAATGGGTGCGCTGTTAAGGCACTCCTTGCGATAGGTCACTGGTTCAATTCCCCGTGGGTACTTAGTTTAGTCTTAACCTAGAAAAAAAAAAAAAAATCTAGACCGTCTTTGTATTGAAATTCACTGTTTTGTGCACATAAATTACTGAACAAATGCTACCCCATTCACCCTTTAACATCAATAACAATTTCTTCCAACATATAATAAGGAAGGTATCAAAAAATTAATATGTTGAAAAGCACTCAAATTTCTATCATCTTTATATAATAAGTGGATTAAAATTTATGTTTATGAAAGTGAAATATAAATAAAGATCAGTGTTCAAAAGTTAACTATAAAGAGGGTAGAAATGGTTGGCATGGCTAGGAAACAAAAGTTGATTATAAGTATGGGGAGGTTAGAAATGGTTGCAATGGCTTGGAAATCAAAGTTAATTATAAGTATGGGGAGGGTAGAAATGGTTAGCATGGCTTGAAACAGAAGTTAATTATAAAGTTAATTATAAGTATGGGGATTTCAAATGTAAGTCACGTTTTTAGTATGGGGTACTTAGTAGCATCCTGTCCAAAGTGTGTCCAAAGTAAAGGGCTAAGGGCTATGATTGTTAAGGATTTAGAAAACCTCCCAAGGGTGAGAACAAAAAGAAGAGAGATCGTAATTCCTGTCCTGTCATATTTTCAACCTTGAAAATGACCATTAATGTGATGGTGACTGGACTTCTTGACATTTTTTCGATTCTCTTGATTCTTTTATCAAAGACTGCAAAGCTCACGGGTCTAATGCAACTCCGTGCTTATTAGGCACCTGCATTTCTCCCAGTGGCTTGGAAGGTGCACGACTCCACACTGACCATAAATATATGGAGTGGCTGTGTAAGGGCTTCTAAATGCTTTTAGAGGGAAGCAATATGATTTCTGCAGAGGTGGACAACATGATTTCTGCAATTTAGGTTGTATACTACATAGCACAAACTACACCCACAGCACATAAATCAAAGAATATACAGATAGTGATAAACTTAATCTTTAAGTGAATACTTCTTATTGAAATTGATGGTATTTCTGAAATACTTTCCAGCGGTAAGAAGCACTCAAGTAGATTGTATGAGGAATTCATTGGAATGCCCATAAAAAAATATATATACACTTTTTTCTGAGAAGGGGCTGTGTTTCGACATCTAAATGTCATTGTATAAATACAAATTTTTTGAGTAGTCTTTAAGTGTAATTTTTAGTGCATTTTCTGATCTAATTTATTTAGAATTTTTTAGGTATTCATTGAAATCACAAGTTTGACAGGTGAACTCTTCACAATCAAAGTGCCCTATGGGTTTTTGAGGATGCTGAATCCATATATGCAGTCAAAAAACCAGTTTAAACAACACAAATCAAGATTTAGCCACACATTTTTTTGCTAGATTCTGACCAGAAATCTGTTAGAAACTTCAAAATGTCGCACTTAAAAGACTACTCTCAAATTTTTAGATGTGTTGAATAGCACAGGCTAGGTAATCCTTATTTCTTTCTTTGGTATGAATACAATTTTCTTCCTTTCGCCAGAGAGATGTGTTGCCACTGATTTGTCACTGTTAGTGGGTGGCTACAAGTATAGGATCATTTATGACTGCCATGATTCCATTGTTGGGCATAATCAATGTTGAAACTAATCAGTTCTGCAAATCTTCAGATGATAGTAATTCGAGCTTATGAATGAATTTCAACATATCTGCATGCAAAGAAGTGGTAGAGGAAGGAACGGTAAAATGGATTTTCATGATAACTTTGTTAACTACTATAATTGAGCTGACTGAACTGATATGTAGTTGAGGCTTGTACATCTGATAAAGATCAGTGCTTATTCCATTATTAACTTAAAACGAGCAAGCTGTTTAGGTTGTTGCCTTGCATGCACTTCTAGATTAACAACCGAGTCACTGACTTACCAGGAATCTGGATTAGGTGAACTTTTCAATCACTTCAAGGTTTAACTGGTTTTTATCTTCCACAGTTGAGCTGAGTGCATGGTTGGTTGATATCTGTTTTACTGAAAAGGACTAGCTCTTTAGATTTTTGACTTGAAAATAGCTCTGCTGGATTGCATATTGCAACCTAGAATGTGCTGTCGATTACCTGCAGATGGGTAATTTGGCTTCTATGTTATCAGCTAATTTTGTTCTAATTTATAATTGGGTTAAAACCCAAACTTCTAACCTCAATATGTCAGGGCTTACTGCCAAATTGTTAACCTCAGGGCTTACTGCCAAACTGTTAACCTCAAGTGAGGTCAGAGACGATCTATAGCTTTCCTTCTTTGTATACCGGCCCTTTTGCACATAGTAATATTTTTGTAATATGAGGTATGTTTTTATTTAGAGAAAACTCCCGAAGAGTAGATTACTGGGCTGCAACTTCAAATAAGATTGAACTTGCCGCAAAACTATTCTATAAAATGGAGGCTTTCTATTATCATTTTCTGTTTTAAATTGAATAAGGTTGAACTTCCCACTTATCTATTATATAAAATGGGATATTTTTGTAAGAATAATATTTTATTATTAATATTGTTATTTTCTATTTTAAATTGATGATGATATAAAATGGGAGATTTTTGTAAGAATAATATTTTATTATTAATATTGTTATGATAATGGTGGTTATTAATCTCCATTGAATTTGATATTAATTTATAAGATTTTTTTTTAAATGTTAAAAATTATCTGGTTTGCTTTAAAATTTATTTTTGTACTCTAAAATTTTAGGAGATGTAATCATAAATTACCTAGTTTTGATGAGTTAAAAGTTAAGAAGGTTGGTATTATCATAAATATTTTGAAATTCAGATTTAATTTGGAGGTAGGTAGGGCATTTTAAGAGTCTTTCTCATCTTCCACATTTTCCACCTTCTCATGCCAGAAAGACCATAAATTCTTTTGACTTAGGAATTTTCAATGCCTTATTTCATTATGGATTTCATGAGATTTTATTCTTATTTTAGCAAAGTTGATTTGCTTCTTTAGTTAAAACAAAGAGATGCTTTTAATTTTTTAGTTTAGGCTATCTCTTTGTTAATCCTCTAATTTTTAATCACAACACAAGTTCTCCTTAAAATTAGATATAATATTTGTTTAATATTATTGCAACTATGTAAATGTACCTCTTCCACAAGACCACAACTGTTTAGCCAAGACTTGGAATTTTTATTCAAATCACACTTGAGCAACAAGTTGTTCTGTTTGGAGTTTGAAGCAACCTTAACAAGTCACTTGTCTTCCATGCTATTTATCATGTTCTTGTAAGTTAAGTATCTAATCATGACCATGCTTTTAGGGGGGGAGGCTTCAAAGAGGATGAGAGGATAGGGTATTGTTAGAAAATCGGAAAGGTAGAAACATTTTTTTTGTTGTTAATTACTTGTGATTTCTTTGAATTATTATTATATTTCTTATGTTCTTCTTTTATCTCAGTTCATCAAGCAATCACCAAAACCAAAACATGAAGATCAAGGGCACCAGATGTATGCGCACAACTAGGGCAAAACCCCTATATAAGGGAAAACCTAGTCAAGAACTCTTCCTTCAGTAATTCAAATGAGATTGACTAAGACCCTAGACCAACAAACCTTCCTCCTCCACCAAGTCAACTTTTCAATATGTTTTAGCACACAGTGGTCTCTTCCTGTCCAATAGTTTCAACTCAGCACCAACCCAGAAATTTCGGCCCCCATCTTCACCATCAGCTTCAGAATTTTAGCCTCCCAGCGATTACAGAATTCGATCCCTCCAACAACTTCACAACTTCACATGTGTGGGAAAAAGAGAGAGAATTTTGACTTCTTATGCTTGTGAGAGACCTCCTTATCCTTCGCTATCCTAAATTTCCTCTTCTTTCTTAGAAATTCACACTTTTCGTTGCCCATAAACTATAGATTGAACTTGTTGTGAGAGAATGGCAAATGAGGTCGAGTTGCTACCTTTATATAGTGATTCTTCTACCCAGTTTAGGATGACTTGTCCAGTTTGAGACCGACTTGGCGAAGCAGCCCTAATTGACTTATTTTACAATAAATAAATTTCTTCTTTGACCAATAAATCCCAAGAAGGGTTCTTTACAATATGACATGGACAAGGACACTTCAAATAAGCCCTAGAAGCCTTCAATGGAGGCTTTGACCTAAAAACAATTGACCCAAGCATGAAACCCATGCTTTAATAAGTCAATTTATTTAATAATAAATTTTCTTTTTCTTTCTTTTGATAAATACATTTCATTATGAATCAACTACAATTATGAAGACCGACACTAGTTACATTCTTCAACACTCCCTATTAACTAGGGACATATTCATAATTACCTATATCTATAGAAGTACATGGAAATTCTTCAAAATGAACTATGAAGAGTTCTAGCACACTCAATGCTACATACTAGATTCCTGATCGAGGTAATTTATTCAAGTGGGACTAAGGTGGATGAAAGCTTTCAACCAGTCTAAGTACCATCAGGTTTACTAACTAACCATCAACCTAGGGATCTAGGTGCGTATCAAGGTCAAAGATCCAGTACCAACGCCACCCTCGCTCTTCGAGATCTAGACATCAACACATAGACTGACCCAATGTCCTCCCAAGCATCCGTCATTAGATGCTTCATCTCTCCCTAATAAAATAGATATATCCATTTGCCCAAGCATACTTCCTGAGTGTTTCATCCTTCTTTATGGAGAGATTTACATGTTTAAACACAAACCCCAATCAACAGTAAACTTTCAAATATACATATATAATTAAATGCAAACCTTCAGGGTCCTCAATCATTCTGATGCCACTTATATCAATTTATTCATATGCAACTAGTTGGAAGCTTTTCTTCTTTCATTTCTTTAGCAACATCAAAACATCCTCAATACATTGTATCACTTTCATTCTGTTGTAGATCTGATCCAAAAATATATGAGAACAGAAATAACCCAAGAACAATAAGATTGAAATAGATAGAAATGATTCTCTTTATTGATATCAAACCCTTAAGGTAGGGCAACACCATACATTCACTCCTTAAGGAAGGAGAATACTCCACAAGCCATATGCCTGTTCATACAAGAATAATTATCTTCCTATCTCTCCATGTGGAGTCTCTAGCCTCTATATAGGCCTCATACATACAATACCATGCATCATTACCATGGTTCCCTCATACCATCAACTAATACCATGGGCCCATTACATTATTATTAACTACTTGTGGTCCCTTACATGACATGGGTTAACCACCTTATTTATTACTATGGCCCATCCCATTATTACATTATTACCTTGGGTACCTCCCTTGGTACCCCATATTATCCCCCCTAGGTATATAACATTCCACCCCCCTAAGCATGTTTTGTCCCCGAAACATGGGAAGAACACAAATAATAAGATCTACTCAAAAGAGTAGTCCACTGATACCATGCACGTGCATCTAGCCATCCAAGAGAAAGGTGAACCCTCGATCTCGCTGGTACCTCGCTCGCTTGAGATGGAAGTTGACCGTGGCAGTTCTTATGTGTTGATGTGTAGTAGGTGGATCGTCTCTCCTTTCTATCCATCATGTGACTACTTGGTTTCCATCTTGATGGTTGTCTTGCAGGGTGATGTGGGTGATGATATGTTGAAGTTTTAACCCACGATGACTTTTGCTTGACTTCACCCTGCTGTGGTGCCTGTTGTGGTGTCTTCTTTTTTAATATGACTTCAACCACTGAGCCCTCCTCTGATGTATCATCACCTGTAACCTTTTCTTCTGTAACCTCTGTTTGTGTTTGATTGTCGATCATCAAAGGCTCATCATCTGATATGTCAATCCCTTGAACATTTTGTGCTTCAGCCTCCATGTGCTCTACCTGTTTATGGATGGAAATATCCTGTAATGTAATTTTCTTCTTTTTATACCATAGCTTCAGGAATTTCTTCTGCACATTAATATTGATAGTACCCACGGATTCCATCCAAGGATATCCCAAAACAACATCCATATTATCCATCTCTGAAGCATAAAAATCACCATGCAACACATATTTATCCAAAGAAAGCTTCAAATCCTTATAAATTTGAACATCCTTATCATCAACCTGTGTATGTTCAATTTGTTTTGCTGGGACTTGCAATTTTTTTGCCAAATTAACACTGATAAAATTATGTTTACAACTAGGATTGATAGAAACAATGATCTTCTCTTTCTGAATCAATCCATGAATCTGCAATAAGGATATACTAGTAGGAAATAACCCTTTAGGTTCCATGGTTTCCTTCTTTTCTGTAAAAATAAAATCTTTGCTAGGCAATGTGACCTGACGAGCTACCTGGCAAGCCTCCTTCCACGTGGGAGGGTGGTGAAGTAGAACTTGAGCTTTGATGGCTTTTTTAAGACCGCTGATAAAACATTCCTTGAAGAATGCATCTGTGAGACCCTTAGTGCGGAAGGCTAAGGCTTCAAAAGCGGTAATATATTCATCCACTGTACCAGTCTGTCGGAGCTTAGTGAGACGACCCAAAAAAGAGTCTTCCTGTTCAAAGCGATATAGGCCCGCCATCACAAAAATATTGGCGAAAAATTGAAATGGTCACAGATCCGTCAATATTGCTCAGAATCCCTATTATAACCTATTTTTAGAAATGGAACAACCATTCTGCATCTGCCCATGTGATTAAAATCCTGATCCAGGCACTAGAATTCCAGATCTGCTTCTGCTACTCTCTCGTCGTCACCCAAAATGTCTGCAAAAAGAGCTGATTTTAAATCAGCGATATCTCCCTCATCCGGACTCCGATTCGACCGATTTTTTTTTTGAAATCGGGTGTTTTTTCCCAAAGAATACAGATCTACAATTAGATTTTGCAGATCTTGCACCAGGGCTTCTAGATCTGCGCCGCAAACTCGCTGCCCTGAAAATTGTCTGCAACCCCACTGATTTTTAGATCAGCGATATCTCCTTCATCCGGACTCCGATTCAACTGATTTTTTTTTTGAATTTGGGTATTTTTTCACAAGGAATACAGATCTGCAATTAGATTCTGCAAATCTTGCACCAAAACGTACAGATCTGATCTGCAAATTCGCCACCCAAAAAATCCCTGCAAAAAAAAAAAAAAAAATTCCACGGTTTGCCCAAGAAAGTGCTCTGATACCAATTGTTGTAGATCTGATCCAAAAATATACGAGAACAGAAATAACCCAAGAACAATAAGATTGAAATAGATAGAAATGATTCTCTTTATTGATATCAAACCCTTAAGGTAGGGCAACACCATACATTCACTCCTTAAGGAAGGAGAATACTCCACAAGCCATATGCATGTTCATACAAGAATACTTCTCTTCCTATCTCTCCATGTGGAGTCTCTAGCCTCTATATAGGCCTCATACATACAATACCATGCATCATTACCATGGTTCCCTCATACCATCAACTAATACCATGGGCCCATTACATTATTATTAACTACTTGTGGTCCCTTACATGACATGGGTTAACCACCTTATTTATTACTATGGCCCATCCCATTATTACATTATTACCTTGGGTACCTCCCTTGGTACCCCATATTATCCCCCCTAGGTATATAACACATTCATTCTTCAATTTCTTCTTCAAGGTATCATGACTATCATAATATGCCCTCCATCTTTATTGGGGAGATGTACTCTTTTCTACTAACCATGCTCCCTCTTAACTTGGGGAGATCAAAATTGGAGAACCTATCATGGATTCTTTCCTTTTTACAACATCAAGGTTATCTTGATCATCTTCAACTTATGAATATCTTTGAAGATTACGTACCTGCAAATCTTCAACAACAAGTACAACCAAATACATATACAGAGGCATGAAGTTAACTATATCAAAGTTATGTCAATATAATGGAAGCATCAAAATAATCAAATACTTTAGACATCAAATACCTAAACTTAGTTAGATTGATAATCATCAAAAGTTACATACTCAACTTCTAGACTACATCATCAAAACTTAAAGCAATTCAATCAAAATATCAGTCTCATTATATCTAAGGCCTTAATATTATTTTCAGAGATAGACACCAGTGTCTACCATGATTTATTGCAAACTGATTCCATCTTCGAGACACAAAGCCTTCGATATCAGTAGTTAAATAAAATCCTACCATGCATTTAAGGTTTCAACAACGTTAAACTCTACTCTGGTTTGTTGCAAACCATAAATTTTATTATCAAAACTAAATCATATCGGAAAACGATATTATCATTTCCTAGAATATCAATATTCTACTAGGGCTTTGTTACAAATCCTATAATTCACAAACTATGAGCATCAAAAATTAGGTTAGCATACTCAATTATATATATCTAGGATTTCATGCAATAACATTTCTCATCAATAAACATAAGACACAAACATCAAAGTTAGAAATACAATGAATTTTCTCTAGGCTAGGATTTTGATCAAACATACGAACATACACCTAGGGTTTCATTCCTAAGATCTTGCTATAGATATTACACAGGTTTAGTTCATAAACCCTAAATTACCAAACTCTAAGGATCTAGGGTTTCAATACATGACTTAGATATTGTGATATTCCTAATTAGCTATGGCTAATTGGAATATTCGATTTTGTTCAATTTTTGCCTTCTATAGTTATTTGTAAATAAAAAAGTGAGGAAGGGGGACATAACTCACTTTAGAATAAAAAGTCACTTCCTAGGCAGCACAACGTTGTGACTTAAAGGGGAGCCAAGGGGCCCAAAGGGGGAAGCAGAAATGGAGCCCATGTAGACACATGGAGAGACTGCGCAGAAGTGAAGAACACGTGGCAAGAGGAGAAGCACGCAGGAGGAGGTGAGCCTTGGGATTGTGAGAGGCAAAGGCTATAAAATAGAGAGGAGCCCCTCATTTTGGATCATTCAGTTATGTGCATTTTGAGCTAGTCGTTTCAACTTCTAAGCACGTTGGATGTTTAGCTAGTCTGTAGCACTATTTAGTGCATTGAGTGTCTCCGTTCGGAGATATCACCCTTAGCCCCGGGGGACTTCGAGTGCCTGCTCAGGCAAGGTATTTCCATTAGTATTTCAGTAGTAGTTTTATCAGCATTTCTGCAGCAGTTTCATCAGCATTTTGGAGGACTGCGCAACAATTGGAGAGGGACGCAATTCTTTTTGGTTGTAGTGCTGGATTGGGGTTTTGCTAGGAGATTGAGTAGGGGTCCAGCTCTTGTCTCATTAGAGGATTTTGTCAGGGTTTTAGGCAGAGTTTAGAGGGGTTTTCTTCAGTGGTAGCAGAGGGCATTGAAGAATTGCGCAGAACCCCAAGAGGGTGTTTTTCAGGGGTCGACCATTCCAGGAAAGCTTTCTGGCTTTTTCTAGGTTTCTTGAGTAGAGCCCGATCCAGAGTTTCAGCTTTTTTCGAGGAGGGGAGCAACCCCAAATCATCATTTGTTTTCTAGCAGCAGCAACAGCACAACAACAGCATCCACGCAGAGAAGCCATTCTTGTCATTCTGAGAGTATTTCTTCACTTACCTAGTGCAAGTCGAGGTGCCATCTATCTAATCACCTCTTGTACTCATTTTATTGCTCAGTATAATAAAATGGCTTAGCATTTCTTGTGTATCTTGCTTATATTTCTGCTTATCTGCAGGTTTTATCATTGCACAGTACAACAGCCCTTTCCGAATCATTGGGCATGTGAATGAAGTTTGGGCAATCATCACAGCGTCTGTCTCAGAGCAGTGTCAACCAAACTTGACTGTGCTGAAGAGTGTGAGTTGAATGCAGCTTCTCAATGTGTATATATTGTAATGACCCTTTGCAAGTACTATTGTGGAATCCATGAAAAATAAATTCTCTCGCTCTAGAACTTCGCTATAGTAACTTAAAGTTTTAACAATACAAAAGATGGGGACCTGTGTATACTTGTTGGCTTGTTTGTATAATCTCCAGACTCCTGTAGATCCTTACACGATATTTTTATTTAGAACCTATCTAAACTAGTACCAAGGGCATATATTTAAGTTAAAACTTTTCATATGACGACCTTTTGTCGGAAGCTGTTCAATTTCATTGATGAAATGCATTCGTATTAAAAACATAGCTCTATAAACCAAGATTTCAATGGGATGTAACTTACCAGCCAGTCATTATGTTACTAGTTTTAATTTTAAAGCCTTAAAGGAGGTTGAAGGTCTGGATATTTTATTATTTTGGGCATATCACTTACATCTTTAGGATCTGATCTTAAATACAAACTGTGCAAGAGGAAGTTTGTAATGGTCGAGGTCTTCTATACATCTGAATTCACTTGCTATCAATAGACCTTGTCATGATTCTCGGTCTCCCTTTTAGAGCAAAATAGTGGCATCTTCAGAGATCTGAAGAAAAGTTTGTAACTAATTCAGGGCACGTTGACAAAGCTAAGAGATTTATCATTTATGTGTAGACTACAGAACAATTGAGCATAGGTTTAAAATTTAAAATTATATCCTTTTCTTTCCTAAATGCGGAAGGTATTGGAGTCTAGACTATTAGTTGAGTGAATAGATTATAGAAACACTTTTAACTTTAGGAGCAAAGGATTTTTTTTCATTTCTTTTTTTATCATTATGTTTTGACTCTTTCAATTCAAACCAAATTGTCATAGTGGACTCAATTAATAAATTATATTTTATATTTATAAGTTTTTAAGACTCTGACGCTCCCCCACGTTTCCTAAAAAATGGTGGGGAGCTTTTGCATAGGCCGCTCCCGTGCCCCCTCGCTCCCTCGCCCCCTCGTCCCGAAACCTTGGTGGAACATTGGGTTTCGCTGCTCCAAACAGGTCATCGTGGAATTTTCGCTATAACTTTTTTTTTCTGCGACGTTTCAGAAGCTAAAAAAAAACCCATTTGAGACGAGATCGCACTAAAGCTCAAGTCCGAATTTCATAGCTTTTCGCGCTATATTTGTGGAGATATGATCTGAGGAAGTTGGTCTTTTTGCAGACTCCTGAATTACATTCCAAACAGGTGACCTGGGGAAAATCTTCATAACTTTCTCTCTGAGCATCGGATTGAAATTTCATAAGAAGGTGCAGAAAGAGGACGGATTGTAGTTTCTTGTAGATATTTTTTAGAGCCAAAGGTCGAAAAATTGACACGTGGCACTTCATACAAGTTCGCTCTTCTGGAAAGGTCTATAATAAGGTCATCTTGGGAGATTGTGCATAACTCTTTCTTGGAGAATCCAATTTGGATCAGACTAGTGGCATTGGAAAGAGAACACAGAGCACTACCACAGGTCGAAATTTTAGAACTTAAAGATCTGAAAGTACAGAGTTACAGTCATTTCAAGATCGAGCTCCTAAAATCAAGAAAAAGCAAGATGAGGAAGTTTGATGGCAAGGATCCGGTAAATTGGATACTTCAGATGGAGCAATATTTTGATCTACATGATGTACCACTGTTACAAAAGGTATGTATTGCATCTTCATATTTAGAACCAGATCAATTTTTATGGTATGAAGGGCTTTGTTCTCGTAAACAACTTGTTACGTGGTCAATTTTCACGGAGGAAATGATAGCACATTATAAGGATATAAAGAGCAACACCTTCTTTAGAGCAACACCACAACAATTGGAAAGAGTAAAAGGGCTTTGTGACATAGTGGAAAGAAAAATTATGGAAACCAGGAAGCATACCCCTCACAACTAAAAGTATGGAAGTGTTGTTTCTCCTAGCCTTCCACAACCTACAAGGGTTACACCACAACAATTGGAAGAAAAAAGAGAAAAAGGGCTTTGTTACAATTGTGATAGCAAATGCACTAAAGGTCATAAGTGTGCTGAGAAGAAATTATTTTACATATAATATGAAGAGGAGGAAGAAAAGGATCAATAAACATCAAAAGAAAACGATATACGCCAGGACCCCACCCCAGAGAAAGAAGAAATGAATTAGACCATATCTTGTAAAGCATTGGCAAGAATTACCACTCCTCAAACTATCAAGATAGAAGGACATATCAAGAAGAAAAAGGTGCAAGAAGTGAAAGATCACAGCGAGAAAGAAGAAATGAATCCAACCATATCTTGTAATTCATTGGTCGAAATTACCACTCCTCAAACTATTAAGATAGAAGGACATATCAAGAAGAAAAATGTTCAAGAAGTGAAAGATCACATCGAGCATCAAGAAATGAATCCGACCATATCTTGTAAAGGATTGGAAGAAATTACCACTCCTCAAACTCTAGAGATAGAAGGACATATCAAGAAGAAAAAGGTTCAAGCAGTGAAAGATCACATCGAGCATCAACGACAAGTTCTCCAAATTTTAAAGGATAACGCCACTTCGGTGAAAAATCAAACGAAACAACAGGTAGATCAACATCGTAGTGAAAAATGTTTTGATGTAGGTGATTGGGTATTTTTACTGCTACATCTCAAGCAAGCTATTTATGAGAAGGAAATGTTGGCAATACTACATGCACTTAAAAAATGGCGACCTTACCGAATGGGAAGACTCTTCAAGGATGAGGATGTGGAAGCATTGTTGTGTGCTATTTCTATTATCCAACCAGATTGGATAAATGAAGCAAGGGATGAATCGAAGAACGATGAAGAAGTATGGCCACTTATTCAAAAGTTGCAAAAGATCCCAATTCAAACAAAATTGCCAAAAATTAAAGAGGAAGGAAAAATCATATTGGAACCTGGAGCAGTCATAGAAACAAGAACCCAACAGCTACAAAATTGATCAATTTCAGAGTATCTCATCAAGTGGAAGAACTTACCCGCTGAAGATTCCACATGGGAGGACAAGAATTTATTCAGAAGCATCAAGAACTACTCAAGCATTGAGGACAATGCTTTTTGAAGGAGAGGGGCATGTTAGGTCCCTATACTACTAGTGTAACCCCTTATTGTTATTATTACAACCCACTTACTATATTGATATACCCATGTAGTGCCCATATTGTTACTATGGTGCCCCATAGAAGCCCACTATTGTTATTATTGTGCCCTTACATTATTATTGTTATGTGGGCTCTGATTATGTTATGACCCCTTAGACTCCTATATATAGAAAGGAGGTCTTTTCATTTGTATCATCCAAGAATTGTTCATTTATGTAATGTAAAGGAGGTTGCCCCCTTGAAGAGGTTGAATTTCAAGGCATTGATCTATCTTTGATATCTTTTTCTTGAGCTGGTTTCATAATAGTAGGAGACTCACTTTGTTGCTGCAACATTATATTTCATTTCAGCTTCGAAAGTATAGTGTGCTTAAGCAAAAGTTGAAAGATGAAATGCATGCATGAGCTTGATGTGCATGAACATAGGGATGTTGATGATTTCCTTGTTTTTGAGCATGTATGTGTAATTAACTTGCAGGGTTGATTGCGTTGACATGCATGTGATGCAGTGTTGACTTGAGAGAAGTTAACTTGGTCTCCAAGATGGAGATAATGATGAAGTGTTTCATCTTTGAGAAAGAGTCCTAATGGTTTTTTCCTACATGCTTGACTTGAAGGGTCATTTGTTTTAAAGGCATGTTTTATGGGCTTGTTATCTAGTCCATCATTTGTATGCAGATGTAAGACATGGAGGTGTTCACAAGATGTGAAATATGTTTCATTTGTTGAAGTAAGAGTTTAGTCCATCCAGTTGTTGTCAGTATGGCTGTTGTTGTTAACATTTGTTGTTGACAACTTTTCAAACAGGTACAAATGAAAGTTTTGTGGAGCAGATGTACTTCACATTTGTTTGAGCCAACTTGGATCAATGATCAAGGCAGAGAAGTTCAAAATACCTTCTGTGACCATCTCAGTAGGAGTTCTGCATGAAGTCAAGAAGGAAGACAGTTCTTCCCAGGAGGATCAGCACATCCAGGAAGGAGAGTGGTCAAAATCTTTGGTTCAAAGGCACTATGCAAGGCAAGTGTATGGAGGTTGAAAGAAGAGGGTGACTTTACTCTCATTTACAGTTCAGATCAGTATGTTAGGCTTTTGGAGACCAAAAGTACTTTAGTGGGAAGGTGTGAGCCGAAATGGATCTTGGATAGACTTCTAAGTCTAAAGTGTTCCTCATAGAGGAAAATGGAAGTCCAAAGATATTCTTGGAAATAGTCCCATTGCGTAGATCTTTTCATTCTGAATCTACTGTAATTTGAATGGGCTAAAAAGGACCTCAGATGCAGAAGTTATCGCAGAAAGAATATTGCCATTGTCCTTTGGAAAAGGAGGCATTTCTTCAAAAAAATGGCATAAAAGGCCTTATATGCAAAATCGTGTTTGAAAGGTTCAAAAGGCGAACCCGAAATATTATGTTTTGCAGCCTAAACCCTTATCGGATCCATGAGATGTATCGAATTGGAGCGATGAAAGGACAAAGGTCTGGCGGGAGGACTTGGCGATTGCGATTGTGTGATATGCCAATTGATGATGATCAGATTGGCAGATCGGCATCGGCGATGTATAGAACCCCTGGGCCATATGTGATGCGATATGCGATAGCAATCTATGGCGTGTGATCTCAGCCGTCGGATCGGAAATGAGATCAACGGCCATGATTAAATCGGTGGTCGGGAGATCGATGATCCTCGACACAAAGGGCTGATGCGATAGCGATATGCGATGCGATCTGGACTATCCGATTGGGGATTAGATCAACAGTCCAAATTAAATTGGAAATTGGCAATCGACGATCCCTGATAGTAGGCCTATACGAATTGCAATTGCGATAAGCAATAAGGGCTGGACCGGATGGGAATTATAAGCCCGATTGCATAAAATTTGAAATTTGGTGTTTTCAGATTTTCTGTGTATTAACGGATTTCGATAGAAAAACTGAAATACAAAAGAAAATGCCCCGAAGCGATAAAGCCGGACCTGAAAGGAATTTTAGAAGCGGTCCTATATTATTTGAGTTCTGTAAGCGGGATTTTAGGCGGGCCTTAGGCAGTAAGTGGTATTGGGCTGGCTCTGCCTGATCCCATACAATGGTCGACGCGTGGCTGGCGGAGGAGAGAGAGAAACCACCTTTTTGGGCAGGTAACCTCCGTACTCCTAAGCCACCCAAAAATGAATATCAACCATTGGATCGGAGATCACACAAATCAATGGTGGGGCTTGCGATAGCGACCGAAGGCAGACTCGATATGATTATAGGGCGGATGCGATAATATTTGAAGTCTGATAAAAAGCATTTTGACAGGTTTTTCAGTGTTTTTCCCATGTATTCGAGGTTTTGCCCAATCCACCTATGCGATGCGATATGTTGCCTGATGGCGGGCCCGATAGGGTTTTTATGGACAATTTAATGGAATTTCAAGTCCGAATTTCGTGCCCAATAGTGTTTTCCTGTGTATTTCCAGTAAAATGCTGTGTATTGGGATTTTGTCCCATTTTCAGGTTTTTGCCTGGAAAAAGGCCCCGAATCCCCTGTAACGGCCCCTGATCATCATGCCACGCTGCAAGCGGGCATTTTTGGCAGACAATGATGCGTTTGAAGCCACAGAGCTGCAGAGCCAGATGGCCAGTCGAACAGACAACGCGCAGAGAAGTCGCAGGGCCACAGAGGGATGATTATACATAGAGAAACGGCTAGGGGAAGCCAAAGAGCCGGAAAAGTACCTCAAAGGAGTGAGAGAGCACAATTAAGGGGAGAATCTAGCAAAAGCAGGCATTGCAGAGAGCGAAGAGATTTTTGGAGTCACTTGGAGGTCAAGTGAACCAGAGAGCACAATTGACAGGAAACAAAGTTGCAAAAGGTCGTTGGAAGGTTGCTAAAGGTCACTGGGAGGTCTAGCAAACCATTGATGCATGCAGAGGCCGAAAGAGAGCTCAAGTAAGCCAGAGCCGAGAGTCGAGATCCAAAGCCAGAGCCATGAGCCAAAGCCAAGAGCTAGAGCCAGAGCCAGAGCCAAGAGCCAGAGCTAGAGCATAGAGCCAGAAAGCTAAGAGCTTCAGAGCCAGGGATAAGATGGTGTCTAAACCCATTGTGTTCTGTGTAAACCAATGGAGTTGAGCGAGGAGCTTGTAAAAGGACTATTGCCATAATCCTAGAGAGCCTAGTCGATTTGACTAGAGCTCACGGAGATGTAGCCCAAGAGTAAAGGGTGAACTCCATATTATATTGTTGTCTTATGGTTTGTTTACTTGCTACATCTTACCGCTTTGTGTATGATGTCTGTTTGCTGCACTATCTCATTGTTACATGTTGCATATCAATTTAAGTAAATAAACTAAAGGCATTCGGTCAGTTAAGGACAAACACAAGCATACACCTATTTCAAGTACATATTTAATTCCGAATTTTGGTTAATCATAATATCTTGGGAATATTTAAGCTTTGGAAGTGGGAGAGGTTCTTGTAAGTTCACAAGAAGCCTTTAGCACCCCATTTTCAGATCACTTGTCACCCTCAAGCTTAAAGACAATATCACTGAGCACATGCTTTCCTTATTGGTTTGTGGTGTCCTATCGTTAAGTCATGCTAAGTGTCTGATCACAATGTCACGTCTACACAAGTTCACTTACTCTCACACTTAACCATTTTTCTCGGAAATTTGTCAACTTGACAAACCCTTTCAGCCAGACCCCGACTGAGTTACATTGCACAGTCTAAGCTCTCAGTGGCCCTGCTCTGCTGCCCATAATTTCACATTTCTTGAGGCTATCCTCTGGGGTAGCTGCTCTGCACAATCCTAGAAGTGAGCAAACTACTTGTCTCCTAGAATTGCGCAAAAGTTGTCTCCAAGCCTGATCTAGTCTATGCTTCCCACAATATCAGTTATCAAGCATCCCTTTGGTCAACCAGAAATCTACACTGCATTGTGACCTGGGGTTGCACTCTTCTCCAGAATTGTGTAGATATGCCCAGCTGCTTGCCCTACATTGCCTGCAGAAATTGCACAGTCATGCTAAATTAGGCCTCCTGCTAACTTGCTTTGCACTGTCCTTGAAAATTGCATAGATTTGTTTGGTACACTTGCTGCTCCCTGCTCTTCACTGTTTCCAGAAATTTCACAACACTGCCTATCCTGAATTGTCTCTCAGAATTGTGTAGTTATGACCAGCAACTTCCCGCAACCTGACATTCCCTACTGTGGAAAATTGCGTAGAATTTCCTGTTGGTGCCCCATGTTGCCCAGCTCTGTCTCGCTCCTGAAAATTACACAAATTCTCAACTAGACCTTGAGTGACCCGCTCAGTGCTCACCCTGAAAATTGCACAGAACTGCCCAACAATTCCCCCGAACACCCTGCCTTGTCTTCCTCTTAGGAATTGCATAGTTCTATCCAGCTGGGTTCCACCTTGCAGTTGTCACTACTATCCCTGATTGCGCAATTTTTTCTCCCAATGACCTCTACACAGTTTTTCCCACCAGTACTCTAGAGCCTCTCATCCCGGCCTGAGTTATGCTTTGCGCAGTTTCAATGTCTTGTCCTCCCTCTCAGTCACTTAGACTCGAAACCGAAAAAAATGCATCATGTTAGACTAGGAGATTTTTGGATTTGATGTCATCCTATCATGAGTTAATTGCAGGAACATGTACATTGATGGAACATGGCACGATGATGAACGAGATAAAAATGGAGTGTATGTTAGAAGACTTTCTCACAGCTAAATGAACGTACAAAGCACATCGAGAAGAAAGTGAAAGGGATACATGCACTGAACCATCAAGCAAAGACTAAAACCATCGAAGACCCAACAAAAATTTTCCATGGGAGGTGAATACACAACACACTGAGAGCACATCCATCACTCAACAACATAGCAGCTTGACATGGACACCACAGCCAGCCAGTACATGTCAGTAGTGTCATGTCGAGTTGTGTCAGGAGTTGTCTCAGCCACATACAATGGGCCATACTTGTTGTAATCAAATGTAGTGTAATTTGAAAGCCCAAGAGATGCACATATGAATTTGAAGAATCACATAAGTTGAAAAGTGATAGGAAGTTGAATGGTCATGAGGGAAGTCCATGAGTCACAAGGGTCAAGCATCACCCTTGGCTATATATACCCCCTCATCGTACACGCAAAGGATTTTTCACCTTGACTCCTCCCACATAGCCTTGAGAGTCTGTAGTTTGTTTGTTGAGGAGCGAGGAGTGGCTCCAATGTTCCACTACTGGGGCTAGTGATGTATGGTGTATAGATGTGTCTTGGAACATTTCCTTAGTTTAGAATCCTATCTCAGGCAAGCACATTTTCATGCATGTTTTATATTTGTTTGTAAGACTATTGTTTAAACGTTTGTAATGCATGTTTGCTTAACATGCACTAAGATAGTGGAAATACTTCGGTTATTTTAGTACTTACATTGTTGAAGATGTGTTGTATTGTTTATCACTGTTGTCTTTCCCATGTGGACTACTCCGCCAGATATTAGATAGACCATCCTTGTTTTCCTTGGTTATAACTACTGTCACCCTCGTGTGGATTACTCTATTGGACGATGTACATGTTTTCCCTTGCACTTTGGTTTTAACCACTATCACATCCGTTGTGGACTAATTTTCTGGATGTTGGATAGACCTTTGTTGTTTTCGCGTGTGTCTCTCCCTAGGTGGTACTACTACCTCTCATATAGAGGCTCACTTTTACCCTCTCGCTTAGAGTAAGAGAACCCAAACACAAAGTTAGATTACACACTCACCAGGCATACTCCCCTCGCTTTCTTGAAGTTACAAGCATAACACTCTCATGTGCTGAACAACAAGAGCTAAGGAAAATCTCTAAGATAATGGAAACTGGGCCATCGTATCGGGCGGGAGTCCTACAACAAAGGGTGTGAGGTCTTGTTGCGACTTCATACGGGGGAGATCCCTTGAATTTTGTCAGGTCTTGCACCATAAACATTTTTGGCACGAGAAAGAGGGCCGCCAATAGTTTATGGCTGAATGTCCCCTTAACCCCACTTATCTAACATCTGGTTAAGGAAGTAACACAAACTCCCTCTCTCCCACACGCAACTCTGCAATTGGTTACTCCTCACCTCCCAGACCTAAATATGAAATTTCATATCATCACATATATTATGTCCATCCCATAACTTGTTAGTTTGCTAAAGCTGTTGGATTGATTCTAGGAGTACACACTCTTCCCTCTTCACAGAGGAAGAAAAATACTACACCCACAGGAGTGGTAGTCTCATCTGTTGAAGAAGTAATCCTCGCCACTCTTGAAGAGCTGGCAGAAGCTATTGAGAATGAAGAGGAACCTCTTGTTTTCCTAGAAGGAGAAGAAGTTAACAACTTACTCTTGGGCTCAGGTTCTGGCAGAGGCAACATAGGAGGAAGATGCAGAGATGAACCAACAAATTTTGAGGTTGAACCATTGGATTTAGAAGAAGAGGAGGAGGATGAAGAAGAGGACAATATGGTTGATCAAAATCTAGAATGGATGACATAGGGCCCATTGGCACTCCCAGGTGTCTTGCACAAGATGCCAAGACACATAGAGAAGTTGTTAACAAAGTATGACCCTAACAGAATAGTGAAGGCAGAAGATCATCTAGACACATTCTACCTACATTTGCAGACACTTGAGGTACGTTATGACAATGTTGCATGTAGATTGTTTCCATGTACCTTGGATGACAGAGCAACTGTATGGTACCACAATGTTCTTGTCAACTCCATTCAAAACTGGGGGGTGTTCAAGAGAATTTTCCTTGAGAAGTTTGTTGAAGACAAAACCCCCACCATGTTGTTAAAAGAGTTAGGTAGTCTCAAGATGGAACAGAAAGAAAAAGTGAAAAATTTACCTAGATGTTTAACCATAGCTTGAACAAGTTCACTGCAGACACAAAACCTCATGACTCAATCACAGTTGACTACTACATGTCTACACTGTCGACCAACATTGCACAGTTCATCAAGCGAGCTGCGAAACCAACACTTTTAGAAAATTTCCAAGAGACAATTGATGTGGAGAAAGACTTGCGTGCTATTGGAGTCATCGTATATGATGAACTGACTAAGGACTCCAAAGACACGGGTAGGAGGTCTCAGGCTACTATGAGTAAGGAAAAAGAAAAGGAAGCAAGTGAAATCAAAAACCTTACTCATCTCGTCAAGTCCTTGACAACCAAAGTTTCCGAACTTAAGCAACGGACAAGCAAGACAACCGTGAACAACAAACCTCCCATATTTGTGCAGAGTAAGAACTCAGGTTCAAGCAAAAACAATCACCCGACCAAAACTGCATAGAGCACTAACCTTGTGTTCAACATGGATGCAATCGTGACAGATCATTATTGCAAGTTCCATGGCGAATGACATTCAGAAAGGACTTGCGAAGGTTGGAACCAAGGAATGAGCGCATTGGCTACACAATTGATTGATCAATTTATGGCCAGTGAGAAGGTCGAGCCTAATGGTGAACATGAAGAAGAATCTATTGCATTTGATGAAGCTCCATGTGCGAGGCATGTAATCGACATGTATCAATGTCTTAACGATGCCCAAAAGAAGACAACCACCAAGAAGGAGCCTCTGAGTGACCGTCTGACCCCAAAGCATTACAATCAATACAGTTTGAGGAGTCAAGGCCTCCCCACTATTTTTGAGATTCCCAGAGAAAAATTAAGACAACATATGCTCAGAACAATGGATACACCAGTCATTTTGATACAGAAAAAACAAGGCAATTCCAAGAAGACAACTACAACCAAAAGTATGTCTGTGAGCAACAAAGATAAAAGCAACCCACCGGACAACATGAACACAAGTCTACCCTTAGACAACTTGGTGATTCTTCCCTCTCTAGATTACAATGTCATTGAAGAAATGAAAAAGACCGGTGTGAACATCTCTGTTTATGAGTTAACCAATCTCAAGAGCCAATGAGATATTATTTTGCATGCACTGGGACAAACCTCCACATACAATGTTGCCTCTTCCAGCAAGGGACCAAGAAATTCTTCCAGATCACTTGCATCTGTGCTCAACACACTTTGCATGGAAGAAGCAAACTTGCTCTGCCCACCATTTTTGTTATCATTTGAAATATTTAACTTGAATGTCCACAACTATTTGGTTGTGATGGGATGGGGTCCCTTGGGTCAGTTTTGGGGTTAAGATAACCCAAGTTTTGATACATTTTTGTAATTAATGTAAAGTCTTTGCGTTTGTGGATGCGGAGCGCATATATGAGTAGGAGTCAAAAGGGATTTTTCCCTTGTTTTATGTAAAGTTTGAGTCGGCCTTGAGATCCACCCATGGTCCGTGGACCATAACATTATATGAAAAAGGTTATAAATAGGTGTGTCTTAGAGAGTCGAAGGCAAGATATTGATAATCAATGGGTAGATGGAAGAGAAGTGATAGCGAAGAGAAGTGGGTAAGATAGAAAAAAGGATCTACAATTGAGTGCATAAAGGCCTAGGTAGAGTCCGCAGCTAAGTGCGCGGACCCCTGCAGTTGTGTGCGCAAGGTAGTTTTGAGTTTGTAATCCTGAATTAAAGATCAATAAAGACAATTTTTGAAGAATTCTTGCGTATTTCTGTTTACTTCTGTTTAATATATTTGTTTTCAATGAATGATGTGTTTTATGAAATATTGATTGAATTTTACGTGATTCTCATGAAAACGTGTTTATGATGTACGCAATTCATGTTTAAGTACTTTCACAAAGACTCTGATGAATTCTCTGATGTTTAT
Organism: Pinus tabuliformis; assembly: GCA_031772625.1. Taxonomy (NCBI): domain Eukaryota; kingdom Viridiplantae; phylum Streptophyta; class Pinopsida; order Pinales; family Pinaceae; genus Pinus; species Pinus tabuliformis. Next base: position 11,088,328 of record CM062816.1, read on the forward strand.
TAATAACTTAAGCAAACCTGCGTGGACCCTAATTTAGGACTGCTTTTTGATGCGTGTAAGTAGAATCACTGTTAAAGGTCCACAAAGACTAATAGTAAACCTTCGCGAAGGTTTGGAGGCTGTTTAACGAAGTTGCAACAGTGTTCCCTAGGAGTGTATTGATCTGTGCGAAGGCAGATTTGAGGCGCTAGAAGACATCACACTAGTCTCTGGATGTAGAAACTTGGTTCTTGCATCCCCCCATATTGCTTTGGGTGAGACTGTAGCCTACGCTACGCGGGTTGTTGCTGAAAGGGCTAGTAGTGTAGGGATTTGTTCGTTGGCACAACTAACTCTGAACCTGGGTCAGGACCGCCTAAGCCAATAGATGGTTTCATTTCTGGGATCAAGATTTGCTTGAAAGAGATGTGTGATGTCACATCATTGGAATCCGACCAAGAAGAAAATTGAAAAGTGGTTGGATTAGAAGATTCACGAGTTCGCGGCGTAAGAAAATAGGAATCCACGCCTATCAAAAGAAGAGTGGTTGAACAGGTATCTGTATACAGAGATACATGAGATCTTCTTCTATACCTTCCCCATTGAGTTGTATGAATGGTTGGCTAAATTGATAGATAGACAAGGAAGGTGGAAGCTTGATAGTCCTATAGTGTGGACTCCAGAACTAGTGCGACAATTAGAAGCTTTTGAAAACAAGATCACACAGGTTGTTGATCATTGGCTCGATTGGATTTTAGGAGGATTTGTTATAGAATTTGCATTTGATACCTCAGTTAGCTATAACGAAGTAGAGCGACGATTTTTCAAAGGAACGCGAGGTAAGTATTTAAGGTCGTTGAATACTTGGATTAAAATGTTGTTATGCGAAAAACAGGTTATGCCATTGCCTCTATGTTTGGAGCTACGCGAAGCAGAAGACTCTTTAGAGATTGAGAAAGATCAGGTCCAGAATATAGTCCGTTAATCAGACCTCCTTCAAGAGACAATGAAGGAGCGGTGTAGGCTTCACCGTGAAGTGCCATCCAATTGATAACGCAGGGTTTTCTGTGAACACATCATCCATCCACTCCACCTCCACCTCCACCTCCACCGCATACACCTTCAACCAAACCTCCACCTCCACCACCATTCAACATGGCGAACACGATGAAGCTGCCAATTTTCAAAGGCATAGGGGGTGAAGATAAATAGCAATTTTGGTTTGTTGTGAACGCTACTTGGACTACGCAACAGATTACTGGATACACAATTGACTGATCAATTTATGGTCAGTGAGAAGGCTAAGCCTAAGGTTGAACACGAAGAAGATGTTGTTGCATCTGATGAAGCTCCAAGTGACAGGCATGTAATCGACATGTATCAATGTATTAATGTTGCCCAAAAGAAGACAACCACCGAGAAGGAGCCTCTAAGTGACCGTCCAACCCCAAAGCAGAACAATCAATACAATTTGAGGAGTCAAGGTCCCCCCACTATTTATGAGATTCCGAGAGAAAAATTAAGACAAAATCTACTCAAAACAGTGGATCCACCAGTCATCTCGATATAGAAAAAACAAGGCAAGTCCAAGAAGACAATTACAACCAAAAGTATGTTTGTGAGCAACAAAGATAAAAGCAACCCACTAGACAACATGAACACAAGTCTACCCCCAGATAACTCGGTGAGTCTTCCTACTCTGGATTACAATATCATTGAAGAAATGAAAAGTACCCATGTGAACATCTCTCTTTATGAGTTAACCAAGCTCACAGGTCAGCGAGATATTCTTTTGCGCACACTAGGGCAAACCTCCACATACAATGTTGCCTCTTCTAGCAAGGGACCATGCAATTCTCCCGGATCACTCGCATCCGTGCTCAACGCACTTCGCATGGAAGAAGCGAACTCACTCTGCCCACCATTTTTGTTATCATTTGAAATATTTAAATTCAATGTCCACAACTGTTTGGTTGTGTTGGGATGGGGTCACCTGGGTCAGTTTTGGGGTTAAGATAACCCAAGTTTTGATACATTTTGGTAATCAGTGTAAAGTCTCCATGATTTGTGGATGCGGAGCGCATAGATGATTAGGATTCAAAAGGGGTTTTTCCCTTGTTTTATGTAAAGTTTGAGTCGTTCTTAAGATCCACCCATGGTCCATCGACCATGGCATTGTATGAAAAAGGCTATAAATACGTGCGTCTTAGAGAGTCAAAGGTAAGATATTGATAAGAAATGGGTAGATAGAAGAGAAGTGATAGCGAAGAGAAGTGGGTAAGATAGAAGAAAATATCTGCAATTGAGTGCGTAGAGGCCTAGGTAGAGTCCACAGCTAAGTTCGCGGACCCCTACAGCTGTTTGCGCAGGGTAGTTTTGAGTCTGTAATCCTGAATTGAAGATCAATAAAGACAGTTTCAGAAGAATTCTTGTGTATTTTTGTTTACTTCTATTTATGATATTTGCTGTCAATGAATGATGTGTTTTATAAAATATTGATTGAATGTTACACGATTCTCATGAAAACATGTTTATGATGTATGCAATTCATGTTTAAGTAGTTCATGCAGACTCTGATGAATTCTCAGATTTTTATTAATAACTTAAGAAATCCTATGTGAACCCTAATTTAGGACTTCTTTCTGATGCACGTAAGTAGATATATTTACTTTTAAAGGTCCACAAAGACTAATAGTAGACCTTCATGAAGGTCTGAAGGCTGTTTAATGGACTTTCAATAGTGTTCCCTAGGAGTGTATCGATCTAGACGAAGGCAGATCTGAGGTGCTGGAAGACATCACACTAGTCTCTGGATGCAGAAACTTGGTTCTTGCACCCCCCCATACTGCTTCGGGTGATACTGCAGCTTGCGCTACGCGGGTTGTTGCCGAAAGGGCCAGTAGTGTAGGGATTTATTGGTTGGCACAACTAACTCTGAACATGGGTTAGGACCCCCTAAGCCAACAAATGGTTCTGTTGTTGGGATCGGGATCTGCTTGAAAGAGATGTGTGATGTCACATCATTGGAATCCAACCAAGAAGGAAATTGAAAAGTGGTTGGATCGGAAGATTCACGAGTTCGTGACGTAAGAAAACAAGAATATGCACCTATCAAAAGAAGAGTGGTTGAACAGGTATCTGTATACGGAGATACACGAGATCTTCTTCTGTACCTTCCCCATTGAGTTGTATAAATGGTTGGCTAAATTGACAAATAGCCAAGGAAGGTGGAAGCTTGATAGTCCTATAGTGTGGACTCCAAAACTAGTGCGATGATTAGAAGCTTCTGAAAACAAGATCGTGCGGGCTGTTGGCCATTGGCTCGATCAGACTCTAGGAGGATTTGTTATAGAATTTGCAGTTGATACCTTAGTCAAGTACAACAAAGCAGAGCAACGATTTTTCAAAGGGCCGCGAGGTAAGTATTTAAGGTCGTTGAATACTTGGATTAAAATGTTGTTATGTGAAAAATAGGTTATGCCATTGCCTTGATGTTTGGAGCTATGTGAAGCGAAAGACTCTTTAGAGATCGAGAAAGATCAAGTTCAAAATATAGTCCATTAATCGGACCTCCTTCAAGCGACGATGAAGGAGCAATGCAAGCTTCACCGTGAATTGTTGTCCAGCTAATAACGTAGGGTTTTCTGCGAACACATCATCCATCCACTCCGCCTCCGCCTCCACCTCCACCACATACTCCTTCGGCCACACCTCCACCTCCACCACCACCATTCAACATGGTGAACACGATGAAGATGCTGATTTTCAAAGGCATAAGGAGTGAAGATACAAAGCAGTTTTGGTTTGTTGCAAATGCTATGTGGACCACGTAACACATTACTGATGACAATATAAAGAAAGAACAATTGGTTACCACTCTACAGGATCGCGCGCTAACTTGGTATATTAAGTATTGTTCTGATAATCCTCTTGCATCACTAATAGAGACTAAGGTGACTTTAAACAAAGAGTTTAGTAAGCCTAAGTCTGACTCACAGACAGTAATTGGATTCAAAGAAATCATGATGAGGGTCAATGAGACGCCTTGGGAATTGGATCAAAGATTGAAGTGTCAGATTCGAGAAGCTAACATGCAGCTCACAGATAGTTAGCATCGCGAATGGTTTATAGCTTCGCTTCTGCCCCACCTGAGAATTGCTCTATCACAACAAAAGATAGGAACACATGCAGAAGCCTTGGAAATCGCAATGAGGTTACATGCATCACCTATTCAGGATGCAACCTTGGGGGTACAACAGATCCACTCTCAGTTACAAAGCTTACACCTAGAATTATAGAGTTTGAAGAAAGACAAGGAGACTAAACCAGAAGTGCACATGGAAGTATGGTTTCTAAAGTGCAAGATCTAGGGGCACGATAAAGACCACTGTCCCATGTACTTGAATTATATTATAGGATGGGGACCAATTCCCCTGAAGCCAAAAGCTCCAGCAAGGCCGAGTGTGGGGGATGTGCTATGATGTGTTATTTGTCAATTTGTTGGACAACATGCGACAAATAATTGTCATTTACTTAAAAAGTTTGTCTAGACACACCAATAGTTGTTCTATAACTTCTGCAAATTGGTGGGCCACAATGAGCGCCACTGTCACAACTATGAGTTGATGATGGAAAGAACACCTACATACCAGATGCAAGTAGAAACTTGGCCTCCAGAGCAGGGCACTGGAGGAGCGCATAGAGGTTATCAGGGATGAGGATGGGGCCGAGGAGGAGGAGGGCCTGGTAGAGGCCGTGGTCAGATCATTTGCTACAACTGTGGACAACCAGGGCACTACGCGCGAGAGTGTCAGAATCAGACATGCCCGTCATGTCAATATTGCAACTAGTTTGACCATACTATAGAAGAATGTCCAGTGCTGATAGCTAAAATGCAAGAGAAGAAAGCACAACCTTAGCAGCCTACATAGAACTTACATATGATGAGAGCTGAGCCCCACGAGGAAGATCAAAGCGTGAATATAGTGTTGAGAAGTGGAATAACGATTGGCGATGATAAAGGTAAACAACTTGAAGAGGAAAGATGGGTCCGCAAAGCCCCAGAGAAGGAAGTTTGTTTTGATCTGAATCGCGCTAAGGAAACATTTATGGAAGCCAAGAAAAGCTTCGTTGCGGCCTCCACCTTAGGAAACCAGGACAAGGTGCAAGAAACCAACGCTCATGTAGAGGTTGATCCATCTGTGCTTACTACGTTTTTGAAGACTTGCATAAAACTGTTGTGCGATAGAAAAGCTGTGGAGGGCCTGCAGGGATTAATAAACAAATGCGCCAGCAAAGAGAAGGTCCCTGATGGACAATGGGTGGTTATAAAAATTGGCAAACATAAGGAAAGAACGAGGCGTGAGATGAGGCTTACTGCGCATATAGGTGACTATGAGATGGACCAGGTCATTTTGGATTTGGGGTCCGATGCGAACGTATTACCAAAACAGACATGGGAAAGAATTGGGAGACCTGCGCTGCAGTGGTCTCCGATTTAGCTTAGAATGGTGAACCAATAGAAAATCATCCCCATGGGACGATTATATAGAGTAGTAGTTGATGTAGAAGGTGCGAGCGCGATGGATGACTTGGAGGTTATAGAGATCGTTGATGACAATAATCCATACCCTATGCTCCTGGGAATTGACTGGGCCATCGATATGAATGGGGTCATCAATTTGAAGAAGAGGACAATGTTGTTTGAATGAAAATCACTTCGGGTTGTAGTACCGTTGGACCCTGCAAAAGGGGCGCGCTATAATGAATCATTCTGCGATTATGAGGAAATTAAGGATTAACTGGATCAAATCTACAAAATAACAGCGCGAGACTGGGACTGGATCAATCCAATGACAGATGGACAGATTGCATGGGACTAGGAGAGTTCCTACATCAAGTCTGATTCAGACAAAAAGTTGGAGCATTTGCATGATGTATCCACACTATGATGCAATATGATGACGAAGTCGCTGTGCTGTGTCTCGTTGGAGGTAAGGAAATTACCCTATTACGATGGTTTAACTGATGTAGATAAGTTTTTAGATGCATTTGAGTGTGAAGTCCATGAGAATCACCACTTCCAAGCATTAGATTTGGCACTACGCGCTATGCTTGCATGATGGTGGGGTACGCATAAGGATAGTTTTGATGGATGGCAAGATTACAGAAGAATGATGAGGTTACGGTTTAGGTGTCCTAACACTAGATTGGCTGAAAAATATAATGGGAAAGATGATCCGTGTGATCACCTAGCAAAATGGACCAAAGCGTGGGGGACAAAGCCGCAACTAGAATGGGTACACATATTTTCCCATACTTTGGATACAATTCCCATGATATGGTATCTAGAAATGGAGCTTCGCCATGGCACCGCGGAGTGGGATATATTGAGGGAAAGGTTCTTATTGACCTTCAACTTTGAAGACGACTTCACAAGCATCGATGAAGCTCTACAGGAGATTAAGGCAGTTATCTTCATAACATTGCAAGAACCCATGGAATGGATCCAACCAAACTGGAGCACTTAGTTGCGCCATGCGCTGGAATGCTGTAATGTGTCCGCTGAAGAGGAAGATGAAGATCCAAGAAACATTAATATTCCGGAGGCAGAAGGGCATCACGAAGTCGAAGGCCCACAAATAGACAACCCAGACATCACTAAGTCATTGTCTACAAAGCAAGTAAACATTGGTACTGAAGTAGAACCGAAATTCGCCAAGATTGGAGATTATTGGGATGACGCTATTGTGGATAAAGTTGCTGAGTTACTCTGAGAATACTGGGATCTATTCCCTACCAAGTTCTCACTTGATTGGATATCATCTCTCACAACAATAAAGTGTCAATTCAAAATAAAAATTTATGTATAATTAATTTTTAATTGGTAGTTGTATATTTTAACTAAATTATGTTATGGACCATAACACACTCTCTATAAAATGTTAAATAAATTATTATATTTCAAAAATAAACATTCAATAATATTAAAATATCAAAATTATTATTTCAAATATTACATTTTAATAAATTTGTTGGGTCCCTATAATACTAGTGATTACCCCATTACTATTGTAGTTATACCCCTTATTTATATTGTTGTGCCCCCATTGCCCCCATATTGTTATTAATGTGCCCATAGAATCCCTCTATTGTTATTTTTGTGGCTTTATATTATTATTGTTAGGTCGACTGGATTATATTGTGACTCCTTAGACTCCTATATATAGAAAGGAGGTTTTGTCATTTGAATCATCCAAGAATTGTTCATTTATGTAATGTAAAGGAGGTTGCCCCCTCGAAGAGGCTGAATTCTAAGGCGTTGATCTATCTTTTCTATCTTTTCTTGAGCTGGTTTCATAACATTTGGTATCAGAGCTTTGGATTCTAGGGTTTCGCTGCTCCAAACAGGTCATCGTGGAATTTTCGCTATAACTTTTTTTTTGTGACGTTTCAGAAGTCGCAAAAAAAACCCATTTGAGAAGAAATCGCGCTGAACCTTGGGTCCAAATTTCAGAGCTTTTCGCGCGATATTTTCGGAGATATGATCTAAGGAAGTTGGTCTTTTTGCAGACTCCTGAATTACACTCAAAACAGGTGACCTGGGGAAAATCGTCATAACTTTCTTTCTGAGCATTGGATTGAAATTTCATAAGAAGGTACAGAAAGAGGATGGACTGTAGTTTTCGTTTATATATTTTCAGAGTCAAAAGTTGAAACAGTGACACGTGGCACTTCATACAAGTTCGCTCTACTGAACTAGTCTATAATCAGGTCACTGCGGGAGATTGTGCATAACTCTTTCTTGGAGAATCCAATTTGGATCAGACTAGTGGCATTGGAAAGAGGATAGAGAAGGCTACTACAGGTCACAATTTCAGAACTGGATGATTCGAAATTACAGAGATACATCAAATTCAATATCAGGCTTCTACAAAGAAAAAAAAAGGTGTGTAGTTTTTTTTTTTTTAATTTTTGCTTAAGCTTGGTTTGAAGGAATTCAAAGGGCATAGTAAAGCATTATTATCGGTAACTGATGCCCCGAGGAAAGAAAATGCAAACACCTAGTAAGGAACCTGAAAGCTCTAGCATGACTCATGAAGAAGAGGAAGAAATGCTACATGATATATCAAAATTACAAGAACAAGTGCAACAAATGTCACGCTCACAAAAGCTAACAGATGCTAAGATAAATGGCGTGGAATCTAAGATAAAGGGCATGGAAGCTAAGATGGATGATCTGAAGGCAGATTTGAGGACAAATTTGAAGACAGACATGGCAGATTTGAAGACATATTTGACAAATTTTCTACAAGAAATACTTACTAATGGTGAAAAGGTTGTAAAGGAAACTCATGATGTAAACAAAAGAAATGTTAATCATGATTCCATAGACGCTAATGTTGGATCGAAGACCCACCATATTCCAAAAATCGATATGAGGAAGTTTGATGGCAAGGATCCCGCCACATGGATATTACAGATGGAGCAGTTCTTCGATCTCAATAATGTGCAAAACACACAAAAGGTACGTATGGCAACTTTATATTTGGAACCAAATCAGTTTGTATGGTATCAATGGCTTTGCTCTCGTAAACAATTTATCACTTGGGCAATTTTTACGGAAGAATTGATAGCACATTATGAGGATACAAAAAGCAACACTTTTTTTAGCCAATTGATAAGTCTCAAACAAAAGGGTTCAATAATGGAGCACATTGAGGAGTTCCAAAAATTGAACATAAGGGTAAAAGATATTCCAGAGGAGCATAGGATTGATGTGTTCATAGGGTCTTTAAAGGATAATATCCAACATGATGTTCGCCTTTGGGAACCTGATTCATTAGAGAAGGCATTCAGGTTAGCAAGAAAAATGGAAAGCAAAATTATGGCAACCAGGAAGCATACCACTCACAACTATAAAGATGGAAGTGTTGTTGCCCCTAGTCTTCCACAACCTATAAGGTTGACACCACAACAATTGGAAGAAAAAAGAGCAAAAGGGCTTTGTTACAGTTGTGATAGCAAATACACTAAAGGTCATAAGTGTGCTGAGAAGAAATTATTCTACATAGATTGTGAAGAGGAAGAAGAAAAGGAGCAAGAAAGGTCAAAAGAAGAGGATATACTCCAGGAACAAAGCCTAGATGAAGAACAAATAAATCCGACCATATCTTGTAATGCATTGGCAGGAATTACCACTCCTCAAACCATCAAGATAGAAGGACAAATCAAGAAGAAAAAGGTAATAGTGTTGATTGATTCAGGAAGCACCCACAATTTTATTCATTGTAGGGTAGCAAAAGAATTGAATTGCTTCCTATATCCAGCACCAGAGTGTCAAGTGATGATTGCAAATGGAGGAACAATAAATTGCTCTGGAAAGTGCCATAATATCAAGCTATCCATGGGAGAATATGTATTGACTAGCCCAATGCTTTCCATTCCAATGGGAGGTGCTGATGTTGTACTAGGAGTCCAATGGCTACAATCCTTGGGTACAATAGCTTTTAATTTTCAAGAACTTTTCATCAAATTTTCTACGGAAGGAAAGGAAGTTGAATTAAGGGGTATTGCAGGGAAACCAGGAAAGATAATCAGCTCTAATGGTATGACAAAGCTTCTAAAAAAGGAGCAAAGAGGTGTAATTGCACAATTATGTTCGCTAGATGTTTCCACATTGGAATCATCTATTTCTCCAGATCTCCAAAAAGTCCTGGACAATCATTCCAAGGTATTTGAGACTCCCAAAGGTCTCCCACCTATGCGTGATCATGATCATGCTATTCATCTGATTCCAGGAAGTGTTCCTCCAAACATCAGGCCGTACAGATATCCCTATGTCCAAAAAAGTGAAATTGAACGTATGGTTGCAGAAATGCTAGAGGCTGGTATAATTCAACCGAGTCAAAGTTCTTTCTCTGCTCCAGTAGTATTGGTGCACAAGAAGGATGGATCATGGCGCATGTGTCCGGATTATAGGGAGCTCAACAAGCTCACTATTAAAGATAAGTTCCCCATTCCTGTCATTGATGAATTACTGGATGAATTGCATGGATCAATTTACTTCACCAAGTTGGATCTTCGTTCAGGATATCATCAAATCAGAATGAAGATTGAAGACATTCCGAAAACGACATTTAGAACTCATGAGGGTCATTATGAATTTTTGGTCATGCCTTTTGGCCTTACCAATGCACCTTCAACATTTCAAGGTTTGATGAATTCAATTTTCAAACCATTCCTTAGAAAATTTGTGTTAGTATTTTTTGATGATATACTAATCTACAGCAAGTCTTGGAAGGATCATGTTGAACATGTTGACAGGGTGCTACAACTATTGGAGGAGAAACAATTATATGCAAAAAGATCCAAATGTTTCTTTGGAGTCCAGGAGGTGGAATATTTGGGTCATATTGTATCTCATGAAGGAGTTAAGGTAGACCCTAGCAAAATTAAAGCCATTAAGGAATGGAAAATCCCCACATCCATAAAGCATCTGCGAGGATTTCTTGGGTTGACAGGGTATTATCGCAAGTTTGTTAAGAATTATGGGAGAATAGCAGCACCTCTAACAACATTATTGAAGAAAGATGCATTTTCATGGACTCCGGAAGCAACAAAGGCCTTTGAACATCTTAAAGAGGCAATGTGCCAAGCACCGGTCTTAGCTACACCGGACTTCACAAAAACCTTTATTGTGGAATGTGATGCTTCAGGAAATGGAATTGGTGCTGTTTTAATGCAAGATGAAAGACCCATTGCTTTTGAAAGTCGTCCAATCAAGGGAAAGTTTTTAAGCAAAGCTATTTATGAGAAGGAAATGTTGGCAATACTCCATGCACTTAAGAAATGGCGACCCTACCTAATGGGAAGACACTTCAAGGTAAAAACGGATCATGATAGCCTTAAATACTTTTTAGAACAAAGATTATCCTCTGAAGAGCAACAAAAGTGGGTCACAAAGATGTTGGGTTATGACTTTGAAATCATCTACAAAAAAGGGAAGCAAAATGTGGTGGCAGATGCACTCTCAAGAAAGGATGAGGATGTGGAAGCATTGTTGTGCGCCATTTCTATTATCCAACCAGATTGGATAAATGAAGCAAGGGAGGAATGGAAGAATGACGAAGAAGTGTGGGCACTTATTCGAAAGCTACAACAAGATTCCAGTACGTCTGATACATTTAGCTGGAAAAATGATTCGTTATGGTACAAAGATCGCTTATACCTCTGTAAGAATTCCCAGCTAAAACAAAAGATTCTTATGGAATTGCACACTTCTCCCTTAGGAGGGCACTCAGGATTTTTAAAAACTTACCACAGGGTTAAGAAGGAATTTTTTTGGGATGGCCTTAAATCAGATATTCAAAAGTTTGTGGCAGAATGTTTGGTTTGCCAACAAAATAAAGTTGAAACAATTAAGACACCGGGTCTATTACAACCTTTATCCATTCCAAGCCAACGTTGGGAGGAGGTTTCAATGGATTTTATCACAGGTTTACCCAAGTCTGAGGGAAAGAGTGTCATCATGGTGGTAGTTGACAGACTTACCAAGTATGCACACTTTTGTGCATTATCACATCCATTTAAAGCCAGTACAGTTTCTACTGCATTTATGGAAACAATTCAAAAGCTACATGGAAACCCAAAGATTATTGTAAGTGACAGAGATCCCATTTTCACTGGAAATTTTTGGACAGAATTATTTTCTTGTCTTGGTACTCAGTTAGCTCATAGCTCATCTTATCATCCTCAATCTGATGGGCAAACTGAGATAGTAAACAAATGTTTGGAAGGATATCTTCGTTGCTTTGTATCTGATAAACAGACACAATGGGTCAAATGGTTGCCTCTGGCTGAATGGTGGTATAACACTTCCTTCCATACAGCAACAAAAATGACCCCATTTATGGCACTTTATGGGTATCAACCACCATCCATCACATCATATTTAAGAGAAAATTCTAAGGTTCAGGCAGTGGAACATCACATCGAACATCAACAACAAGTCCTCCAACTCTTAAAGGATAACCTCGTGTTGGCACAAAATAGAATGAAACAACAGGCAGATCAACATCGCAGTGAAAGAAGTTTTGATGTAGGTGATTGGGTATTCCTACGGCTACAACCATATAAGCAAATGTCCCTCAAGCAAGCTAAGAAGGATAATAAATTATCACCAAAGTATTATGGTCCATACAAGGTGTTGCAAAAGATTGGTACTATGGCATACAAATTGGAGCTTCCTGCAGCTTCTCGATTGCACCCAGTTTTCCATGTTTTATGTTTAAAGAAGGTTATAGGTGACAAGCTCCCAGTTCAAACAATATTGCCAGAACTTGACGAGGAAGGAAAAATTATATTGGAACCGGAAGCAGTTATAGAAACAAGAACTCGACAGCTACGAAATCGATCAATTTCAGAGTATCTTATCAAGTGGAAGAACTTATCCGCTGAAGATTCCACATGGGAGGATGAGAATTTTATGCAGAAGTATCCAGAACTACTCAAGCGTTGAGGACAACACTTTTTTGAAGGAGAGGGGCATGTTGGGTCCCTATAATACTAGTGATTACCCCATTACTATTGTAGTTATACCCCTTATTTATATTGTTGTGCCCCGTTGCCCCCATATTGTTATTAATGTGCCCATAGAATCCCTCTATTGTTATTTTTGTGGCTTTATATTATTATTGTTAGGTCGGCTGGATTATATTGTGACTCCTTAGACTCCTATATATAGAAAGGAGGTTTTGTCATTTGAATCATCCAAGAATTGTTCATTTATGTAATGTAAAGGAGGTTGCCCCCTCGAAGAGGCTGAATTCTAAGGCGTTGATCTATCTTTTCTTGAGCTGGTTTCATAACAAAATTATAAAATTTTAATAAATTAAATGAAATTATAATATCTTTAAAATGTGATTAAAAAATTGCAATACAAAAAATTACGGCTTTAAATATATCTCTAATTTTTTATTATTATTTATAAAATTATATATTTTTAAAGTTAGAGATGCATTAATATCCTTTCTTATTTTGTATGACAAGAAATCTTTCGGTGATAATTATATAAGAGAAAATATCATCTACCCATTTTTGAACCAACTAGTGTGGTTTTTTTATTGTTTAATTAGGATGAGTTTATGTTAGGACTAGTTTGTCACTTGGATAGAAGAATGATCTACCTAGAAATGCTATTACCAAAATTGTGTGAAACTCGTTGACCTTGGACATCCCTTAGGATCGTTTAATTCCCCAAATTCCTCAACACCTCCCATGAGGTTTGAACTTGAGATCTTGTGAGGACTAGACCCCATTAAATCTAACTAAAAAGAGATTTGAACATAAGATCTGGTGAAATCTAAACCTCACTCAAACCAACTAATTTACACTTAATGGATTATATATACATTAATATCACCACTATTACACTATTATTCTTAAATTAGCACAACCCTATAAATTAAATGGCTGGTAAATGCCTATACACTTCCATTCATTATAAGCATCAAAACACTTCATCATAAATCTCAAATTGCTAAAGTTAAAAGAATCACAAAAATTAAATAACTATAACTTAATTTAAAATTATTATTATTGAGAATTAATATGTAAGTTAAATATATATACATTTAAAAAAATACTTAACAAAATTCTTAATTATGGATATTTACTCTCATTTTAACATGAAAATATTTAATTTGTAAACAAATTAATTTGTAACTTTTCAATATCGCATCTCCAAAAAAAATTATAACTCATTTAATATAACAATATTTATTTATATGACATTTTTTTGTTATTATTTATATGACAAATTTTTTAATTAATAAATTTAATTAAAATATATATATATATATATATAACTACTGACACCAATTTGACTTCAATTTTAATTTTAGAGCTCCCAATAGACTCCTAGAGGAATAGTGTAGTACATTTAAATGAATAGTAGGGAAGCAGGATACATCCGTAGATGTAAATAAATATTTTAAAAGTAATCAAGGCACGAACACTAATTTTACTTAGAAAAACCCTTTGCTTGTGAATAGACATACATATGGATGCACAGCTTGAAAGAAATGAGGCAGGGGCTTTGATCTTTCACACCATGAGATTCTCTAGAGCTCTTTTGGCCTGCGTTCTTACTGATGCACTGGACGAGCTGTGCTTAAGTTTCTTCAACAAGGGTGGTGCACCCACCTGCTTCATCTCTTCCCTCATCTCCTCCATGAGGGTAAGGTTACCCAACGCTCCCGCTGCATACTCCTGCACAAGATCACACTTTGAACCCAGAAGGTTCACCAGGTTCGCCACAGCCCTCGGATGGGCTCCTATGGCTTGAATATTATCAGGGCTTATGGACAGATTATACAGGGCACCCGCTGCATTTTGATGGACGAAGGTCGAAACAGAGTCCAGAAGTTTTATCAATCTTTCAAAAGTACAAGCTATGGAGGCAATCATTTTCCTGCTTCGGCCATTATAGGAAAGACTCATGATGGCTCCCGCTGCTTTTTCCTGAACCAGAGGGCAATCCGAGAGCAGCAAATCCGAGAGCCTCTGTGGGAGTCCATAGATGGAAGCAATCTTGATTTTGTTGGCCATGCCACTTGTGGATAAATTCCAGAGCAAACTCGAAGCACTGGACTGTGCAGCGAAAGATTCATGGAAGAGCACTGCTGCAACTTTCTCCACAGATCTCTGCTCCTTCAGTATTCTCTCTCTGTTAATTGGGTTGAACGAGAGACTCTCCAGGACCTTAACTGCATTTGCTCTGACATTCCATGAATCAGGAAATTCAACAAGTGATGCCAGCCTCTGAATGCTGAGGTGATTGGAAGCTATTCTCACCTCATTTTCCTCTGGAATTGAGAGCATATAAAGGGCTTCTGTGGCCTTCTCGAGCACAGTGGTGGATCCTGATTTCAGTAAGCCAATTACCCTCGATATTGCACCTTCATAGGTAGCGAGATCCAGCAGAGACTGTGAGAATCCTAGCATTAACAGATCCAGGCCTCTTATCTGCTGAATTTCTGAATCCGAGTCCAGCATTGATACAGCGAACCCTATAGCCATGGGGGAATTTGAATACTCAGCCCTTTTGGAAACCTGGATCCTCTGTACCACCAGATCACAATTATCAAAACTCTCGATCAAATTCCATAAGTGCTCTGAAATTCCTGCAGTGGCCAATACTTTTGTTTTGATATCTCTGTCCAAGCAGAGATTTTGCAAGAGCCCTGCTGCAAAAAATTCAATTACTGGCCTAGACGAAGAAGAGCTACATGACAAAACTAATTTCTCGAATAAATCCTCACCATTGATATTGATAGTACCGTTGGCTATTCTACAACGATATTCTTCATATCTAGAAAATTCCCATAAAACCCCCAGTATATTTGCCTGCACCTCAATGTTGCAGGAACTGCAGATAAGAAGCTTTAACAGAGCAGCCATTGTACCTGGTTGCCAAGCTTTCTTAACATCAAACTCACTGTTATTTCTCATCAATGCACGCATCAGAGCTACTGCTTCAGACACAATATGATCTCCACCAGAGGAAGCTATAACAGATCCCAGCAGCTCCACAGCACTTGGATCACTAATACTGCTGATCCTTTTTTTCATAAATTCCTCATTAGCAACTGCTACAATGGTCCCAAGGTATTTCAATGCTTGCATCTGAACAGATTGTGAATTTGATGAACTTAGAAGACTAATCAAAGCTTCCAATCCCCCTGCTCTGCAGAACTGCTCCATCTCCTCTGTTCCCCATTTGTATACATCATCTTTACTAACTGTTTTAGCTCTTAACTTAGCAACAGCTTTCAGAATTCTCTTTGGACAAGGCCCATGTATTGGTTCTCTGTCCTTGTATTCTTGTTCCAGCTCATTCAAACATTCCCATATATTCATCAAATCCCCTTGCAGAACATTTCTGTAATTCTTTGCCATGGGTGGCTGCATTGAATTATAGAAAGTGCCCCCGCCCTTGTTGCAGCAATAGGCATTGTACAGAGTCACTGCATGCTTTATTCTGTTTCTTGTTTCTGCCAACCTGACGTTCAAATCCCGGGGACACTGCTTGCCTAGAATAGACACTGTATTAACATTAATCATGTATTCATCCAGACTATTTCGGGCTTCTTCCAGAGCCTTGCAGATGAGTTTCAAGATTCTGTAGAAGTTCCGATCATGATGGTCAGAGTTCCCTGTGTTTAGTGATGGAAGGGTTTGTGTAATGAGAGTAGGGAGCAGCCTCAGGTCTGCCTGAAGCTCTGTGGCCACAGGCTCGAGCTTAAACTTCATGTCATTGAGGAGGAGATCTACGTGATTGTAGAGATTAACGAATGAAGCTACAGCTGCAGAGATCTCTGAGATTGTTGACCCCCGATCGTTCATTGTACTTCTTCACAGTAACCCTATGCACTTCTTTGTCCTCTACTCTCATGGTTGCTAGGGAGATAAATTTGTTTAAATCTCATGTATAAAAGAAGGGATTGATACAGGCAGGCTTTGAGAAATTCCTCTTGATTTGATTTGTTTTGCTTCCCTGGTTTCCTCTTTACCATACTTTTATAAATTTGAGGTAACCAGCCTGTACTTCTAGCAGGTTTAGCTGTATTTCTTGGTAGTTTGTGTATCCATGAGGTCAGTCTAGGTTGGTGTAAGGGCACTTGAGGGTGGGATAAATGAGCTATGGGATATATACATTGAATATATACTGTTTTCGCAATGGAAAAAGGTGTGCGGATGGCCAAAGCAAGACATTTTTACCAGATTTCATGCGTTCCATTTATGTTTTTTCTTGAAAATATATGTGCAATCTGTCACGTTTATTCGAAAATGTCTGCGTTTTTTCTTGGGGTTCCTTTATCTTTTTCCTTTATTCTCTGTTTCATAGTTTTTAACGTGATTATGATCCGTTCCCAATATCCTATATTTATGCAAATTCTTCTCATTAATATTTTTTTATATGTGATGCCATAACAAATTTAGAATAAAGATCCAAAAAGAAAAGGAAAAGGAACAGGAACAGTTGGATGCTAATATGCAATTCAACGATATGTATTTTTAATGTTTCTTTACACTAGTTTGTTTAAATATGGATTTTTTAATTTATTTTTAATATTCCTTTGGTGAAAGTAATGGGAAATTGGTGAAAGTAATGGGAATTGAATGGTAATTGTTGTGTATTTTGGATGATTTGTAATTGAAATTGTTTAATTTTAATTTATTTATTTATTTAATTTAATAATATATTTATTGATTTTGTAATTGATTTAATTAATATATTTTTTATTTCTACCCCAATGTGATTGAATTTTAGTAATAAATAAATTTACAAATTAGATAATTTGACTAATTTTATTATTTATAATAATTTATATAAATAGTTTTATTTATTATTAATAATTTATATGAATAGTTTTATTTTATTTATATATATATTCCCTTGGAAAAATCATGATTTTCATTAATAAGAAAATTACATGTTGTATATGCATGATGCATATGCTATAAGTTAGGCATAGCTTGTCAAGAAATTTTTGTTTCACTGTATCAGATCAAAATTATGGTGCCTTGAGTCCAAGCAAGGAGGCCTATATTCAAAAATTATTTTTCAGATTGTTTTTAAAAAAAGATATATGCTCGAGTCAAACTGCAATAGAGTTATGAGATAATAGTGAAATAAACATATGTATTTATAGATAGAGACTGTAAAAACATGAAAAAAACCATGTATCCAGGGTCCCATTGAGCCTACTGTGCACCTATGTCCATGAAGGGAAATTTTGATATTTTTTTTTATTAATATAAATTTGGATTTAATTAATATTAATATTGATTATAAAGTTTTAGAATTGTTTTGCTTGCCGTGTGAAAATGGAGTAGGTTGATTCTTTTATCCTGGATTTCTCCCTTTGGAGTTGCATTTAATATTATTTATAAGAGGAAGCATTAGGTTTTTTTAGCTTCATTTTATCTCAAATAAATAAATAATTCTAGAAGTTGAGTTGATCTACTTATTAACTCACTTTTAATGTGATGCCATTAATATCACATACTTCGATAATTGTGAATTAAAATTGAGCCACGATTCCAATAACAATTGAAATTATATTCTAGTTAGTTTGAAAGTTGTAAGGGGTTGTTAAAACCCTTAAAAAAATATCCTTAATACCATATACATGAAACTACCATTATTAGGAGTTCCCAAGACAAGTAAGGTTATGTTTGAACAAGAAACTATTGTCTCAGAGTTCCCATAACATGTGGGGTTATATTCGAACAAGAAGTTAGCATGTGGTAGTTCCCATAACTAAGTGGGATTTACCATGTGGAGGCTCTCATAACTAGAGTTGTTCCCATTGTATGTCCACTTTGTAAATCCACATGAACAAAACAACCATAAAAATAAGTTTATATGAGTTGTCATTAATGTGTTATATTTCATATGAATAAAAATTGTGAAATTGAATACATAACAAAGCAATTTTCCTTTCCCTCACAGTCCTCCAAGCACAACTCCTCAACTCTCTTAGCCTAGAACAACCATTAGATTTTACATATAAATTACTTATCAATTTACAGTATACTGCAATAAACAAATATAAGAAACCCGTTGCATTTTACATACCACTTTTACTTTTTCCATTTTACAAATATTTTGTAATACAAAAACATGATAATTTTTTTTTACATATATATTGTAATACACAAATATGATAAATTTCATTTATAAGCCATGCTAATTTGTTTAATCTTGCAATTTTAACATATGGATTTCACATTGCTCTATCCACTAGGGTCGCCTGACTCTCTTTTGTGTGATGTTAATGTGTGATCCACCCAATAATGAGATCGGTATCTTTGTATCGTCCTTTTGTGTGGACCCACTTTTCTTCAATCAATGTCCTTAGTTTAGATGTGTAACTTTTAGGGATCTCAAATGTTGAGCTAGGGTCCTTTGTCACATTAAAGGAAATTTCAGCTTAAAAAATGTTGATGAAATGTTCATAAATATAATATGTAAACTAATCAAAATCCTTTAATTTTTTTTTTGTAAGCTTGGTAGGACCTTTCTATTCATTATCTGTCAAAAAAGGGAAAGTTACATCCAAATTCCAAATGGTTAGGTGGCCTCAACCTGCCCAGAGGGAAACCAGGTTTGTTGACCACCTAACAACATGATAAGCCATCCAAAAGAAAAATATTATAAGTCTGGAAAGCCACGCTAAATAAGTCTGAGTGTCCTTATACTTCCTAGAATCTAGATAACTATAAACATACTGAAAAGTGTGAAAATGTTGCATGTAATAAAAGTCAAAACAAGGGGTGCAACATCAAACTACTCATCATCGGCTGAATCAACTGGAGCAGGATCCTTCAACTTGAGCCTGGAAGCTCAGTTTGAGGGATGCACGGAATATGCTACTCGATACGACTGAGGCGTCCATTCTGCTTTTGGATTTGAAATTGAATCTTCTGAAAATCCTTACTGTAATCCGGGAACCTTTGAGAAGACGAGGGCGAGCCAAAAGAGAAATGCTCCAAAGCTTTAACCAGGAGGTTCTTCATCATCCAGTACAAATGAAAAATTTGTTTATACTGAGAAGATCTTCCCCGAGAATGGTTGGGGTCAGGCACCAGAGTTTGCCAATCATCCAAGTCAATATCTAGAATACCAACTTTCTGATTGAGCTCATCTTCCCAATTTTCTATAAGCTAATGGACTTGGGCATAACTGCCCTCATGACAGGAAGTGACCGCTTTATTATTAATTTGGGATGTAGACTTTTTGCCACGGGTTTTACCAACTGATGCATTGGGTTGGCAAAACTCAGGGAATTCTTTAGGCTGTTTCCCACGGTTACGAGAACCCTGGGTGGTCTTTCCCTTTCCAGAAGCAACACGAGCCATGGATCTAGAGTACCTGCGAGGCCTGTTGTCAACTAACTTGAACCCTGTGAGCTGACCCGAGGGGAGCCTATACCCAGGAGAAATAAGTTTCTAGGAGTCGTACTGAGCTAGGGAACCTGCCAATGTAACCACATGTGAGGGCGATGACTGATACATGAACCAATTCGTTCTCTTATTGTAGACAGGGATCGAAAATAAAAATAGTCCCTGAGCCAAACATGAATCCAACTCTGCCCGAGATGTATGAAGGTGTAAGTATAAACTGAACCATCCACATATCGAAACCATGAAGGTTCAGGATGTAAACCATAGACATGTAGAAAATAAATACAGTCATTGCGCTAAGGACAAAAACAAGAAGAGAACCAGGAACAACCCATAGGCCTAACCCAACAAATGCCCATCCGTGACAACAAAATACCAAAGAACACAAACACAGGAATACAGTAACAAAAGAACCCTCATACAATTATGAAATTGCTGTATAGGAATCCAGGTAGGGATCCTTCCAAACCATCCAATTTAAAACATAACCATTCATCTCGAAGACCAATAGACATATATAACGAGCCATAGAGCAGGGATACAAGGTTTGAGATTGAAAACATACCCATGAAATGAGGACTGAATCAAATGTAATTGAACCAACACCTAATGGAGGATCACAAAGGACACCTTCCCCAAGTTGTCGTGTTGCTCGGACCAGAGCAAATTCAAACAAGACTTACAAATAAGAAACTTGCAAAACTTACCAGTGAAAAATATGAAAACTTTCCACGCTATAATGCCTCTGCCACCTTCTGGGATGATATTAATTGACACCATGTGTGAGGACACCTTTCCATGTGCTTTGTGCATGTGGATGGTGGTGGAGGATCACCTCAGTATTTTCATAGTGAGCGATGGGCAGGGGCGGGACTTAATCTCTCCAGCTCACACCTTGATTGGGGTTGCTAGTATATATATTGACAATGTCGTTGATTGTCCCTAATATCCTGCTCAAGGATACCATTTAAGGGAGTTAAATATTCCTCCAGGGGTTGCGGTGGCTAAGCCATCTCCATAGATCTACCCAGGTGAGAACAACCCCAATTTTCTAGGAAATTTATAGCTTTGTTTCCTTCTCTCCTTACATGGGAAGTGAGGATGTAGTCAAAGTTGGGGAGAAGCTCACCCACTTCCTGCACCAGTCGCACAATACACCAATTGTGGCTAAGATTTTCCCATCTTGCTCCTTGGTTCAACTTCTTGATGATTTCAATCACCAGTTTTGAATCACCTTCAATCACTAACTTTTTGTATCCAATTCTAATGGCGATAATGAGGCATTTTTGACCGCATTAAACTCTATCTCATTGTTGCTATCATAACCGTAATCAACCGCGTATACAAGTCTAGTCCTCTTTTGTGAATCCAGAAATAGACCTCCAAAACCAATAGCCCCCGAATTTCCTTTAGAGGTGCCATCAAAGCTTAGCTTAATGAAGCCATCCGGGGGAGTAGAAAAGTGATGAGGTGACACAACCGGGGTAACTAAAAGTTTCCATGAGTTTGGGGCTATCATATTGGGGGACATATTCAAGATGTTTAGAATTGTAGCTTCATGAGAGGTAACCCACCAATCATTTGGATTCCATTTTACGCCAATATTTTTTCTCTAATATTATGAATTATACCTTTCCATATTTCTTCCTGGGGTTTATGACGGTCTTTAAAGATCTTGTAGTTCATTTCCTTCCAAATGGCCCATATGAGGAATCCTAAAGCAAGTTCCCAAGCTTAATTTAGCATTGGGCTAGAGAATAGGCCTTTACGCCATAAGAGGATGGATTCAACGACCCCAACAATAATCTGTGTCGACTCAGCCTTAACGTGAGTCCCTGACTGTGTAGTTGCAACATAGCGGTGGTTCCGGCCCTTATGTAATAGCGTAATCTGTAATCGGCCATTATTGTGATGGTAGCTATCGGACATTAGTAAATCAGGATTTTGATGAGG
Source organism: Pinus tabuliformis (assembly GCA_031772625.1). Lineage (NCBI taxonomy): Eukaryota > Viridiplantae > Streptophyta > Pinopsida > Pinales > Pinaceae > Pinus > Pinus tabuliformis. The sequence continues at coordinate 11,110,234 of CM062816.1, forward strand.
GGTGGATTGCGGCTCTGTCATATTGTAGCAATTTGAAGACCCTTAGGCTGAAAATTGCAAGAGAATAGACACTAATCCTGGTCCAGTCGAGCATTTGGGTTTCTGTCCGGCGCTTGAACAACTTCAGCTTGTTCGTTGCAACTTACGAGATAAGTTTGGTTTTGCTTCCTTAGTTCTAGTCTGCGCAGCTATTAAAAGAGTTTTTTTTTAAAAGCACTTCGGAGGTGAAATTTTCCTTTTTGTTCCTTAAACACTGACCATATGATTTGGTATGAAGACAATGTATCTGTGATTCTTTGGAAGTTGAATGGCTGGCAGGGGATGATCTTCAATTAAGTTGTCTGCTTGCCTCGCCATTGCTGCTGGTAGACAGAACATGGGAAGCCAATTTGGCTACTGGTTTCTGCATCAATCTGTATTATATTAAGATCCCATGAGGTCAGCACTTAGTATTCTCTACTTCATGCTGCTGTCTAAAACGTTTTGCAGGCGCCTCTATTGAACTTCGTCAATTGAAGGAATTTGAAAGCAAACTTGTTATAGGATTCTATCCAACTTCAATGATGCAATAAGCAAAAGGATAAATGTCTTATTATTTTATGGACTGTAATGGTGATTAGCAAGAGGATAAATGTCACTATCATTTATTGAATGGAAGGAGAGAGGAATTACATGACACGGTCTTTCCATATTTCTCAGAAATCCAGAAAATGACTACAAATCAATAGCGTAGGCTATCTTTTAGATTCATTGGCAATTTTTCTCATTAAAAGTTCTCCAAACATATAGTCGTGCTCCGTATATTTTTTTTTTTATGTAATTTTTTTCTTTTGGGAGTAATAAGGGTGATGTTTTGAAATCTTTGGAGTGATAAATTTTTCAAAGGAAAGCTCATTGATGTAGGAGGTTGAGTCAGGTTTTTGACCGCATTTGCTTCCAAAAATTGCGAGTGTCAGATTCTCATTGTTTGAGAAAGCTTCCATGGCAATGTTGTAAAAGATGAAAGGTTGATGATCTCAATACTCAATAAAGACATATTATTTGTGGTGATTGTGTCCAAGATCCGCCCGAAATTGAATAAGGGGATCTTAGGTACACCATGTGTATTTGTGATGGTGAGTGTTTTTATGGCTTCATGTTGTTGTTTATGATTTGTGTCTAGTTTTTACATGTAAATGATCTCATTTCATGCACACATTAAATACAATGCCAGCAAGAACAACACCTGTAACGAAATAGATGCAAGGAAGGATAATTAAGCTCAGCAAATGCATTTGCATCACTACAACAAATAATCAAAGTTTTCAACATCAGCATTCTAGCTCAACAAACAAATTCGCTCAATACAATCAAGTTCATGAAACTGCAAACTCCAGCATTTCAAAGCAAAGTCTACATCACTACAATCAAGTTAATGAATCTGTAAACTTCACCATTTCAGAGCACAGTCTACATCAACATTATTGCACTTGTAATCAAACTCAAATTATATTGAATTGTAAGGGTGCATTCTCGATTGAAACTGACACCCAAGTCTTGAATTGAGTCAAATTGAATTCATTGTAGTGAGTCATTGAAATCATTGTAAGTTTTTTTTTGGTGCATTTTCGACAGTGTTCGACACCCTTCCTTTAAGCAAAATCAAGTGAATGCACGATTTTTAACTCTAAAGCAAACAAGCAACAAGTTCACATCTCCTACAAGCGAGCGTGAGTATTCATTCAAGCAATTTACGTCAAAACAGTACAAAGTTCAAACCTTCAAGCGAGCCAAAGTGAAGTTCATTACAGCAACCATCAAAGAAACCAAACAAGTTCAACTCTAACACCAATCAAGCAAGCTGAGATCGACATCAAGCGAGCGTGGCTATTCATTCAAGTGAGCGTGAAGTCATCAAGTAAGGCAAGTGAGCGTTCACACAAACGCGATCGTCATGAAGCGAGCGTGAATTCCAGAGTCTAAGTAAGAAAGTTCTACAACTCTAGCAAGTGTTCCCAGCAAGTGCAATAAACAACAAATCAAGCGAGCGTGCCATTCAAGTCCCATAGCAAGCGAGCCTATCATTCAAGTAAAAAAATCAAGTGAAACAGTTCAAAGCACGACATCTACAACAAGAGAGCCTGACTTCAAGTGAGCAAGTTCAGATGGCGCAACATATTCAGTGGTTAAAAATTCTTCACAGTTTTATCATCTTCAGTGATGAAGACATGGTGCACATCAGCAAAGAAACTCTTGCTGATATTTCACGGCATCTACAACAAACACATGAAACCATTGAGTTTCTTCAACTAGAGTCGCAACTACAAAGAGATGAGCTGCAACAAAATAATGCTTCTTCCAAGTCATTCAACCATACAGATGAAGATAAAGATGTTGATTCCAAATCACTCATCCAAACAACTTCAAGTGTCGAAGTTGTTCATGATCAAATTCAAATTTCTTCCAAACCCATCATCAAGCCCTGGGAAGAGATTCAAAATAACAAGAATCGACGAGGCTTAGGATATGTCACTGATGACACCAACTTACATATCCCAGATTATTCCAAGCCAATTAAGTTCGTGAGTGCAGGATTTCTTGAACAACTCACCTTAGTAGGTTATGAGAAAGTTGCAGACAAACAGAATTGCACGCAACCTGAAGTTGATGTCCAACCGAAATGTTCTCATTGTCAAAGAACCGGTCATATGGAAGATCAATGTTTTGATCTCCATCCTTGTTGCCATTGTGGCAAGCCCAATCATTCCTCAGAAAAATGTCGCACTCAACAAAAATCAACCAGATTGAAGATACATTATGAATGGATCGATCCTTGGGAATGGTCATCCACAGTCAAACGGTTATCTCAATTCTACAACTGACTACAATCACACATAGTACAGCCAGCAGTGAACCGATGATGGTACTCTCATGCAATTGAACGAGGGAGTACAACAGTGAAACTCTCCTACACCTGAAGGGGGGGAGTTCAGATTTATTTTGGAGAACATTGTCTCTCCTTTCAGCTGACAAAGGGGGGAAATGTCAATGAAATTGACAAGTGGTTATCAGACTGAAAGTCTCGACAACATCAGTGAAGCAACCAGTGGGCATCTTCATCAGCCAGTGGGCATTTTGCTTCAGCAGTGAGCATCAGCAAATTCGCCAGTGGGCGATCAACAGCCAAAGCAGCAGTGAGCATCTTTCATCATAGCAAAAGCAAAATTGAGTTGTTTTTCAACATCTTCAGCCAGTGGGCGATCATCATTAGCAAATACGCCAGTGGGCATTCATCAAATTGTGTCAGTGGACACCGGATGCTGTTTTCAAGCAAAGGATAGTTGGATCCTTTTGTGGCTTGGCACATGATGGAGTTTTCAAGCGTCCTTCCAAGATGAATCAGTCATGCAGCTGACTCAGTCTCCTTGTGTGTGTCTGGTGAGAAATTATCTCAACCAAAGGAGAAATTATCTCAACCAAAAGTGTCTAAGATAGCACTCACTATCTTGAGAACACTATGTCTCATCTATTTATTTGTAACACTATATTCAATTATTTTTAATGAATGGAAAATGGGAGACAGAATACCTGGCTAAAGCCTTTTCTGCCCATATTTTGTGTCTGGTTTTTATATGTGTTTTTCTGTAATCTGTTTGAGTTAATTTCATTTTCAATAATGATCCATGTCATGGTGGCTGAAAAGGTTACCTAACTGTTTGCATTTTTTATCTCCAAAGGAGTAAGTGTTCAGGAGGTGTTCCAGATCCTCCTTATTTTGTCCACATAAAAAACAAACCTAAGGACCATGGATTCCAAATTTTTGAAGCTGATCCCAAGTGAGGATTCACCCTCTGCACACCAACCATAAGAAATAAGCTATTTTCGGCCACATTATGCCTGTCCATATCTTCTTCCATATGTGATTGTGGTGGTTTTGATAATCTTTTGCTCTTAGACTGTATGCTTCCTTGATGTTGAAGATGTTGTGGGTGGAATATCCCCATCGAAGAATGTTAGGTCCATCCTGATTTTTGGTTTTCTTGGATTGTAATTATTTGTCCAATTATTGCCATTGTTTTGAAATGGGAGGGTTAGGCCAATCCTGTAATTCCTTCCATTGTCTCCCTCCAGAAGTCGGTTGGGTGGGGGCTTCTAGAATTGGTCCACTGTATAATAGTTATGTATGTTTGTGAACATAAATATCTCTCATATATCATGTCAGCTAAACAATTTCTCCCTCTGTTTCCATGAGTCTTGCCAGAAGAGTGTCATTTTTCCATTTCTAATTTCCCAGAAAAATGTTGGGTTATGGGGTCTCTGTTACCTGCTTTCAGGTTCCAGATTGAGGACCCCTTGGGAGGATCCTGGTATCTGAGAGTATCCTTTTTCTAGATCGACATACCATATTTTCTGGTCCATATGCTTTTCCATAGGTCTTGGCCTCCCTTTAACCAACACCACCAAATTTTAGCACCCATGAATTGATTCAGAGTGAAAGGATCTTGAAGACTTAATCCCCTAGCCATCTTGGACTTTGTGAGGTTGGTTTAAGATACTAATGCCCATTTCTTCAATTGTTGAGCTCCACCCCATAAGAACTTTCTGAAGATGTCTACCATAGTTGAACATGATGTTGGCCCCTAATTTTGACCTTTTTCACCATGCACATTCCACCATTGTATCATCCCTTACCTCCATATCATGATCATATTTGTCATATTTTGGCCTCGTTTTTCACATTAAAGTAAAATAATTATGTCTTTTAATTTTTAGAATTTTTATAATTTTTAGTAAAAATTGAGCATTAAAAATTATTTTGGCAGAAATAGTATTTCCCGTAATGGCTCCATTGAAGTTGTATGTGCAAGACACCTGGGCACAAACTGAAGATGGATTCGAGAAGTACAAGAACCAAGGATGAACATAATCCTATTGGCACACTCCAAATGAGTCAAAACATGCCCAATCAAAGCTGGTCAAACTTGAGTGGTCACTCAGGAAATCCCCTTATTTAGGGGTAATTTTGTGATTTTGTGGAAACTTCTCATATTTTTTGTAACAAAGGGATGGATTCGACTTTAGTAGGTGGAATAGGACTCTCATTGGTTTCTACATTCATTTTAGTTGATGTAGTTACATTCTTAGCTTATTTAAGCACAACAACTAAGTAACTATGGATATATTATTATGATCATTGTGAATTCTCTATTTTTGAATATAATTTGAAGAACTTGCCTTCTATTTATTGTTGTGATCGCTGTGGGATGTGATTTATGATTTAGTGTAGTTGATAGTCTTCAAGTGTGGAAGGGCCCCCATTCTAAGCTAAGTACACTACATTGTAATTGTTGTGCATAATTGTTAATATCTTAGATTGTTAAATATCTCCTTTACAATTTCTTGTGAATATTTTCTAAGTCAATTCATTTCATGTCATAGCCATTTATACTTTTGAAATGATTTCCTTTCAGTATTTGGTTTAAGTAAGGAAGGAAAACCCAAGCATCTATGTTAGATCATCTTCCTTGTGAGCTAAGAATTGAATTGGAAATTGTGTTTATGCATTTAATCTTTACTGGTTTCTTAATTTAATTGTGTTATACTTTATTGTGGAATTGGTTTTGTTGGAATAGGAATGATGAGGAAGGACAACCAGGACCTCTAAGTTAGAGCCTCTTCCTTGCTGGCTATGCTCTTCATAGAATCATTGCACATTTAGATCAAAATTTCTATGTTTTCTTTACAATCGGTATTTTATATTTGTAATATGCAATTCCATTTGTAATATACATTTCCATTATTTTAATCTAAACAACTACTTCATACACCAGTTAAATCTAAGATCCATATACTTTAGGTGTGCTTCTAAGTTTACCAACCCGGATTGAGATTAAAACATATGCTCTAATTCACCTTCATAAATTAGATTGACATGCAAAAATAAAATTTCTAGTAATGGCTCCATTGAAGTCATATGTGCAGGACACCTGGGAAAAAAATGAAGGTAGATTCGAGAAGTATAGGAACCAAGGATGAATAGACTCTTATTGGCACACTCCAAATGAGTCAGAATAGACCCGATCAAAGCTGGTGAAACTTGACCAGTCACTAAGGAAATCTCCTAATTTAGGGGCAATTTTGTGATTTTGTGGAAACTTCCCATATTTTGTGCAACAAAGGGATGGATTCGACCCTAGTAGGTGGAATAGGAATCTCATTGGTTGTTACATTCATTTTAGTTGATTTAGTTATATTCTTAGCCTATTTAAGTACAAAAACTAAGAAACTATGGATATATTATTATGATTATTGTGACTTCTCTATTTTGAATATAATTTGAAGAACTTGCCTTCTATTTCTTGTTGTGATTGTTGTGGGATGTGGTTGCTGATCTACTGTAGTTAATAGTCTTCAAGTGTACCAAGAAAAGGTGGAAGGGTCCCCATTCTAAGCTATGTACGCTACAGTGTAATTGTTGTGCATAATTGTTAATATCTTAGATTGCTAAATATTTCCTTTACAATTTCTTATGAATATTTTCCGAGTCAGTTCATTGTATGTCATAGCCATTTATATTTTTGAAGTGATTTCATTTCAGTAATTGGTTTAAGTAAGGAAGGACAGCCCAAATATCTAAGTTATATCCTCTTCCTTGTGAGCTAAGAATTGAATTGGAAATTGTGTTTATGCACTTAATCTTTACTGATTTCTTAATTTCATTGTGTTATACTTTATGGTGGAATTGGTTTTGTTGGAATATGAATGATGAGGAAGGATAAACAGGACCTATAAGTTAGAGCCTCTTCCTTGTTGGATATGATTCACATAGAATCATTGCACACTTAGATCAAAATTTCTGTGTTTTCTTTACAATCAATATTTTAAATTTATAGTATGCATTTCCATTTGTAATATACATTTCCATTATTTTCATCTAAACAGCTACTTCTTACACTAGTTAAATCTAAGATCCATATACTTTGGGTGTGCTTCTAAGTTTACCAACCCGGATTGATATTATAAAAGATACTCTAATTCACCTCCATAAATTAGACTAACATTTTTGGCGTCATTTCTAGAGAAGCACACTTAGAAAAGAGCTAGTTAGGAAGATTGTTAAAAAAAAAAAAACCTTTTCATTGTGGTTATTCATGCTTAGACATAGAAATTAGAAAGGTAGATCCCCAAAACAAGACCCCCAACCACTAAAAAAAAGCTACTAAAAAATCCATTTGCAAAATAAGATCTACAAAATAGGATGTTAAAGAAGTCATTTAGAGAAGGAGGGTATGCCACCACAAGGATTTTCTCAAATCCTTGTCCACAATTTAGAATGGTCACTGGGGATGGATCTTCATTTCAAAAGATAGAAAATGAACAAAGCATCCATGAATAGGATTCACAAGAAGAGAACCTAGAAGCTTCTTCTAGTTATCTTTGTAAGGAGATCAATGAGTTATGGATCACATACAATAAAGTTCAAATAATAGAGCTAGAATTGAAGAATATCTAGAATATGTATTGCAAGATCCCTTGTGCATTCATGATTTTGAACAAGTTCCACAAGAAGAACATTGTGCTATGATAGTTGAGGAGAATCAAAGACTTAAATATCACACTCAAACTTGGTTTCAATTAGTCACTAGACCACAATACTCTCCATTTTTCAACATTACTTAGCATCAAATCTTTATGATCAACTAACTTTTCATGTCTAAGCATTCATTAAAGTATATTTTTCAAACTTGAATATGAGTCTACTTATGATCTTGTTACGCAAATGGATGCATTAGAAATTATCTTATACTTAAGAGAATGATTTATTTTTCTACAATAGAGTAGGATATAATAAAATCAATAAATAAATAGGTAAAATGACTTCAGAATAAGACTTTTGGTTCAAACTCTCATGAATAATTCTTCAAATCATTGTTCAATACTCATTTGGAAGGATTTTATGGCAAAATGCAGTAAGAACAATCATATTTTGGGTAACCATATAGGATCATTTTCAAAGAATGTTTTTAAACAATAATCTCTTGAAATCTAGTTTTTAAACCCATTTTGAATTTTTCAATTTGGATCACAAATATAAAAAATATGATCAAAATAAATATTAGGTCTCAAGTGAAATTTTGAGGACAGAGTTATTACAACCTTGATTCGAGGGGTCTAATGAAAACATTTTTACACAATATTCATAGGGAATATAGACATTGAATCCTAGTTTCCACTGAATCACCTCAATCCAACATCATATGAAAAATTTATGCTCAAAATACTAACTGCTTGTCGAAAACTCTGCGTGGTGACAATTTTAGTCCTTGACTGTTCATTGGCATATTTCACATTCCAAATCATCTTATTTTCAAAACCTATTTCTAAGGGAGATAGATATTCAAGTATAGTTTATGACACAATTTGAATCATCTCATTTGAAGGCCAGGTGAAAACGTTATGCCACATTTAGTGACTGCATGTCTTAAAATCAACATAGTGAAACTCTGCCTCTTAGGTATGTTCATCAACAATTTTGTGATATCAAACCTAAGGATTTTAAAAACATGTTTCTAATGGATATAAAAATATGAATCTACTTTAATATACAATTGGAATGACATCTATCCAATCTTTAATGAAAATGTTACACTCCAAATAGTGATTGTTGGTCTAGTAAACAATTCACAAGAAGCTCTATCAAACATGGTACTTCTCATCATTTTTAACATATCATTTTAAACCATTTTGAAAACCTGTTTATAATGGAAGTATCCATATGAATTAACTTCAACTTGAATTTGAAATCACTCTAATTGGACATAAAACAAATATTTTTTGAACAAAATACTGTTAGGAGGTATAGGTTGGCCACAATTCCTCAAAGGGTAAACAAATGCATTTTATTTGTATATCATATTTGGACTTGTTTTTAAAGTATTTCTTGTAATTATTTTACATATTTCTTGGAAGAATAGATAATGTACACGTCTCTTCCTCCACAATCTAATATTGTATTGCAGGCAAGTGTTCTGTTTTTGCAGGTATCGGGAAGATTTAAAGGGTGAACTCCATGGATGAATGACTTTTCAAGTCAATCTTTAAAAATTCATATATGAGAATATGAAATGCAAATATTCAAGTCAAAGAAAAGTGGAATTCACATGATGTTGAGTTCATCCAATGAAACTCAAACTCTTGAAGCTCGCCTTTAGTTACTGGCCAACAAACCTACAAGATGGATTGAGATCAAGGAAAAAGACATGAAGCCAATCATGAAAAGAAGAAGTCAAGTTCTATACCATTACAAGTCACATCCATTGCCAAAGAATAATTTCATAGGATATATTGTTCATGATGTCATCCATCATCCATATTGTATGATAAGCTCCGCGATCATGCATGTTGAAGTCCAGACATATTATCTATATATCTATCCATCTACTACTAGATCATGACTTCAACCTATCTTATTTTCATAAGCTTTCCATACATCCCTACTCCATTATACCTCAACTCCATCTATAAAAAAAGGGTCAAAAATAATAAAGGGGTTTGGTTATGAAAATCTAGGTTTCTGGTACAGTACAAACCCGAATTCATATTGGAAAACCAAGTTACTTGGCTAGTATGAATTTAAAAAAAAAAATGGTTCTAATTTATTGATGCAGGAGCATCCGGACACCTCAATGAAAAAAATTAAAGGAAAAAGACAAGTGGACGATCACGTGGACAGCCAGGCCAACCACAACTGAATTCTGTTCAAGGAACTAAATTTAGTTAAAGAATTAGTTATAACTGAATGTATGTATAAAGAACTAAACGATTCCTGAGTGAATCAAGAAGAGGAAAAAACCGAAAATCCTGTGTGAGAGAGGAAGCAAAATGTAGTCGCTGGAGAGTTTTGATTAAGGCTGAAATGCCTTAAGACTGTAATTTTAAGTTTGTGCATAATACAAATGCGTTTGTGAATTTATGTCTTTGTGTATTTCTGTTTGAATCGTTTTTCTGGTTTTCTTTTCAACTGAAAATGGAAGTGTGAATGCCACAGTATGCAGCGTTACAATAGAGTTTTGTGATTGACCTCGAGTATGCGGCATAGAGACAACCGAGCGGATGTATTGAGCGACGCCGATTCAGAAAGATGTCGATGATGTTGATGAGGGTTTCCAGAAAAGAATGGCTGCTGAGTAAATTTTTGGCGAAGATACCTTGTTTTCTGATTTTGAGCATTCGGCCGAGGAAGAAGTTGCAGGCAGCCCTGAAAAGGAGGCGGCAGTGGTGCTCGACAGCCCCACTACCACGGCTGCGACGCCACCCCAGCCCCATCGTCATGGTACTGGACGAGCGGAAGAGGCTAGCAGACAGAACACAGTTGGAGTGGGCATTGAAAGCAGCAAAGAGAAAAGCGAAAGGCATGGCTAGCCAGGATTCTCAGATGGATGCGGTCATCACTGAAGCTGTGCGCTCTCGGTCATCCTACTTCAAGAAACAATCTGATTCTTTGACCTGTGAAGGTGTTCGTCGACTCTTGGAAGATGATCCGGGACTGGAAACTTTCACGTTGGATGAGCTTGCCGAGAATGCAAGCCGATGATGTTGCGGGAGAAGATCTGAAAGCTAAGGATCTCGTAAGCAGTGATGCATTGGAAAATTCTCGAAGGAAAGGCGATGGCTTGGCGGAGAGAAGTCTCAGAATGGGGCTTCGTGGGCCCATAACCCACAGGTCCCAGGATCGAGCCGGTAACAATTCTGGAAATGAAGATCACCCGGTCTTCGTTTTCATCATTTATTTTTGTGTTTCTCACTTTCATTTTATTTTCTGCAAAATAAAGCCCTCCAATATGAATACTTGAGGACAAGTCTCAGAATAAGCAAGGGGGGAAGAAAAGAAAACAAGTGCATTTGTTTTTGCCTTGTTAAACTCAATAAGGTTAGCAACTCAAAATGCAATACATTTTCACTTCAAATCTATATGTGATCACTTTAATCAACAATTATAGAGGGACTTGAAAATGAAAAGAATTTATAGAGGGACCTGAACATAAGTAAAAGTTTACATCATAAAGGGACCTGAACATAAGGAAATTCTACTTCACAAAGGGAATTGAAACTCAAGTTAAAAATCTATCAGAAGGGACCTGTATACAAAGAGAAAACAATTAGAAGAGATATTTGAAGACCAGTTCATCTCAAAACAACTAAGGGAGATATTGGAAAGACACCTCTTTTCAAGCATCAACCAATCAAAGTGATGGAAACACTGTAAGTTACACATTTATTTTTAATGACTTTTGATTTTGAAAGAAATTCTTGAATTAAGAGACTAATTAAACCTTGGTGAATAAGAGTGTAAGCCCTTCATCCACTGCACATACCTTAATATTTTTCTTTTCACAAAATTTTACCTTACCATCTATTCAAATCAAATTCATTTTTTGCAAAAAGTCACATGTCCCTTTGCCTACAAAACAAAGTCTTTTTTGCAAAACAAGTTACATAAAAAACATGTGTTAGTGTCACAAAAATGAGAACAAATGTGTTTTAAATAAGGAGTTATAATGTTATGAAGAACTATGGAATCAAGATGCATTTACATGAGAAATTAAAAAATTACTCTATTTTTTTTTGGGTCTTGAAATGACCTTGAAATGGTCATTTCAAAAGCTATTTCAAAGAGTAATTATTACAAGGAACATATGGAGAATCATTAAGAAATGCATCATGAGAAGGAAGACATTAGACTTTGAAGAACAAGGAGATGAAATAAATCATTACATGAGGGATCTTGAGAAGATCATTGTAATCATCAAAGAAAACAATGTGAATGTAGTCTTGATGATACATTATAAAAGGCTCATTTTGATAAATGGCATAAAAACTTCATACAATGGGAATCAAGTACTTTACAAATACTTATGTATGAAAGGGTTAAGTAATGGTGATAAAAATCAAAATGCATGTAATAATAATAAGGCATATGGTAATATGCACCAAAGGCAATTATAAAAAAAATCAAATTTTTGAAAACTAAGTATGATGAAAATCGATTTTTGAAAATCAATGAGGAAACTAAGTATGATGAAAAGTGGTCATCAAAATCAACCAAGGGAGAATAGACAAGTGTCAATGTTGTCCAGTCAAAGAAATTCAAACGCTGCACCTATAGGAAACGCAATGCAGCCAAACGAAGTTCAAAACACTGCAAACTCAGTTCAAGAGTGCCATTTCATCAACGCAAAAGCTCAGAGAGGCAATGAAGGCTTAGAAAAAGAGTAGAAGGAAGCCCAGTGCTACTGATGAGAACCAGAAAGAGAAATGAAGGAGAAATAAAGGACAATGCTATGGCTAAAAAGCTCAGGTAGGAAGCGTAAAACCCATAATTGAAATCAATTTTATAAGTGCAGTCAAGGATGAAATCGATTCAAATCAAGGTGAAAATTTTTAGGGTATGCAGTGTTGAGGAAATCCTGAACAGTTTCGTGAAAAATAATGAGTTTCATTAACTAGAACTTCGAGATTGATCTGTGAGATACAAATCCTTGGAATCAAGTGAAATTCTCAGTGTTTGAGTTTGGATAGGAATGGAGGTCAGTTAAGTTGTTAAAAAAAAATAGTTGTCAGCATAGATAACAAATCCGAGTTTTAAGAGCATTGTTGGTAGCCTAAACTTGAGTTTGAGACTCTAAGTTACATCGTTGACAGTGGAAAAGATGAGCTCTAAAAGTTATGAACAAAGTGTGAGCCAAAACATAACTCAAGTTGCATTGTTGGTGAGTGAAGTCAGTGTTAAGGTTGTGAGATGTATGAGTGCTTCCAGAAATCGATTTCAGTGCTGGAGTTAAACCATTTGTGGAAAAAACAAAATGTAATTTCCAGGAGCAGAAGAATGTAAGCAACATCATCTTTTCCAGAAATCGATTTCAGTGCTGGAGTTAGATCATTGGTGGAAAAGATAAATCAAAATTTCCAAGGAGCAAAAGACTGTAAGTAACATAATTTTTCTAGAAATCGATTTCAAAAATACAGAGCCTTATCTTTGTGAATAAGTAGCAGTTACAGAGTTGGTATTTCATCCTTAAAATTCGATATTCCAGCAAGGGGTTTCTCCTCATCTTCATGGGTATTCAAAAATCAAGGGTTTCTCCTCATCTTGTAGACAACATTAAGATCAAAGTTCTGGTAAGTACACCTCTGTGTTATTAATTTTTTTTCTTCAAATACATCTACAAGCTGAATCTTTCTTCACACAACAAAATAAATTTCTCTATTATTTAAGACTGCAAACGAAGTTCTCCTCTTTAAAATAGAGTCATCGTTTTTTCCCATGAGATTATTCACTGTTGAAGGTTATTTAAATTAATACAGATACCAAAACAAGAAAGAACAGAGTCATCGAAACTTTAGTATGGGAAGAATAATTGAGTCCACATGATTTCAAATCGAAAATTGGAATAAAGAGACTATCGAGAAGCTCTATCAAGTAGGCTTATTAGAGTTTCTTAGGAGATTTAATGGGTATAGTGCAAAAGTGATAGAGATGTTTGTATCTAACTATGGTAATGAGGAAACCATGGTAGGAGGAATTCTTGTTCCAATCACACCAAATTACCTTTCTTAAGCCACAAATCTATCAAGGACAAGGGAGGAATATTATAAAGGGAAACAATTTAATGAGAATGGATGGAACTACTTTTTAGAAAAGAAAAGGAAAGGAACATTTGACAAAACCAAAGTGTTTCCAAGGGAATGGTTGAGAAAACCATGGGAAGAACTAGTTCTTATTATTCAAAAATAATTTACTTGTGATGGGAAGTATAGCATAGTACATCTATATCATATCAAATTCCTCTAGCATATAAAATGTCACTGTAAATTAAACCTCCCTTATTTCTTTTCTAGAAGTTTAGTGAAAATGGTTGAAGGAGTGAAAAGAAAAACTGGAAGCAAGGAAACTAGCTACTTCCATCAAGGATTAATAAAAATCCTTATTGAATATCAGTTGAAAAATAGAGGAGAGACATGGGAAAACTTCTTAGATAAGAATCATTTTGTAGAATTTAAGAAGGAACATGAGCTAGTTGGAAATGAGGAAGCACTTGAGCAGTTACATCTTTCTAGAGATGTCATGCATTCACCATTATACCCAAGAACCAGATCTAAGAAAAATCAAGAGGGCATAAGCATAGAGAAAGAAAGATCTTTCATATCTTTCCCAAAGAATTCAAAGAAAAATATGATCAAGGAATCTTCTAAGGAAGACCAAGACATTGAGGAAGAAATTCTGGAAGAGATACCTCTTGACATACCTCAACAACCACACCAAGAACTTATTGAGAGGTTAGAAAGAGAAGCACAAGAAAAACTTAGGGAGTTGGAAAAATATTCTTGGATTGAGGGATCAACATCCTACTCATCACATGCAAAGAAGATAAAAGGGATTTCCGAATAGGTTCATGGTGAACCATCGGAAAGTCATAAAGAAGAAAATGTCAAAAAGATGGAGGAATTAGCCACAAAGCTCAAGGTAACTAAAATTATGGAAATACATCTCAAGAAAGAAAATGAAATGTACAAGGAGAAAAATAACAAGGTTGTTAAAGAAAACAAGAGGTTGAAGAAGAAACTGAAGAAATTAGAAACAAAAAATATCCTCATTTCAAAACAGGCATACATGGGGCTAAAAGAGAAAAAACAATGGCAGTACAAATATGAAAAGCAGAAAGTGAAGAGTGCAATCTACAAAGAAAAGGAAAGAGAGAAAGAAGGTATTGGCATCCTTTTACAAGCATCTCAGATAGAGGCTTCTACATCAGGAGGTAGGTCCACAGGTAGAACATCAGGGAGATCAACATGCAGAGGCAGGAGATCCAAAAGACAAAGACAAGCATGAGGACATGCTTGTAGATTAGCAAGGGGGAGATGTTGGCCCCTAATTTTGACCTTTTTCACCATGCACATTCCACAATTATATCATCCCTTACCTCCATATCATGATCATATTTGTCATATTTTGGCCTCTTTTTTCACGTTAAGGTAAAATAATTATGTCTTTTAATTTTTAGATTTTTTAGTAAAAATTGAGCATTAAAAATTATTTTTGGCAGAAATAAAATTTCCCATAGTGGCTCCATTGAAGTTGCATGTGCAGGACCCATGGGCACAAAATGAAGATAGATTAGAAAAGTACAAGAACCAAGGATGAACAAACTCCCATTGACACACTCCAAATGAGTTAGAACAAGACTGGTCAAAGCTGGTCAAACTTGACTAGTCACTTAGGAAATCCCCTGATTTAGGGGCAATTTTGTGATTTTGTGGAAACTTTCCATATTTTGTGCAACAAAGGGATGGATTCAACACTAGTAGGTGGAATAGGACTCTCATTGGTTTTTACATTCATTTTAGCTTATTTAGTTACATTCTTAGCCTATTTAAGCACACCAACTAAGCAACTATGGATATATTATTATGATCATTGTGACTTCTCTATTTTTGAATATAATTTGAAGAACTTGCCTTCTATTTCTTGTTGTGATTGTTGTGGGATGTGATTTATGATCTACTATAGCTGATAGTCTTCAAGTGTACCAAGAAAAGGTGGAAGGTCCCCCATTCTAAGCTAAGTACACTACATTGTAATTGTTGTGCATATTTGTTAATATCTTAGATTGCTGAATATTTCCTTTACAATTTCTTGTGAATATTTTCTAAGTCAATTCATTGTATGTCATAGCCATTTATATTTTTTAAGTGATTTCCTTTCAATAATTAGTTTAAGTAAGGAAGGAAAATCCATGCATCTAAGTTAGATCCTCTTCCTTGTGAGCTAAGAATTGAATTCGAAATTGTGTTTATGCATTTAATATTTACTGCTTTCTTAATTTAATTGTGTTATAATTTATGGTGGAATTGGTTTTGTTAGAAAAGGAATGATGAGGAAGGACAACCAGGAACTCTAAGATAAAGCCTCTTCCTTGTTGTCTATGGTCCATATAGAATCATTGAAATAATTTCTATGCTTTCTTTACAATCAATATTTTATATTTGTAATATGCATTTCCATTTGTAATATACATTTCCAATATTTTCATCTAAACAAGTACTTCCTACACATGTTAAATCTAAGATCCATATACTTTGGGCGTGCTTCTAATTTTACCAACTTGGATTGATATTAAAATAGATGCTCTAATTCACCTCCATAAATTAGACTGACACATGAGGTTTTGGGAGCGGCCATCTTGGAGAGATGGTAGATAGGTATCGACTGTAGAAATGCTTTTAGAATAACTATCCTGCCGGCCAAGTTGAGGGCTCTAAAATCCCAACTGCTGAGTTTCGTTTGGATCTTTTGGAGAAGGTATTTTGAACAAGAAGTCTTTAAGGAATTAAACACCAGAGGCATTCCGAAATATTTGATAGGAAATGAGCCAATTCCAAAGGCAAGCAACTTAGCAAGGAAGGTTTGAATATTCACAAGGGTATTAAAGAAGAAGATGCTAGATTTCTCATTATTAACCAAGGTGCTTGAAGCTCTCATAAATTCATGCATATTATATTTGATATTTCTTACTTTCCTCAGAGAAACTTGACAGAATAGCATGATGTCATCCGCAAATAGCTGGTGGGTAATGAGAAGATCATTGCCCCAAGGACGAAGACCCTTGATTTGGGAGGAAATAACAATCATTCTCAGATATCTACCCAGTTCTTCAGCTGCTAGGATGAATAGAAAAGAAGAGACCGGATCACCCTATCTTAAGCCTCGGGAAGGATTGAAAGTTTTAGTGGGAGATCCATTGAGCAAGATAGAAAATATTGGAGATGAGATAAGGGAGAAGATGCAATTCAACCAACATTGGTCAAAACCAAAATATTTAAGAATACTAATAAGGTAATACCAACTTAAGTGATCATAAGCTTTAGATAAATCCATCTTGATCATCATGCCCAGGGTTTTAAGCTGCTTCAAGGAGTGAATAATTTCTTGTGAGGTGATGATACCATCAAGGATTTTTCAGCCTTCCACAAAACTAGTTTGTTCAGGAGAGGTAAGAGTATGAAGGAGGGGCTTAAGATGCTTGACTATAACAGTGGATATGATCTTATAAATAAAATTACACAAGGAAATAGGCTTAAAACCTGAGGGATCTTCAGATTTAGTAGTTTTGGGGATTAAAGAAATGAATATGGAGTTGAATCCAAGACTTACCCTTTTATTTAGACAAGATTCCTCCACCACTTCAAGTATATATTACCCAATAAAGTGCCATGTGGCTTAGTAGAAGTCTGCCTTGAATCCATCTCGATCTGGTGTTTTATTTTTGGCCATTCCCTTGACAACATCCTCTATTTCCTCCAGAGTAACAACAAACAAGAGGGCATTATTATGATCTCTAGAAATGAGTTGTGGAATGTGTCAAGTGATCCTTTGAATAACTTCCGATCTATCCTAGGGAGGTTCAGAAAGAAGGGACTGGAAGTGAATTACTACCAGGTTTTCTATCTCTTCACGATGAACCAATCTGTTTCCCGAATCATCCTTAAAGGAGAATATTCAATTGTGTTGTCGATGCTGGATCATGGATTTGTGGAAAAATCAAGTGTTTCTCTCACCTTCCCTAAGCCATTGTATTATGGATTTCTGTTTCCACAGAATTTCCTCTTTTTTTCTTCTTCAAGTTGGTTCACCAACTGTTCTTTTTCCTCAACCAAGCTTTGAGATCTTCCGTTAGTGATTATATTTTGTTGGATGTCCTACATTCTGTCTTGGAGTTGTTTATGATCTTTCATGATGTTGCCAAACTCCTCCTCGTTCCAATGCTTAATCTGAGTTTTAATGTCTTTTAAATTTAGTTGGAATGTGTGCATGTGGTTTTTGCCTTGAGTTGTGCTCCCTTTCCACCAACTTTCTACTTTTTGCATAAACAAAGGGTCCCTTAGCTAGAAAGATTTGAAGTGGAAGGGGCAATTCTTGGGTGTTATTTTCAGATCAATATCCATCCTGATCGGCCAATGGTTTGATTCCATGCACGAGAGTATGGAGGCTTCAAGAAAAATATCTCTACTAATCATTTGTTCATAAACCAGAAATCTATCAAGGTGTGATGCTACTTGATGTGGATCCCCACGTTGATTGTTGTAGGTATACATACCAATATTTGTTGGCATATCCACTAGTTGCAGCTCCATGATTGTGTCTTGAAACGCTTCCATCTCAACATCTATACGACAAAGTCCTCCCTTCTTCTCTTCTAGTGGATTGGGTTGAAATGCCCTCCAAGAATCCAAAGCTCCTCTTAGTATAAATTTCTTAGTTTTCCTATATTCTGTAGGAAAACCCCTTTTTCTCCTGGAATGTTAGGCCCATATACCCCCTGTCAGTAGAGCCCAATCATGGGTACCAATGTGTCGGAATTTTCCTAAGAGAATTTGAGGAATGCTGACCCAATCCTCAAATATGATCTCTGTAGGATTCCATAGGATAACGAGCCCCCCTATACTACCTTTGGAATCTCGAGCTACCACCTCGTACTGAGGTTTAAAACTCCTAATAATTTCCTTTAGTCTACTTTTCGAGATTTTTGTTTCTTGGATAATCATAATGCTTGATTTGTCTCTTTTGAGCCTGTCTTTCAAATACCATTGCTTGCCTCTACTGTTGAGGCCTCTCACATTCTAGGAGGTAATAATCATTGAGAAGGCTTATTGATTTGGTGGAAAACCGCTAACAGTGACACCACCCTTCCCGAGTTGACTAGTATATCTCCCATCATCTGTATGGATTCTTGCAAATTCTTTCGGCCCCTCTTCTTGCCTCCTTTTCTAGATGTATTTAGGTCTAAGCCCTGGCCTTGTTGAGATCCTAAGTGATCTGGTTGATCCAAAGATATTGACCCTTACTTAGCTTGATACTGTTGAAAAGTTTCTCGGTACAGTTTCTTTTGATACTCAGGGATGAATAATTCATCCATATGTCACCATTCATTCAACAATCTTCTCATGATTTGTTCTTCTATGCTGAGTTCCTCCTTTCTATCATTTATCTCCATATTAACTTGATCCTTATGTGGTACTAGTGCTTCGTTTTCTTGCAGTTCATCCTCAAATTTCCTCTTTGGTTTGTTTCCACCCTTTGGTGGGGATTTAGGGTTTTCTTTGTTGGCTGGGTCTCCGGGTTCACTGGAGTTCTCACCTTCCTCCATCAAGATTTCATAGCGATTGGTGTTGTTCGGTCCTTTTCTTGGTTGTGGTTAAGAAGAGACAGGGGGGACTTCACATTATGATTTTTTTTTGTACTTCCTAAAAACCCTCCGAATCTTCTTGGGGATTGGTAGAATCTTTGGCAATTTGCAGCTCCATTGATTCAGTTTTATTTAGAGGACAATCTCGGTACAGGTGACCATATTTAGGGCATCTCCTACACCAGAATGGAACATGCTCGTAATTCAGAGGCTAATGCCATATCTCATCTTGATACTCTAACTCAATGAATTCCAGTAGGGGCTCAATTATGTTCATATACACATAAATCTGGGCATATGAAGTATACTGTGCTCGCCTTGTTGATTCAACTACCTTGACAAAACTCCCTATAGAGTTTCCTATCCCTTTTAATATTTCTAGATACCAAAAATTGTTAGGGAGA
The DNA here is from genome assembly GCA_031772625.1 of Pinus tabuliformis. Classification (NCBI taxonomy): domain Eukaryota; kingdom Viridiplantae; phylum Streptophyta; class Pinopsida; order Pinales; family Pinaceae; genus Pinus; species Pinus tabuliformis. The sequence continues at coordinate 11,129,861 of CM062816.1, forward strand.
GAAAATAATCAGACCCATACTAGGGCAGCCATGAATTTCTCTTGGTCTAGATTGTAGCATTCTTCCCAATGGTGCATGAAGAGCACAACATTGTAGAAGAAATAGGGTCCATTATCAAAAACCCTCTCCTTGTCCTCAAGATTGGTAAAAATCACTTTAAAGAAACCCTGAGCCCCCAACTTCAGATCTATATGCCCTTTTGGCTGCCATTTTAATTGGATCCATTTGACCATATCACGTTCTGAGGGCCAAATTTTGATAAAATTAGAGATCAATGCATGATATTTCATGAATTTACGATAATTCTCCAGTTTGTTGCTGGGAATTACAAATCAAGGTTTTTTTAACTACACTTGGTAGACATTGTCCCCTTATTCTGGTCTTCCATTGTGCGGCCAGTACTGGGGTGCCTTTGGATCCTCCTTCAAATCCGCTGGATGTCACAGCCACTCCTTGAGAAATTGATTCGCCTGCTATGATGCTATGGTAGGAGAGGATCTCTCCCCTCTCGACTTACATGTTGATGTTGCTTGTCATAATTCCAGCAGAGGGGAAAAAAACGTTAGAGTTTGGGAAGATAACACTTGTGAAGATGATTTAGTAGGTCGAAACCCTAACTGAGCACATCTCAACTTTGTAATTTTTTTTTTGTAAGCTTGGTAAAATCCTTTAAATTTAAAAAGAGATAGATGTAAATATTTTGGAGAGAAAAGAAGAAAACTATTTTTGTAATTGTATTTTTGGCTTATCTCCTTATAGGTCTAGTCAAATTTCAAGTGTACACACTTATTGGGTGGAGAATTACATTCCACATCCAACGAGTACCCATTATGCATACTTATGAGAAGACCCACATTGATAAAAAATGAAGATACATTAACACACTTTTATAATGTACCTTCAACTTTTATTAATGTGGATCTTCTTAGAAGTATGTACAATGTGAACGCGTTGGATATGAGATATAATTCCACACCCAACAAGTGTCTACACTTGAAATTTGGCTAAACCTATAAGGAGATAACCCAAAAATACAAATAAAAAAAACAATTTTCTTCTTTTCCCTCCAAAATTCATAACTCTTATTTTATTATTTTAACTATTATTTTATCATTTTTCCTTAGGAGATCATTTCTAGTGTTGGGTTGTGTTATATTCTTTCCACGACTAGCCCACGTAGTTAACCGGGGGGTTAGAAGGGGGGTGGATCCCCCCTTCATTGCTCCGATTGCGTAGCGGGGGGAGTCACGGGGGGTTTGAGGGGTGCAGGTAACCCCACTCTATGGGGTCCGGGGCAGCGCCTCGAAAAATTTTGGTTTTGGACCCTATATTAGGTTGGGCGGACCTACCAATGATTTGTGCATGATTTTCGCACATAGTTTTGGACGCGATGGTTTTCGGTCCATGGTTTTGGATGCGATGGTTTTCGGTCCATGGCATTGGATGCTTCGACATGTATAAATATGTATTGTAAACATTGAAAGGAATATAATGAAAAATCAAGCTGGTAGTCCAGGTTTTGGGATCCAGGGGAAAATCTCTGTGTAGATGTGTTTTATGTGTTATGCTCTCGCATTGTTTATTTTTTGTGTTCTATAATTCGTATGCAAGTAATTTATGTACGGGGTTAAAACCTACATTTGGTATCAGATCTCCTTTGGCTTCAAGGGGACGCCTTTGTTGCTAAGGGGTTTCACTTGGGCCTGTGGTAGATCGTGTTCAGTGGGAGATCTGCGGGATCTATTCTGGTGGTGAAAGAAGATGGCGAGTAGTGGAAAGATAGAGATCGAGAAGTTTAATGGTCAGAGTTTTGAATTGTGGAAACTCAAGATGGAGGATCTGTTGGTGGATAAAGATCAGTGGATCATGGTAGATCTGGGTACTAAACCAACGGGAGTGTCTGATGAAGAATGGAAGAAGTTGGATCGGATGGCAAAGAGAACAATACAATTGTGTGTCTTAGATTCAGTATTGCTGAATGTATTAGGGGAAGCTACGACGAAGGCTTTGTGGGACAAGTTAGGGACTTTGTACCAATCTAAGTCTCTGGTGAATAAATTGTTCCTACAAAAAAAACTGTATAACCTGAGTGTTATCACTGAAAATGCTGTTGCCAAATTTTTTTAGCCTAGCTTAAAGACAGGGTGTTTTCGCAGCGCCTGAATTCTTTTTTAGCAGTTTCGCAGCGCTACATGTTTAGGTGTTTTCGTAGCATGCTACGAAATTGGGGATTTGTTCGAGTTTTCAGTAGAGGTTAAAATCCTAGCAGGGCTGTTGATCCAAAATGGCCAATGGAAGGATTCATTGAGTTCAACCAAGTTATGTGTAAGGAATGGAAATGAGCTGCCCTTCTGTATCACTCATGTTCCAAGTTGGCGGTAATGCAACATGTCATAATATGGGTGCTTGCAAAGAGACGGTTGACAGTTGTATAAGCGAAAGTTGCGGTGGTTATGAGGTGGACATAATGCACTTTCAATAGGAACCGCAATTCCAGGTCGTTTGTCTGGCACCAACATAAGTGATAATACAAATGGCGCTGGAGGAAATAGGTTTGCCCATTTGGTTAATCTATATGCATCCACATAGTCGGTGTCTTGATGGATTGGATCCTCTTTGTGGCAGAGTCTAAAGATATTTTTGATCAGAAGGCAAGTGATAGAGATTGGATTGATGTGCAACTTCGGTGGGGAGATTATGATTCTCATGACCTTGAACGGGAGCGTATAGGAAAGGGCCTGCAACTTTATTCTTCGGAACCAACAGAACCGTATTTGTCATCTCAAAATTGTGTACAATAATAATGGGTATTTGTTACAGTCAATATGTTCAGTTGATGCAGAGTGTGATAAGGTATTGATTGTATTTCTATTCCGAACCGTGGGTATCAGAGAAAACGCAGAACTAGGTATCAGAGGTAGCCAAGAAGGTAATAGCAGTCGAGTTGGATCCTCGTATGGTGCTGGAATTGCAGTGCAGGGTACAAGGCACAAGCAGTGCCATTCGGCTGCAGGTCATTCAAGGAGATGTTCTCAAATGTGAACTGCCTTATTTCGATGTGTGTGTGTAGCAAATATTCCTTATCAGATATCTTCTCCGCTTACATTTAAATTGTTATCACACAGACCAATTTTAGATGTGCCGTTATCATGTTCCAAAGAGAGTTTGCTATGAGACTTGTTGCAAATCCAGGAGATAATTTGTATTGCCGGCTTTGAGTGAATACTCAATTGCTAGCTCGTGTTTCACATCTCTTGAAAGTTGGCAAGAACAATTTCAGGCCTCCTCCAAAAGTTGACTCCTCGGTTGTACGTATTGAACCCTGTAATCCTCTTCCTCCAATTAGTTTCAAGGAATGGGATGGCATGGTTCGCCTCTGTTTTAATTGTAAAAATAAGACTTTAGGGGCGATCTTTAGGCAAAAGGCTATCTTATCACTACTGAAAAAGAACTTCAAGACATTTCAAGCATTGCAAGAAGCATGTCAGAAGACAAATGAGTCTGAGAACAATTCCAGAAGATATGGATATTCTCGATGAAAAATTGCTTGAGAATATTGATGATACAACTGTCAAAGGTTTGAATGGATACAGAGTTACCGCACGGATCCTTCAGCTAGTACCCAAGATTGAGAACTTCCGTTCCACCCTGAGATGTATCAAGTTTTGGGCAAAGAGGAGAGGAATATATTCACATACTTTCGGGTTTCTTGGAGGAATACACTGGGCTGTGCTTGTTGCACGGGTTTGCCAAATGTTTCCAAATGCCACCGTCAGTATGCTGGTTTCAAGATTCTTTTGGATATATGCACATTGGCAGTGGCCAACTCCAGTGACATTGGTGGAGACCCAGCCTGATTATTTTGATGGATCAGATAGACATCACCATATGCCAATTATCATACCAGTGTACCCCTATAGTCACTTCAGTTACAATGTTACAAAAAGCACCCTACAAAAACTCAAGTCAGAATTTTCACGTGGCTGGGATGCAATAATGAAAATGGAGTTAAATTGGAGCACTTTGCCAAACAGTGGTGACTGGAATGTACTCTTTGAACGGTTTCCTTTCTGCTCTAGTTATGATTTTTTCATTCAAATCCATGTTACAGCTTCAGATGAAGATGATTTTCAGAGTTGGAGAGGGTGGTTTGAATCACGTTTCTGTCATCTTCTCTTGAAGTTTGAAAAGCTTCCAGCATACTGTGATCCAAATCCATACCCATATTTTGACAAGAATCTAAAGGAAGCCACCAACAGGGTAGTTTTTCCATAATGACCAATAGCAACAGCTGCAACCAGTGGGTTTGTCTACGATGGCAGTATCTTTCAAATGGTGAACCGTGAAGCCTAGCAAACACCAGCACTTAAAGGAACACAGTGATACATGTCAAAAGGAGCAGAATGGATGTCTGGAAAATACACAGGGTGAAATGTTAGAAGGTTCTACTTCTACTAATGAATTTCCTGTTGGTCCACTAGATTCTGGTAAAATTGTCACTACCTGCGGTAATGGTAAACCGATCAGTACACAAGCAAAGGTTACAGCAAGAAATGCAGAGCTATTTGTTATTACAGCAGAAATTGAAGGATGACAATGAACTTTGTTTTAACCTCTTATGTCAGCAGCTATTAAATTTTGTGAGGAGTTTAGAGGAAGACTGTGTTTTTTTAAATCACACAGCAGTTTCGTAGCGCGCTACAAAACTGCTGTAGGTGATGTTTTCAATGCAGAATAAACAGTTTGACCGGGAATGTTAGAAGAGAGACACCTGTACATCAATACAGCCTACAGCTCATCTGGAGACATGGTGTTTGGTAGCAGCGTTCCATACTTTGAGTTATTAAAGAGTTGGGAACATGCTGCTACATTTTCGGAGGATGGTAGGAGACAGAGACCGTAAAAACAGAGCACATCTTTTGGTCAATTAATGAGCCATCAGCGCTTTCAAGCATCCAAGGTTAGCTTGTTTATTGCATCTTTAGCTCAGCCATCTCAGCCTAACTGAAGGAGGACAGCTGTCAAGGATCCAAGAAGAATCATGTTACGAGGAGAATGGAATTAGTGTTTTAGTTTGATTAGGACTCTATGTATTTACAGCGCAATACCTTTTGTATTTAATAAGTTTGTTTAAATAGATAAGGATAGTTAATAGGAACCTTCGATGCTCCCCTCATGCTGGAGGAGGTAGCTCGAGGTTGTAAAGTTTGTTTTCCTATATATAGTGAAAACTCTGATGTAATAGAGGTTGGAGATTTATGAAAAAACAGAGTTTTTATCAGCTTATGTAAAAAGACTCTTTGACAGTAATATAAGGATTACTTTTTCTTCCCAAGATTCATCATGTGTTCAATGCTTAGAATATGTGTGGTTTTGTCATTATCCTTTATATATTTTACAACTCACTAAATATGCAATCACTCTGAATTCACCTAGTGCTCAGACTTCCTGTGTATATTTATGAGTTGAGGTTCTTTTTGAGAGATGTTTTGAGTGTTAAACATTATATGCCTTGTGATCCGGATTTAAGCAGGAACGCAACAAATTACAGAGATAACCATATACACAAAGATGCAGCGGAAATAATACTTCATTTCATTAATGGAAAATACTGACATATGCTTACAAACAGAAATGGCAATAAACTAGCTAGGGCGATGGTAGCTTATCTCTGAGAAGAGATGTGATGGCTACATGCCTCTGAACTGTATTACAATGAGGCTCGAAGGCCTATTTATTGTTGAGAAACAATGGAAAACCCTTCACATACCGAAACCTAACCCTAGAAGATGAAACGCCAAATTGTGGGCCCCGTTTGGGTAAATTGGTACATCAATTTCCCGGGGTCGTAACTTTGGCATACGATCTCCGTTTGACGCGTACGATAGCTCGTTAGAAAGATCTATCCGAGTACTACCACTTTGGGAGGCAACAATAAGGCTCGGTCGCCCCAGAATTCCAAAAAAACGTCGTTTAGGGCCTCAAAATGGCTCCGGAAGTTCAGGACCCGAAAAACTGCTAAAAATAGTAAACTGTGCTACAATTAAGGAAACTGAAAATGCTGAGAAAGACAATGGTGGGGGTCCAGGTGGACCTGGCAGGTGGCCACCAATATCCACCTGGATCATTCCTCCCCCCTTAGGAAGCAATGGTCCCCATTGCATTGAGCTCCTCCATGAGATGAGGAAACCTCTGCTGAACTTGTTCCCTGGTGAGCCACTTGCCCTGCTGAAGGAGTTGGCCTGCTTTGACAACTCGATACAGTTGGATATGCTGTTGGCGAGTGTTCTTGATCTGTGTGTCCATGATCCGATCAGTTGCAGCTTGTTCCATGCAATCTGGATTTAATTCTGTGGGTTTGAGCTGTTCTGCAATGTCGGATGTGTCTAGCAATGGTGGAAAGTATGGCCGAAGGCGGTCCACATTGAACACTGGGTGCAGGCCAAGGAATGGGGGAATGCTGAGCTCAAATGCATTGTCTCCCATAGCCTTAGTAATGGTGTAAGGACCATATCGAAGTGGTCTCAATTTCCGATAGGCTCCAGTAAGGCGTTCCTTTTGCAAATGCAACCAGACTTTGTCGCCCACCTGAAACTTGTGTGGCACCCGGTGTTGATCATGTCGCTGCTTGTACTTGGCATTTGATTTCTCAAGAATGTCATGGACCTGCTGGCGAATATGTTGGATGCGCTCAATGAAGCTGGTGGCCTTATCTGTTTCGGACTGGACATGAGCTGAATTCATGTGAGTAGCTGCAAGTGGCATGGCCACATCAATGGGGCATAGTGGCTGGAATCCTAAACCCACCTGAAAGGGGCTATGGCCAGTGGAGCTGTGAAGAGCTCGGTTGTAGCTGTGCTGAACATAGGGGAGGCTCTCGTCCCATGTGCGTGGATGCTTTGAGTTATACATGCGCAGAATGTGCACAATCATCCTGTTGACAACCTCTGTCTGGCCATCAGTTTGAGGATGGAAGGCTGTGGACTTCGTGAGTTTGGTGTCCAGCATTGACCAGAGACTGGACCAAAATGTGCTGAGAAACCGACTGTCCCGATCTGAGATGATAGACTGTGGGATCCCAAAGTGCACCCACACTCGTTCAAAGAAGAGTTTAGCAGTGGCTTCTGCTGTGATATTCTTCTTGCAGGCCATCATAATGGCCATCTTTGAGAACCTGTCGACGACCACAAAAACACAGTCATTTCCATGCTTAGTGGAAGGAAGGCCTGACATGTAATCCATGGAGATGGATTCCCAAGGTCGACTAGGGGTAGGCAACGGGGTATAGAGGCCTTGCTTCTTAATGGTCGGTTTGGCAATGGCACAGGCAGTACATGATCGGATGTACTTCCCAACATCCTGTCGAAGATTCGGCCAATAGAAATAGTTTTGCAGTACTGCCACTGTTTTCTCGACCCCGAAATGCCCAGCAGCCCGACTGTAGTGTGCTTCCCAAATCATCTTGGCACGCTCGCTTGAAGGAACACAAAGGTGACCGAGGTGGCATAATAGGGCATCCTGGAGGTGAAAATCTGCAACCTGCCGACCCTCCAAGAGTGTCTGGTATGTGTGGCCGAATTCTGGGTCGCTTTTGTAGAGAAGTGGCCAATCAGAAGTCTCGTGCCCGCAAGAGTTGAGCACGGTGGTTAGCGCCATGATCGGTGGTCGACTGAGGCAATCTGCAACATTATTGGTGCTGCCCTTTTTATACTTGATATTCAAGTGAAACTGTTGCAGGTATGTAGACCACTTCTGATGGCGATCATTCTGCAATTTCCCTTGGGTCTGTATGAATTGCAGAGGTCGGTGGTCTGTGTGGATGACCGTTTCCTTCCCCAAAATGTAATGCTTCCATTGTCGGCAGGCCTGTACAATGGAATACATCTCTTTATCATAAGTGGGGTACTTCCGGACTGTGTCTGAAAGTGTTTCACTGTGATATGCCACTGGATGTCCATGTTGAGTAAGGACTGCCCCAATAGCATAGTCAGAGGCATCTGTCTCGACCTCAAATGGTTGTTGTAAATCTGGTAACGCGAGCACTGGTGCCGTGCAGAGGCGATCCTTCAACTCCCTGAATGCCTTCTGTTGAGATTCAGACCAAAAGAATTTTGCTTTCGCCCCGCCCTTGGTGACTTGACTCAAGGGCCAAGAAATATGAGAAAATCCCAACACAAACCTGCGGTAGAAGTTGGCAAGACCTAGAAAGCTGCGGAGCTCTGTTAGAGTGGTTGGAGAGGGCCAATCCCGAATGACTTGGACCTTGGCTGGATCGACATGCACCCCCTGTTCATCAATGATGTATCCCAGATACTGAACCTCGGTCATGCCAAAAGTGCATTTCTCCAAATTGGCACATAGCTTGTGTTGCCGCAGTGTTTGGAGAACCTGTCGGATGTGGTGGAGGTGCTCTTCCCAACTCTGGCTGAAGATCAGAATGTCATCCAAGTATACTACTACAAAGGAGTTGGTGAATGGCCGCAAGATGTCATCCATTAGCCTCATAAAGGTTGCAGGAGCATTCGTCAATCCGAAAGGCATGACCAACCATTCGAAGAGGCCCTCCTTGGATTTGAAGGCAGTCTTCCACACATCTGAGGGTTCAATTGGTACCTGGTGATATCCTGACTTCAGATCGATCTTGCTGAAATATTTCGCCCCCTTTAGTTGGTCTAGGAGGTCATCAATCCGCGGGATCGGGTACCTATTACGGACAGTGATCTTGTTCAGCGCCCGATAGTCAATACAGAGTCTCCACGTCCCATCCTTCTTCTGTACCAACACTATCGGGCTCCCACAGGGCGAAGAACTCGGACGGATGTGACCTTTCTGCAGGAGCTCCTGAATCTGCCTCTTGATTTCATTGTTCTCCAGAACGGAGCGCCGATAAATTGGTCCATTGGGTAGCGGCGCACCTGGGGTCAGATCAATGGAGTGCTTGACTTGACAGTGCAGAGGAACCCCTGCCGGGGAGGTGAAGATGTCTTTGTACTCCTCCACAATCTTGTCCATTTGTAGCTGCCGTGCAGAGGGACCTCGTTTGGAGGCCGCGGCCACTGTCTTCTTCTTCCCTTGAGGGCGTATCATCAGGAAAACAAATTTCCTGGTTTTGGAAATGATCTTACTGCATTGTTTTGCAGTAATCAAAGAGATGGCGGCAGGTGGTGGTACCTCTGGTATCCTGAACAACTTATTTCCCAATGTAATAATAACAGCACGGGGCCTTGATTCATACACAGCATGTCGCTTCCACAAGTATGGTTGTCCTAGTAATACATCACAAACTTCAAGGGGAGCAATGTCACACAATACCTCATCCGTGAAGGGCTTGATGTTGTATGGAAGGCGACACTGCTGGCTCACGCGAAGATCTCGCCCTTGGTAAAGCCACCCAATGGTGTATGGTTGTGGATGTGCTGTGGTCGGTAAGCCCAACCGCTTCACGACCTCTGCCGAAATGAGGTTCTTTTGACTCCCGCTATCAACAATGAACTGTATCGGGGAGCCCTTGACCCACATCTGGGAGTGGAAGAGACGCTCCTCCTCCTCTGGATCTTCGGGTTCATTTTTCTGGATCTTTGCGGTAGCAACAGTGGCGCTGGGATCCGCATCAATGATCTGCTTCCCTTTTTCATACCCCTTATCGGGTTCTGACTCAGAGTCGGAACATGCATCTGATTCTGAAACCTTTAGCTCAGCCACCAGTGACTGTTTGGCCCGACACTCACTTGTGTTGTGAGTGGAGCTCTTATGGAACTCGCACCATTTTCCAGTGTCCTTTCTCGGCTTCGCGGCGTTGCTCTTTGCTTGCAGCTTCGGCTGGTTGTCTTGGGCTGTCCCGCCTTGGCTTTGTCCTTTGTTCTGTGGTTTAGGGGCACCTTTCCCCTGCTTTGGATTCGCAGATCCAAAGTCTCGCTTCTTTTGTTTAAACTTCTGCTCGACTTTGACGGCATACCGGTATGCTGCGCCGAGCGAGGGGATGTTTAGGAACTGTATTTCTTCCTGGATGTACTTGTGCAGGCAGCCACGGTATTTGAGTATCAAATGTTGCTCCGAATCCTTGATACCCAACTTTGTGCGAAGGGTATGGAAAAGATTGGTGAACTCCGGCACATCTTGGTCCCTTCCCTGCCGCAGCGTGGTCCACTTTATGTATTCATCCTCATAGCTTCCGACAGGGTAGTACTGCTCCTTGATGGCATCCCGGAACGAATCCCAGGTGGGTGCGGCTGAAAATAGTGAGCCAGTACTTTCATCCTTCTGCTCGCAGTAGGTTTCCCACCAGTCCTTGACGTGGGGGGCTGCTTTGAGAAGAGCAAAAACAATCTTTTCCCGACTCGAAAATTCATGAACAGAAAAATAACCCTCTAGCAGATTTAACCATTTATCTACGGCATCGGCGTCTATCTGACCCTCGAATATGGGGATTTCAAAATTAACTTGTACCTTAAAGGGTGTGGCGTTTCCAGAGGAGCTGCTGGAAGCCGATGCGCCGCTTCTGGGTAGCCGCTGAAGGATCTGCGCAAAGCTGTCCATCATCGCGTTCCGTTGTCGCTCGAGCGCTTCTTCGAGCAAGATTTTGATGGGATCTCCTGCCCCCTCGTCTTTCTTCTCGTCCGCCATGGGAGGCCGTCGGGATTTGCGAGGCTGGTCTTGCAAAGGTTCAACCAGTTCAAGCCCTAACTCCTTATATCCCGACCTTGTTGGGGACATGCAAAGAAAAACAGAGAAAAAGCAGACCGCTCTGATACCACTGATCCGGATTTAAACAGGAACGCAACAAATTACAGAGATAACCATATACACAAAGATGCAGCGGAAATAATACTTCATTTCATTAATGGAAAATACTGACATATGCTTACAAACAGAAATGGCAATAAACTAGCTAGGGCGATGGTAGCTTATCTCTGAGAAGAGATGTGATGGCTACATGCCTCTGAACTGTATTACAATGAGGCTCGAAGGCCTATTTATTGTTGAGAAACAATGGAAAACCCTTCACATACCGAAACCTAACCCTAGAAGATGAAACGCCAAATTGTGGGCCCCGTTTGGGTAAATTGGTACATCAATTTCCCGGGGTCGTAACTTTGGCATACGATCTCCGTTTGACGCGTACGATAGCTCGTTAGAAAGATCTATCCGAGTACTACCACTTTGGGAGGCAACAATAAGGCTCGGTCGCCCCAGAATTCCAAAAAAACGTCGTTTAGGGCCTCAAAACGGCTCCGGAAGTTCAGGACCCGAAAAACTGCTAAAAATAGTAAACTGTGCTACAATTAAGGAAACTGAAAATGCTGAGAAAGACAATGGTGGGGGTCCAGGTGGACCTGGCAGGTGGCCACCAATATCCACCTGGATCATTCCTCCCCCCTTAGGAAGCAATGGTCCCCATTGCGTTGAGCTCCTCCATGAGATGAGGAAACCTCTGCTGAACTTGTTCCCTGGTGAGCCACTTGCCCTGCTGAAGGAGTTGGCCTGCTTTGACAACTCGATACAGTTGGATATGCTGTTGGCGAGTGTTCTTGATCTGTGTGTCCATGATCCGATCAGTTGCAGCTTGTTCCATGCAATCTGGATTTAATTCTGTGGGTTTGAGCTGTTCTGCAATGTCGGATGTGTCTAGCAATGGTGGAAAGTATGGCCGAAGGCGGTCCACATTGAACACTGGGTGCAGGCCAAGGAATGGGGGAATGCTGAGCTCAAATGCATTGTCTCCCATAGCCTTAGTAATGGTGTAAGGACCATATCGAAGTGGTCTCAATTTCCGATAGGCTCCAGTAAGGCGTTCCTTTTGCAAATGCAACCAGACTTTGTCGCCCACCTGAAACTTGTGTGGCACCCGGTGTTGATCATGTCGCTGCTTGTACTTGGCATTTGATTTCTCAAGAATGTCATGGACCTGCTGGCGAATATGTTGGATGCGCTCAATGAAGCTGGTGGCCTTATCTGTTTCGGACTGGACATGAGCTGAATTCATGTGAGTAGCTGCAAGTGGCATGGCCACATCAATGGGGCATAGTGGCTGGAATCCTAAACCCACCTGAAAAGGGCTATGGCCAGTGGAGCTGTGAAGAGCTCGGTTGTAGCTGTGCTGAACATAGGGGAGGCTCTCGTCCCATGTGCGTGGATGCTTTGAGTTATACATGCGCAGAATGTGCACAATCATCCTGTTGACAACCTCTGTCTGGCCATCAGTTTGAGGATGGAAGGCTGTGGACTTCGTGAGTTTGGTGTCCAGCATTGACCAGAGACTGGACCAAAATGTGCTGAGAAACCGACTGTCCCGATCTGAGATGATAGACTGTGGGATCCCAAAGTGCACCCACACTCGTTCAAAGAAGAGTTTAGCAGTGGCTTCTGCTGTGATATTCTTCTTGCAGGCCATCATAATGGCCATCTTTGAGAACCTGTCGACGACCACAAAAACACAGTCATTTCCATGCTTAGTGGAAGGAAGGCCTGACATGTAATCCATGGAGATGGATTCCCAAGGTCGACTAGGGGTAGGCAACGGGGTATAGAGGCCTTGCTTCTTAATGGTCGGTTTGGCAATGGCACAGGCAGTACATGATCGGATGTACTTCCCAACATCCTGTCGAAGATTCGGCCAATAGAAATAGTTTTGCAGTACTGCCACTGTTTTCTCGACCCCGAAATGCCCAGCAGCCCGACTGTAGTGTGCTTCCCAAATCATCTTGGCACGCTCGCTTGAAGGAACACAAAGGTGACCGAGGTGGCATAATAGGGCATCCTGGAGGTGAAAATCTGCAACCTGCCGACCCTCCAAGAGTGTCTGGTATGTGTGGCCGAATTCTGGGTCGCTTTTGTAGAGAAGTGGCCAATCAGAAGTCTCGTGCCCGCAAGAGTTGAGCACGGTGGTTAGCGCCATGATCGGTGGTCGACTGAGGCAATCTGCAACATTATTGGTGCTGCCCTTTTTATACTTGATATTCAAGTGAAACTGTTGCAGGTATGTAGACCACTTCTGATGGCGATCATTCTGCAATTTCCCTTGGGTCTGTATGAATTGCAGAGGTCGGTGGTCTGTGTGGATGACCGTTTCCTTCCCCAAAATGTAATGCTTCCATTGTCGGCAGGCCTGTACAATGGAATACATCTCTTTATCATAAGTGGGGTACTTCCGGACTGTGTCTGAAAGTGTTTCACTGTGATATGCCACTGGATGTCCATGTTGAGTAAGGACTGCCCCAATAGCATAGTCAGAGGCATCTGTCTCGACCTCAAATGGTTGTTGTAAATCTGGTAACGCGAGCACTGGTGCCGTGCAGAGGCGATCCTTCAACTCCCTGAATGCCTTCTGTTGAGATTCAGACCAAAAGAATTTTGCTTTCGCCCCGCCCTTGGTGACTTGACTCAAGGGCCAAGAAATATGAGAAAATCCCAACACAAACCTGCGGTAGAAGTTGGCAAGACCTAGAAAGCTGCGGAGCTCTGTTAGAGTGGTTGGAGAGGGCCAATCCCGAATGACTTGGACCTTGGCTGGATCGACATGCACCCCCTGTTCATCAATGATGTATCCCAGATACTGGACCTCGGTCATGCCAAAAGTGCATTTCTCCAAATTGGCACATAGCTTGTGTTGCCGCAGTGTTTGGAGAACCTGTCGGATGTGGTGGAGGTGCTCTTCCCAACTCTGGCTGAAGATCAGAATGTCATCCAAGTATACTACTACAAAGGAGTTGGTGAATGGCCGCAAGATGTCATCCATTAGCCTCATAAAGGTTGCAGGAGCATTCGTCAATCCGAAAGGCATGACCAACCATTCGAAGAGGCCCTCCTTGGATTTGAAGGCAGTCTTCCACACATCTGAGGGTTCAATTGGTACCTGGTGATATCCTGACTTCAGATCGATCTTGCTGAAATATTTCGCCCCCTTTAGTTGGTCTAGGAGGTCATCAATCCGCGGGATCGGGTACCTATTACGGACAGTGATCTTGTTCAGCGCCCGATAGTCAATACAGAGTCTCCACGTCCCATCCTTCTTCTGTACCAACACTATCGGGCTCCCACAGGGCGAAGAACTCGGACGGATGTGACCTTTCTGTAGGAGCTCCTGAATCTGCCTCTTGATTTCATTGTTCTCCAGAACGGAGCGCCGATAAATTGGTCCATTGGGTAGCGGCGCACCTGGGGTCAGATCAATGGAGTGCTTGACTTGACAGTGCAGAGGAACCCCTGCCGGGGAGGTGAAGATGTCTTTGTACTCCTCCACAATCTTGTCCATTTGTAGCTGCCGTGCAGAGGGACCTCGTTTGGAGGCCGCGGCCACTGTCTTCTTCTTCCCTTGAGGGCGTATCATCAGGAAAACAAATTTCCTGGTTTTGGAAATGATCTTACTGCATTGTTTTGCAGTAATCAAAGAGATGGCGGCAGGTGGTGGTACCTCTGGTATCCTGAACAACTTATTTCCCAATGTAATAATAACAGCACGGGGCCTTGATTCATACACAGCATGTCGCTTCCACAAGTATGGTTGTCCTAGTAATACATCACAAACTTCAAGGGGAGCAATGTCACACAATACCTCATCCGTGAAGGGCTTGATGTTGTATGGAAGGCGACACTGCTGGCTCACGCGAAGATCTCGCCCTTGGTAAAGCCACCCAATGGTGTATGGTTGTGGATGTGCTGTGGTCGGTAAGCCCAACCGCTTCACGACCTCTGCCGAAATGAGGTTCTTTTGACTCCCGCTATCAACAATGAACTGTATCGGGGAGCCCTTGACCCACATCTGGGAGTGGAAGAGACGCTCCTCCTCCTCTGGATCTTCGGGTTCATTTTTCTGGATCTTTGCGGTAGCAACAGTGGCGCTGGGATCCGCATCAATGATCTGCTTCCCTTTTTCATACCCCTTATCGGGTTCTGACTCAGAGTCGGAACATGCATCTGATTCTGAAACCTTTAGCTCAGCCACCAGTGACTGTTTGGCCCGACACTCACTTGTGTTGTGAGTGGAGCTCTTATGGAACTCGCACCATTTTCCAGTGTCCTTTCTCGGCTTCGCGGCGTTGCTCTTTGCTTGCAGCTTCGGCTGGTTGTCTTGGGCTGTCCCGCCTTGGCTTTGTCCTTTGTTCTGTGGTTTAGGGGCACCTTTCCCCTGCTTTGGATTCGCAGATCCAAAGTCTCGCTTCTTTTGTTTAAACTTCTGCTCGACTTTGACGGCATACCGGTATGCTGCGCCGAGCGAGGGGATGTTTAGGAACTGTATTTCTTCCTGGATGTACTTGTGCAGGCAGCCACGGTATTTGAGTATCAAATGTTGCTCCGAATCCTTGATACCCAACTTTGTGCGAAGGGTATGGAAAAGATTGGTGAACTCCGGCACATCTTGGTCCCTTCCCTGCCGCAGCGTGGTCCACTTTATGTATTCATCCTCATAGCTTCCGACAGGGTAGTACTGCTCCTTGATGGCATCCCGGAACGAATCCCAGGTGGGTGCGGCTGAAAATAGTGAGCCAGTACTTTCATCCTTCTGCTCGCAGTAGGTTTCCCACCAGTCCTTGACGTGGGGGGCTGCTTTGAGAAGAGCAAAAACAATCTTTTCCCGACTCGAAAATTCATGAACAGAAAAATAACCCTCTAGCAGATTTAACCATTTATCTACGGCATCGGCGTCTATCTGACCCTCGAATATGGGGATTTCAAAATTAACTTGTACCTTAAAGGGTGTGGCGTTTCCAGAGGAGCTGCTGGAAGCCGATGCGCCGCTTCTGGGTAGCCGCTGAAGGATCTGCGCAAAGCTGTCCATCATCGCGTTCCGTTGTCGCTCGAGCGCTTCTTCGAGCAAGATTTTGATGGGATCTCCTGCCCCCTCGTCTTTCTTCTCGTCCGCCATGGGAGGCCGTCGGGATTTGCGAGGCTGGTCTTGCAAAGGTTCAACCAGTTCAAGCCCTAACTCCTTATATCCCGACCTTGTTGGGGACATGCAAAGAAAAACAGAGAAAAAGCAGACCGCTCTGATACCACTGATCCGGATTTAAACAGGAACGCAACAAATTACAGAGATAACCATATACACAAAGATGCAGCGGAAATAATACTTCATTTCATTAATGGAAAATACTGACATATGCTTACAAACAGAAATGGCAATAAACTAGCTAGGGCGATGGTAGCTTATCTCTGAGAAGAGATGTGATGGCTACATGCCTCTGAACTGTATTACAATGAGGCTCGAAGGCCTATTTATTGTTGAGAAACAATGGAAAACCCTTCACATACCGAAACCTAACCCTAGAAGATGAAACGCCAAATTGTGGGCCCCGTTTGGGTAAATTGGTACATCAATTTCCCGGGGTCGTAACTTTGGCATACGATCTCCGTTTGACGCGTACGATAGCTCGTTAGAAAGATCTATCCGAGTACTACCACTTTGGGAGGCAACATAAGGCTCGGTCGCCCCAGAATTCCAAAAAAACGTCGTTTAGGGCCTCAAAACGGCTCCGGAAGTTCAGGACCCGAAAAACTGCTAAAAATAGTAAACTGTGCTACAATTAAGGAAACTGAAAATGCTGAGAAAGACAATGGTGGGGGTCCAGGTGGACCTGGCAGGTGGCCACCAATATCCACCTGGATCATTCCTCCCCCCTTAGGAAGCAATGGTCCCCATTGCGTTGAGCTCCTCCATGAGATGAGGAAACCTCTGCTGAACTTGTTCCCTGGTGAGCCACTTGCCCTGCTTTGACAACTCGATACAGTTGGATATGCTGTTGGCGAGTGTTCTTGATCTGTGTGTCCATGATCCGATCAGTTGCAGCTTGTTCCATGCAATCTGGATTTAATTCTGTGGGTTTGAGCTGTTCTGCAATGTCGGATGTGTCTAGCAATGGTGGAAAGTATGGCCGAAGGCGGTCCACATTGAACACTGGGTGCAGGCCAAGGAATGGGGGAATGCTGAGCTCAAATGCATTGTCTCCCATAGCCTTAGTAATGGTGTAAGGACCATATCGAAGTGGTCTCAATTTCCGATAGGCTCCAGTAAGGCGTTCCTTTTGCAAATGCAACCAGACTTTGTCGCCCACCTGAAACTTGTGTGGCACCCGGTGTTGATCATGTCGCTGCTTGTACTTGGCATTTGATTTCTCAAGAATGTCATGGACCTGCTGGCGAATATGTTGGATGCGCTCAATGAAGCTGGTGGCCTTATCTGTTTCGGACTGGACATGAGCTGAATTCATGTGAGTAGCTGCAAGTGGCATGGCCACATCAATGGGGCATAGTGGCTGGAATCCTAAACCCACCTGAAAAGGGCTATGGCCAGTGGAGCTGTGAAGAGCTCGGTTGTAGCTGTGCTGAACATAGGGGAGGCTCTCGTCCCATGTGCGTGGATGCTTTGAGTTATACATGCGCAGAATGTGCACAATCATCCTGTTGACAACCTCTGTCTGGCCATCAGTTTGAGGATGGAAGGCTGTGGACTTCGTGAGTTTGGTGTCCAGCATTGACCAGAGACTAGACCAAAATGTGCTGAGAAACCGACTGTCCCGATCTGAGATGATAGACTGTGGGATCCAAAGTGCACCCACACTCGCTCAAAGAAGAGTTTAGCAGTGGCTTCTGCTGTGATATTCTTCTTGCAGGCCATCATAATGGCCATCTTTGAGAACCTGTCGACGACCACAAAAACACAGTCATTTCCATGCTTAGTGGAAGGAAGGCCTGACATGTAATCCATGGAGATGGATTCCAAGGTCGACTAGGGGTAGGCAACGGGTATAGAGGCCTTGCTCTTAATGGTCGGTTTGGCAATGGCACAGGCAGTACATGATCGGATGTACTTCCCAACATCCTGTCGAAGATTCGGCCAATAGAATAGTTTTGCAGTACTGCCAGTGTTTCTCGACCCCGAAATGCCCAGCAGCCCGACTGTAGTGTGCTTCCCAAATCATCTTGGCACGCTCGCTTGAAGGAACACAAAGGTGACCGAGGTGGCAAATAGGGCATCCTGGAGGTGAAATCTGCAACCTGCGACCCTCCAAGAGTGTCTGGTATGTGTGGCCGAATTCTGGGTCGCTTTGTAGAGAAGTGGCCAATCAGAAGTCTCGTGCCCGCAAGAGTTGAGCACGGTGGTTAGCGCCATGATCGGTGGTCGACTGAGGCAATCTGCAACATTATTGGTGCTGCCTTTTTATACTTGATATTCAAGTGAAACTGTTGCAGGTATGTAGACCACTTCTGATGGCGATCATTTCTGCAATTTCCCTTGGGTCTGTATGAATTGCAGAGGTCGGTGGTCTGTGTGGATGACCGTTCCTTCCCAAAATGTAATGCTTCCATTGTCGGCAGGCCTGTACAATGGAATACATCTCTTTATCATAAGTGGGGTACTTCCGGACTGTGTCTGAAAGTGTTTCACTGTGATATGCCACTGGATGTCCATGTTGAGTAAGGATGCCCCAATAGCATAGTCAGAGGCATCTGTCTCGACCTCAATGGTTGTTGTAAATCTGGTAACGCGAGCACTGGTGCCGTGCAGAGGCGATCCTTCAACTCCCTGAATGCCTTCTGTTGAGATTCAGACCAAAAGAATTTGCTTTCGCCCCGCCCTTGGTGACTTGACTCAAGGGCCAAGAAATATGAGAAAATCCCAAACACAACCTGCGGTAGAAGTTGGCAAGACCTAGAAAGCTGCGGAGCTCTGTTAGAGTGGTTGGAGAGGGCCAATCCCGAATGACTTGGACCTTGGCTGGATCGACATGCACCCCCTGTTCATCAATGATGTATCCCAGATACTGGACCTCGGTCATGCCAAAAGTGCATTTCTCCAAATTGGCACATAGCTTGTGTTGCCGCAGTGTTTGGAGAACCTGTCGGATGTGGTGGAGGTGCTCTTCCCAACTCTGGCTGAAGATCAGAATGTCATCCAAGTATACTACTACAAAGGAGTTGGTGAATGGCCGCAAGATGTCATCCATTAGCCTCATAAAGGTTGCAGGAGCATTCGTCAATCCGAAAGGCATGACCAACCATTCGAAGAGGCCCTCCTTGGATTTGAAGGCAGTCTTCCACACATCTGAGGGTTCAATTGGTACCTGGTGATATCCTGACTTCAGATCGATCTTGCTGAAATATTTCGCCCCCTTTAGTTGGTCTAGGAGGTCATCAATCCGCGGGATCGGGTACCTATTACGGACAGTGATCTTGTTCAGCGCCCGATAGTCAATACAGAGTCTCCACGTCCCATCCTTCTTCTGTACCAACACTATCGGGCTCCCACAGGGCGAAGAACTCGGACGGATGTGACCTTTCTGTAGGAGCTCCTGAATCTGCCTCTTGATTTCATTGTTCTCCAGAACGGAGCGCCGATAAATTGGTCCATTGGGTAGCGGCGCACCTGGGTCAGATCAATGGAGTGCTTGACTTGACAGTGCAGAGGAACCCCTGCCGGGGAGGTGAAGATGTCTTTGTACTCCTCCACAATCTTGTCCATTTGTAGCTGCCGTGCAGAGGGACCTCGTTTGGAGGCCGCGGCCACTGTCTTCTTCTTCCCTTGAGGGCGTATCATCAGGAAAACAAATTTCCTGGTTTTGGAAATGATCTTACTGCATTGTTTTGCAGTAATCAAAGAGATGGCGGCAGGTGGTGGTACCTCTGGTATCCTGAACAACTTATTTCCCAATGTAATAATAACAGCACGGGGCCTTGATTCATACACAGCATGTCGCTTCCACAAGTATGGTTGTCCTAGTAATACATCACAAACTTCAAGGGGAGCAATGTCACACAATACCTCATCCGTGAAGGGCTTGATGTTGTATGGAAGGCGACACTGCTGGCTCACGCGAAGATCTCGCCCTTGGTAAAGCCACCCAATGGTGTATGGTTGTGGATGTGCTGTGGTCGGTAAGCCCAACCGCTTCACGACCTCTGCCGAAATGAGGTTCTTTTGACTCCCGCTATCAACAATGAACTGTATCGGGGAGCCCTTGACCCACATCTGGGAGTGGAAGAGACGCTCCTCCTCCTCTGGATCTTCGGGTTCATTTTTCTGGATCTTTGCGGTAGCAACAGTGGCGCTGGGATCCGCATCAATGATCTGCTTCCCTTTTTCATACCCCTTATCGGGTTCTGACTCAGAGTCGGAACATGCATCTGATTCTGAAACCTTTAGCTCAGCCACCAGTGACTGTTTGGCCCGACACTCACTTGTGTTGTGAGTGGAGCTCTTATGGAACTCGCACCATTTTCCAGTGTCCTTTCTCGGCTTCGCGGCGTTGCTCTTTGCTTGCAGCTTCAGCTGGTTGTCTTGGGCTGTCCCGCCTTGGCTTTGTCCTTTGTTCTGTGGTTTAGGGGCACCTTTCCCCTGCTTTGGATTCGCAGATCCAAAGTCTCGCTTCTTTTGTTTAAACTTCTGCTCGACTTTGACGGCATACCGGTATGCTGCGCCGAGCGAGGGGATGTTTAGGAACTGTATTTCTTCCTGGATGTACTTGTGCAGGCAGCCACGGTATTTGAGTATCAAATGTTGCTCCGAATCCTTGATACCCAACTTTGTGCGAAGGGTATGGAAAAGATTGGTGAACTCCGGCACATCTTGGTCCCTTCCCTGCCGCAGCGTGGTCCACTTTATGTATTCATCCTCATAGCTTCCGACAGGGTAGTACTGCTCCTTGATGGCATCCCGGAACGAATCCCAGGTGGGTGCGGCTGAAAATAGTGAGCCAGTACTTTCATCCTTCTGCTCGCAGTAGGTTTCCCACCAGTCCTTGACGTGGGGGGCTGCTTTGAGAAGAGCAAAAACAATCTTTTCCCGACTCGAAAATTCATGAACAGAAAAATAACCCTCTAGCAGATTTAACCATTTATCTACGGCATCGGCGTCTATCTGACCCTCGAATATGGGGATTTCAAAATTAACTTGTACCTTAAAGGGTGTGGCGTTTCCAGAGGAGCTGCTGGAAGCCGATGCGCCGCTTCTGGGTAGCCGCTGAAGGATCTGCGCAAAGCTGTCCATCATCGCGTTCCGTTGTCGCTCGAGCGCTTCTTCGAGCAAGATTTTGATGGGATCTCCTGCCCCCTCGTCTTTCTTCTCGTCCGCCATGGGAGGCCGTCGGGATTTGCGAGGCTGGTCTTGCAAAGGTTCAACCAGTTCAAGCCCTAACTCCTTATATCCCGACCTTGTTGGGGACATGCAAAGAAAAACAGAGAAAAAGCAGACCGCTCTGATACCACTGATCCAGATTTAAGCAGGAACGCAACAAATTACAGAGATAACCATATACACAAAGATGCAGCGGAAATAATACTTCATTTCATTAATGGAAAATACTGACATATGCTTACAAACAGAAATGGCAATAAACTAGCTAGGGCGATGGTAGCTTATCTCTGAGAAGAGATGTGATGGCTACATGCCTCTGAACTGAACTGTATTACAATGAGGCTCGAAGGCCTATTTATTGTTGAGAAACAATGGAAAACCCTTCACATACCGAAACCTAACCCTAGAAGATGAAACGCCAAATTGTGGGCCCCGTTTGGGTAAATTGGTACATCAATTTCCCGGGGTCGTAACTTTGGCATACGATCTCCGTTTGACGCGTACGATAGCTCGTTAGAAAGATCTATCCGAGTACTACCACTTTGGGAGGCAACATAGGGCTCGTCGCCCCAGAATTCCAAAAAAAAACGTCGTTTAGGGCCTCAAAACGGCTCCGGAAGTTCAGGACCCGAAAAACTGCTAAAAATAGTAAACTGTGCTACAATTAAGGAAACTGAAAATGCTGAGAAAGACAATGGTGGGGGTCCAGGTGGACCTGGCAGGTGGCCACCAATATCCACCTGGATCATTCCTCCCCCCTTAGGAAGCAATGGTCCCCATTGCGTTGAGCTCCTCCATGAGATGAGGAAACCTCTGCTGAACTTGTTCCCTGGTGAGCCACTTGCCCTGCTGAAGGAGTTGGCCTGCTTTGACAACTCGATACAGTTGGATATGCTGTTGGCGAGTGTTCTTGATCTGTGTGTCCATGATCCGATCAGTTGCAGCTTGTTCCATGCAATCTGGATTTAATTCTGTGGGTTTGAGCTGTTCTGCAATGTCGGATGTGTCTAGCAATGGTGGAAAGTATGGCCGAAGGCGGTCCACATTGAACACTGGGTGCAGGCCAAGGAATGGGGGAATGCTGAGCTCAAATGCATTGTCTCCCATAGCCTTAGTAATGGTGTAAGGACCATATCGAAGTGGTCTCAATTTCCGATAGGCTCCAGTAAGGCGTTCCTTTTGCAAATGCAACCAGACTTTGTCGCCCACCTGAAACTTGTGTGGCACCCGTGTTGATCATGTCGCTGCTTGTACTTGGCATTTGATTTCTCAAGAATGTCATGGACCTGCTGGCGAATATGTTGGATGCGCTCAATGAAGCTGGTGGCCTTATCTGTTTCGGACTGGACATGAGCTGAATTCATGTGAGTAGCTGCAAGTGGCATGGCCACATCAATGGGGCATAGTGGCTGGAATCCTAAACCCACCTGAAAAGGGCTATGGCCAGTGGAGCTGTGAAGAGCTCGGTTGTAGCTGTGCTGAACATAGGGGAGGCTCTCGTCCCATGTGCGTGGATGCTTTGAGTTATACATGCGCAGAATGTGCACAATCATCCTGTTGACAACCTCTGTCTGGCCATCAGTTTGAGGATGGAAGGCTGTGGACTTCGTGAGTTTGGTGTCCAGCATTGACCAGAGACTGGACCAAAATGTGCTGAGAAACCGACTGTCCCGATCTGAGATGATAGACTGTGGGATCCCAAAGTGCACCCACACTCGTTCAAAGAAGAGTTTAGCAGTGGCTTCTGCTGTGATATTCTTCTTGCAGGCCATCATAATGGCCATCTTTGAGAACCTGTCGACGACCACAAAAACACAGTCATTTCCATGCTTAGTGGAAGGAAGGCCTGACATGTAATCCATGGAGATGGATTCCCAAGGTCGACTAGGGGTAGGCAACGGGGTATAGAGGCCTTGCTTCTTAATGGTCGGTTTGGCAATGGCACAGGCAGTACATGATCGGATGTACTTCCCAACATCCTGTCGAAGATTCGGCCAATAGAAATAGTTTTGCAGTACTGCCACTGTTTTCTCGACCCCGAAATGCCCAGCAGCCCGACTGTAGTGTGCTTCCCAAATCATCTTGGCACGCTCGCTTGAAGGAACACAAAGGTGACCGAGGTGGCATAATAGGGCATCCTGGAGGTGAAAATCTGCAACCTGCCGACCCTCCAAGAGTGTCTGGTATGTGTGGCCGAATTCTGGGTCGCTTTTGTAGAGAAGTGGCCAATCAGAAGTCTCGTGCCCGCAAGAGTTGAGCACGGTGGTTAGCGCCATGATCGGTGGTCGACTGAGGCAATCTGCAACATTATTGGTGCTGCCCTTTTTATACTTGATATTCAAGTGAAACTGTTGCAGGTATGTAGACCACTTCTGATGGCGATCATTCTGCAATTTCCCTTGGGTCTGTATGAATTGCAGAGGTCGGTGGTCTGTGTGGATGACCGTTTCCTTCCCCAAAATGTAATGCTTCCATTGTCGGCAGGCCTGTACAATGGACTGTGTCTGAAAGTGTTTCACTGTGATATGCCACTGGATGTCCATGTTGAGTAAGGACTGCCCCAATAGCATAGTCAGAGGCATCTGTCTCGACCTCAAATGGTTGTTGTAAATCTGGTAACGCGAGCACTGGTGCCGTGCAGAGGCGATCCTTCAACTCCCTGAATGCCTTCTGTTGAGATTCAGACCAAAAGAATTTTTGCCTTCGCCCCGCCCTTGGTGACTTGACTCAAGGGCCAAGAAATATGAGAAAATCCCAACACAAACCTGCGGTAGAAGTTGGCAAGACCTAGAAAGCTGCGGAGCTCTGTTAGAGTGGTTGGAGAGGGCCAATCCCGAATGACTTGGACCTTGGCTGGATCGACATGCACCCCCTGTTCATCAATGATGTATCCCAGATACTGGACCTCGGTCATGCCAAAAGTGCATTTCTCCAAATTGGCACATAGCTTGTGTTGCCGCAGTGTTTGGAGAACCTGTCGGATGTGGTGGAGGTGCTCTTCCCAACTCTGGCTGAAGATCAGAATGTCATCCAAGTATACTACTACAAAGGAGTTGGTGAATGGCCGCAAGATGTCATCCATTAGCCTCATAAAGGTTGCAGGAGCATTCGTCAATCCGAAAGGCATGACCAACCATTCGAAGAGGCCCTCCTTGGATTTGAAGGCAGTCTTCCACACATCTGAGGGTTCAATTGGTACCTGGTGATATCCTGACTTCAGATCGATCTTGCTGAAATATTTCGCCCCCTTTAGTTGGTCTAGGAGGTCATCAATCCGCGGGATCGGGTACCTATTACGGACAGTGATCTTGTTCAGCGCCCGATAGTCAATACAGAGTCTCCACGTCCCATCCTTCTTCTGTACCAACACTATCGGGCTCCCACAGGGCGAAGAACTCGGACGGATGTGACCTTTCTGTAGGAGCTCCTGAATCTGCCTCTTGATTTCATTGTTCTCCAGAACGGAGCGCCGATAAATTGGTCCATTGGGTAGCGGCGCACCTGGGGTCAGATCAATGGAGTGCTTGACTTGACAGTGCAGAGGAACCCCTGCCGGGGAGGTGAAGATGTCTTTGTACTCCTCCACAATCTTGTCCATTTGTAGCTGCCGTGCAGAGGGACCTCGTTTGGAGGCCGCGGCCACTGTCTTCTTCTTCCCTTGAGGGCGTATCATCAGGAAAACAAATTTCCTGGTTTTGGAAATGATCTTACTGCATTGTTTTGCAGTAATCAAAGAGATGGCGGCAGGTGGTGGTACCTCTGGTATCCTGAACAACTTATTTCCCAATGTAATAATAACAGCACGGGGCCTTGATTCATACACAGCATGTCGCTTCCACAAGTATGGTTGTCCTAGTAATACATCACAAACTTCAAGGGGAGCAATGTCACACAATACCTCATCCGTGAAGGGCTTGATGTTGTATGGAAGGCGACACTGCTGGCTCACGCGAAGATCTCGCCCTTGGTAAAGCCACCCCATGGTGTATGGTTGTGGATGTGCTGTGGTCGGTAAGCCCAACCGCTTCACGACCTCTGCCGAAATGAGGTTCTTTTGACTCCCGCTATCAACAATGAACTGTATCGGGGAGCCCTTGACCCACATCTGGGAGTGGAAGAGACGCTCCTCCTCCTCTGGATCTTCGGGTTCATTTTTCTGGATCTTTGCGGTAGCAACAGTGGCGCTGGGATCCGCATCAATGATCTGCTTCCCTTTTTCATACCCCTTATCGGGTTCTGACTCAGAGTCGGAACATGCATCTGATTCTGAAACCTTTAGCTCAGCCACCAGTGACTGTTTGGCCCGACACTCACTTGTGTTGTGAGTGGAGCTCTTATGGAACTCGCACCATTTTCCAGTGTCCTTTCTCGGCTTCGCGGCGTTGCTCTTTGCTTGCAGCTTCAGCTGGTTGTCTTGGGCTGTCCCGCCTTGGCTTTGTCCTTTGTTCTGTGGTTTAGGGGCACCTTTCCCCTGCTTTGGATTCGCAGATCCAAAGTCTCGCTTCTTTTGTTTAAACTTCTGCTCGACTTTGACGGCATACCGGTATGCTGCGCCGAGCGAGGGGATGTTTAGGAACTGTATTTCTTCCTGGATGTACTTGTGCAGGCAGCCACGGTATTTGAGTATCAAATGTTGCTCCGAATCCTTGATACCCAACTTTGTGCGAAGGGTATGGAAAAGATTGGTGAACTCCGGCACATCTTGGTCCCTTCCCTGCCGCAGCGTGGTCCACTTTATGTATTCATCCTCATAGCTTCCGACAGGGTAGTACTGCTCCTTGATGGCATCCCGGAACGAATCCCAGGTGGGTGCGGCTGAAAATAGTGAGCCAGTACTTTCATCCTTCTGCTCGCAGTAGGTTTCCCACCAGTCCTTGACGTGGGGGCTGCTTTGAGAAGAGCAAAAACAATCTTTTCCCGACTCGAAAATTCATGAACAGAAAAATAACCCTCTAGCAGATTTAACCATTTATCTACGGCATCGGCGTCTATCTGACCCTCGAATATGGGGATTTCAAAATTAACTTGTACCTTAAAGGGTGTGGCGTTTCCAGAGGAGCTGCTGGAAGCCGATGCGCCGCTTCTGGGTAGCCGCTGAAGGATCTGCGCAAAGCTGTCCATCATCGCGTTCCGTTGTCGCTCGAGCGCTTCTTCGAGCAAGATTTTGATGGGATCTCCTGCCCCCTCGTCTTTCTTCTCGTCCGCCATGGAGGCCGTCGGGATTTGCGAGGCTGGTCTTGCAAAGGTTCAACCAGTTCAAGCCCTAACTCCTTATATCCCGACCTTGTTGGGGACATGCAAAGAAAAACAGAGAAAAAGCAGACCGCTCTGATACCACTGATCCGATTTAAACAGGAACGCAACAAATTACAGAGATAACCATATACACAAAGATGCAGCGGAAATAATACTTCATTTCATTAATGGAAAATACTGACATATGCTTACAAACAGAAATGGCAATAAACTAGCTAGGGCGATGGTAGCTTATCTCTGAGAAGAGATGTGATGGCTACATGCCTCTGAACTGTATTACAATGAGGCTCGAAGGCCTATTTATTGTTGAGAAACAATGGAAAACCCTTCACATACCGAAACCTAACCCTAGAAGATGAAACGCCAAATTGTGGGCCCCGTTGGGTAAATTGGTACATCAATTTCCCGGGGTCGTAACTTTGGCATACGATCTCCGTTTGACGCGTACGATAGCTCGTTAGAAAGATCTATCCGAGTACTACCACTTTGGGAGGCAACATAGGGCTCGGTCGCCCCAGAATTCCAAAAAAAACGTCGTTTAGGGCCTCAAAACGGCTCCGGAAGTTCAGGACCCGAAAAACTGCTAAAAATAGTAAACTGTGCTACAATTAAGGAAACTGAAAATGCTGAGAAAGACAATGGTGGGGGTCCAGGTGGACCTGGCAGGTGGCCACCAATATCCACCTGGATCATTCCTCCCCCCTTAGGAAGCAATGGTCCCCATTGCGTTGAGCTCCTCCATGAGATGAGGAAACCTCTGCTGAACTTGTTCCCTGGTGAGCCACTTGCCCTGCTGAAGGAGTTGGCCTGCTTTGACAACTCGATACAGTTGGATATCTTGGCGAGTGTTCTTGATCTGTGTGTCCATGATCCGATCAGTTGCAGCTTGTTCCATGCAATCTGGATTTAATTCTGTGGGTTTGAGCTGTTCTGCAATGTCGGATGTGTCTAGCAATGGTGGAAAGTATGGCCGAAGGCGGTCCACATTGAACACTGGGTGCAGCCAAGGAATGGGGGAATGCTGAGCTCAAATGCATTGTCTCCCATAGCCTTAGTAATGGTGTAAGGACCATATCGAAGTGGTCTCAATTTCCGATAGGCTCCAGTAAGGCGTTCCTTTTGCAAATGCAACCAGACTTTGTCGCCCACCTGAAACTTGTGTGGCACCCGGTGTTGATCATGTCGCTGCTTGTACTTGGCATTTGATTTCTCAAGAATGTCATGGACCTGCTGGCGAATATGTTGGATGCGCTCAATGAAGCTGGTGGCCTTATCTGTTTCGGACTGGACATGAGCTGAATTCATGTGAGTAGCTGCAAGTGGCATGGCCACATCAATGGGGCATAGTGGCTGGAATCCTAAACCCACCTGAAAAGGGCTATGGCCAGTGGAGCTGTGAAGAGCTCGGTTGTAGCTGTGCTGAACATAGGGGAGGCTCTCGTCCCATGTGCGTGGATGCTTTGAGTTATACATGCGCAGAATGTGCACAATCATCCTGTTGACAACCTCTGTCTGGCCATCAGTTTGAGGATGGAAGGCTGTGGACTTCGTGAGTTTGGTGTCCAGCATTGACCAGAGACTGGACCAAAATGTGCTGAGAAACCGACTGTCCCGATCTGAGATGATAGACTGTGGGATCCCAAAGTGCACCCACACTCGTTCAAAGAAGAGTTTAGCAGTGGCTTCTGCTGTGATATTCTTCTTGCAGGCCATCATAATGGCCATCTTTGAGAACCTGTCGACGACCACAAAAACACAGTCATTTCCATGCTTAGTGGAAGGAAGGCCTGACATGTAATCCATGGAGATGGATTCCCAAGGTCGACTAGGGGTAGGCAACGGGGTATAGAGGCCTTGCTTCTTAATGGTCGGTTTGGCAATGGCACAGGCAGTACATGATCGGATGTACTTCCCAACATCCTGTCGAAGATTCGGCCAATAGAAATAGTTTTGCAGTACTGCCACTGTTTTCTCGACCCCGAAATGCCCAGCAGCCCGACTGTAGTGTGCTTCCCAAATCATCTTGGCACGCTCGCTTGAAGGAACACAAAGGTGACCGAGGTGGCATAATAGGGCATCCTGGAGGTGAAAATCTGCAACCTGCCGACCCTCCAAGAGTGTCTGGTATGTGTGGCCGAATTCTGGGTCGCTTTTGTAGAGAAGTGGCCAATCAGAAGTCTCGTGCCCGCAAGAGTTGAGCACGGTGGTTAGCGCCATGATCGGTGGTCGACTGAGGCAATCTGCAACATTATTGGTGCTGCCCTTTTATACTTGATATTCAAGTGAAACTGTTGCAGGTATGTAGACCACTTCTGATGGCGATCATTCTGCAATTTCCCTTGGGTCTGTATGAATGCAGAGGTCGGTGGTCTGTGTGGATGACCGTTTCCTTCCCCAAAATGTAATGCTTCCATTGTCGGCAGGCCTGTACAATGGAATACATCTCTTTATCATAAGTGGGGTACTTCCGGACTGTGTCTGAAAGTGTTTCACTGTGATATGCCACTGGATGTCCATGTTGAGTAAGGACTGCCCCAATAGCATAGTCAGAGGCATCTGTCTCGACCTCAAATGGTTGTTGTAAATCTGGTAACGCGAGCACTGGTGCCGTGCAGAGGCGATCCTTCAACTCCCTGAATGCCTTCTGTTGAGATTCAGACCAAAAGAATTTTGCTTTCGCCCCGCCCTTGGTGACTTGACTCAAGGGCCAAGAAATATGAGAAAATCCCAACACAAACCTGCGGTAGAAGTTGGCAAGACCTAGAAAGCTGCGGAGCTCTGTTAGAGTGGTTGGAGAGGGCCAATCCCGAATGACTTGGACCTTGGCTGGATCGACATGCACCCCCTGTTCATCAATGATGTATCCCAGATACTGACCTCGGTCATGCCAAAAGTGCATTTCTCCAAATTGGCACATAGCTTGTTTGTTGCCGCAGTGTTTGGAGAACCTGTCGGATGTGGTGGAGGTGCTCTTCCCAACTCTGGCTGAAGATCAGAATGTCATCCAAGTATACTACTACAAAGGAGTTGGTGAATGGCCGCAAGATGTCATCCATTAGCCTCATAAAGGTTGCAGGAGCATTCGTCAATCCGAAAGGCATGACCAACCATTCGAAGAGGCCCTCCTTGGATTTGAAGGCAGTCTTCCACACATCTGAGGGTTCAATTGGTACCTGGTGATATCCTGACTTCAGATCGATCTTGCTGAAATATTTCGCCCCCTTTAGTTGGTCTAGGAGGTCATCAATCCGCGGGATCGGGTACCTATTACGGACAGTGATCTTGTTCAGCGCCCGATAGTCAATACAGAGTCTCCACGTCCCATCCTTCTTCTGTACCAACACTATCGGGCTCCCACAGGGCGAAGAACTCGGACGGATGTGACCTTTCTGTAGGAGCTCCTGAATCTGCCTCTTGATTTCATTGTTCTCCAGAACGGAGCGCCGATAAATTGGTCCATTGGGTAGCGGCGCACCTGGGGTCAGATCAATGGAGTGCTTGACTTGACAGTGCAGAGGAACCCCTGCCGGGGAGGTGAAGATGTCTTTGTACTCCTCCACAATCTTGTCCATTGTAGCTGCCGTGCAGAGGGACCTCGTTTGGAGGCCGCGGCCACTGTCTTCTTCTTCCCTTGAGGGCGTATCATCAGGAAAACAAATTTCCTGGTTTTGGAAATGATCTTACTGCATTGTTTTGCAGTAATCAAAGAGATGGCGGCAGGTGGTGGTACCTCTGGTATCCTGAACAACTTATTTCCCAATGTAATAATAACAGCACGGGCCTTGATTCATACACAGCATGTCGCTTCCACAAGTATGGTTGTCCTAGTAATACATCACAAACTTCAAGGGGAGCAATGTCACACAATACCTCATCCGTGAAGGGCTTGATGTTGTATGGAAGGCGACACTGCTGGCTCACGCGAAGATCTCGCCCTTGGTAAAGCCACCCAATGGTGTATGGTTGTGGTGCTGTGGTCGGTAAGCCCAACCGCTTCACGACCTCTGCCGAAATGAGGTTCTTTTGACTCCCGCTATCAACAATGAACTGTATCGGGGAGCCCTTGACCCACATCTGGGAGTGGAAGAGACGCTCCTCCTCCTCTGGATCTTCGGGTTCATTTTTCTGGATCTTTGCGGTAGCAACAGTGGCGCTGGGATCCGCATCAATGATCTGCTTCCCTTTTTCATACCCCTTATCGGGTTCTGACTCAGAGTCGGAACATGCATCTGATTCTGAAACCTTTAGCTCAGCCACCAGTGACTGTTTGGCCCGACACTCACTTGTGTTGTGAGTGGAGCTCTTATGGAACTCGCACCATTTTCCAGTGTCCTTTCTCGGCGTTGCTCTTTGCTTGCAGCTTCAGCTGGTTGTCTTGGGCTGTCCCGCCTTGGCTTTGTCCTTTGTTCTGTGGTTTAGGGGCACCTTTCCCCTGCTTTGGATTCGCAGATCCAAAGTCTCGCTTCTTTTGTTTAAACTTCTGCTCGACCTTGACGGCATACCGGTATGCTGCGCCGAGCGAGGGGATGTTTAGGAACTGTATTTCTTCCTGGATGTACTTGTGCAGGCAGCCACGGTATTTGAGTATCAAATGTTGCTCCGAATCCTTGATACCCAACTTTGTGCGAAGGGTATGGAAAAGATTGGTGAACTCCGGCACATCTTGGTCCCTTCCCTGCCGCAGCGTGGTCCACTTTATGTATTCATCCTCATAGCTTCCGACAGGGTAGTACTGCTCCTTGATGGCATCCCGGAACGAATCCCAGGTGGGTGCGGCTGAAAATAGTGAGCCAGTACTTTCATCCTTCTGCTCGCAGTAGGTTTCCCACCAGTCCTTGACGTGGGGGGCTGCTTTGAGAAGAGCAAAAACAATCTTTTCCCGACTCGAAAATTCATGAACAGAAAAATAACCCTCTAGCAGATTTAACCATTTATCTACGGCATCGGCGTCTATCTGACCCTCGAATATGGGGATTTCAAAATTAACTTGTACCTTAAAGGGTGTGGCGTTTTCCAGAGGAGCTGCTGGAAGCCGATGCGCCGCTTCTGGTAGCCGCTGAAGGATCTGCGCAAAGCTGTCCATCATCGCGTTCCGTTGTCGCTCGAGCGCTTCTTCGAGCAAGATTTTGATGGGATCTCCTGCCCCCTCGTCTTTCTTCTCGTCCGCCATGGGAGGCCGTCGGGATTTGCGAGGCTGGTCTTGCAAAGGTTCAACCAGTTCAAGCCCTAACTCCTTATATCCCGACCTTGTTGGGGACATGCAAAGAAAAACAGAGAAAAAGCAGACCGCTCTGATACCACTGATCCGGATTTAAGCAGGAACGCAACAAATTACAGAGATAACCATATACACAAAGATGCAGCGGAATAATACTTCATTTCATTAATGGAAAATACTGACATATGCTTACAAACAGAAATGGCAATAAACTAGCTAGGGCGATGGTAGCTTATCTCTGAGAAGAGAGTGATGGCTACATGCCTCTGAACTGTAAACTAACAATGAGGCTCGAAGGCCTATTTATTGTTGAGAAACAATGGAAAACCCTTCACATACCGAAACCTAACCCTAGAAGATGAAACGCCAAATTGTGGGCCCCGTTTGGGTAAATTGGTACATCAATTTCCCGGGGTCGTAACTTTGGCATACGATCTCCGTTTGACGCGTACGATAGCTCGTTAGAAAGATCTATCCGAGTACTACCACTTTGGGAGGCAACATAAGGCTCGGTCGCCCCAGAATTCCAAAAAAAACGTCGTTTAGGGCCTCAAAACGGCTCCGGAAGTTCAGGACCCGAAAAACTGCTAAAAATAGTAAACTGTGCTACAATTAAGGAAACTGAAAATGCTGAGAAAGACAATGGTGGGGGTCCAGGGACCTGGCAGGTGGCCACCAATATCCACCTGGATCATTCCTCCCCCCTTAGGAAGCAATGGTCCCCATTGCATTGAGCTCCTCCATGAGATGAGGAAACCTCTGCTGAACTTGTTCCCTGGTGAGCCACTTGCCCTGCTGAAGGAGTTGGCCTGCT
This sequence comes from Pinus tabuliformis, assembly GCA_031772625.1. Lineage (NCBI taxonomy): Eukaryota > Viridiplantae > Streptophyta > Pinopsida > Pinales > Pinaceae > Pinus > Pinus tabuliformis. Next base: position 11,162,216 of record CM062816.1, read on the forward strand.
TTGACAACTCGATACAGTTGGATATGCTGTTGGCGAGTGTCTTGATCTGTGTGTCCATGATCCGATCAGTTGCAGCTTGTTCCATGCAATCTGGATTTAATTCTGTGGGTTTGAGCTGTTCTGCAATGTCGGATGTGTCTAGCAATGGTGGAAAGTATGGCCGAAGGCGGTCCCCACATTGAACACTGGGTGCAGGCCAAGGAATGGGGGAATGCTGAGCTCAAATGCATTGTCTCCCATAGCCTTAGTAATGGTGTAAGGACCATATCGAAGTGGTCTCAAATTCCGATAGGCTCCAGTAAGGCGTTCCTTTTGCAAATGCAACCAGACTTTGTCGCCCACCTGAAACTTGTGTGGCACCCGGTGTTTGATCATGTCGCTGCTTGTACTTGGCATTTGATTTCTCAAGAATGTCATGGACCTGCTGGCGAATATGTTGGATGCGCTCAATGAAGCTGGTGGCCTTATCTGTTTTCGGACTGGACATGAGCTGAATTCCATGTGAGTAGCTGCAAGTGGCATGGCCACATCAATGGGGCATAGTGGCTGGAATCCTAAACCCACCTGAAAGGGCTATGGCCAGTGGAGCTGTGAAGAGCTCGGTTGTAGCTGTGCTGAACATAGGGGAGGCTCTCGTCCCATGTGCGAGGATGCATTGAGTTATACATGCGCAGAAGTGCACAATCATCCTGTTGACAACCTCTGTCTGGCCATCAGTTTGAGGATGGAAGGCTGTGGACTTCGTGAGTTTTGGTGTCCAGCATTGACCAGAGACTGGACCAAAATGTGCTGAGAAACCGACTGTCCCGATCTGAGATGATAGACTGTGGATCCCAAAGTGCACCCACACTCGTTCAAAGAAGAGTTTAGCAGTGGCTTCTGCTGTGATATTCTTCTTGCAGGCCATCATAATGGCCATCTTTGAGAACCTGTCGACGACCACAAAAACACAGTCATTTCCATGCTTAGTGGAAGAAGGCCTGACATGTAATCCAATGGAGATGGATTCCCAAGTCGACTAGGGGTAGGCAACGGGGTAATAGAGGCCTTGCTTCTTAATGGTCGGTTTGGCAATGGCACAGGCAGTACATGATCGGATGTACTTCCCAACATCCTGTCGAAGATTCGGCCAATAGAAATAGTTTTGCAGTACTGCCACTGTTTTCTCGACCCCGAAATGCCCAGCAGCCCGACTGTAGTGTGCTTCCCAAATCATCTTGGCACGCTCGCTTGAAGGAACACAAAGGTGACCGAGGTGGCATAATAGGGCATCCTGGAGGTGAAAATCTGCAACCTGCCGACCTCCAAGAGTGTCTGGTATGTGTGGCCGAATTCTGGGTCGCTTTTGTAGAGAAGTGGCCAATCAGAAAGTCTCGTGCCCGCAAGAGTTGAGCACGGTGGTTAGCGCCATGATCGGTGGTCGACTGAGGCAATCTGCAACATTATTGGTGCTGCCCTTTTTATACTTGATATTCAAGTGAAACTGTTGCAGGTATGTACCACTTCTGATGGCGATCATTCTGCAATTTCCCTTGGGTCTGTATGAATTGCAGAGGTCGGTGGTCTGTGTGGATGACCGTTTCCTTCCCCAAAATGTAATGCTTCCATTGTCGGCAGGCCTGTACAATGGAATACATCTCTTTATCATAAGTGGGGTACTTCCGGACTGTGTCTGAAAGTGTTTCACTGTGATATGCCACTGGATGTCCATGTTGAGTAAGGACTGCCCCAATAGCATAGTCAGAGGCATCTGTCTCGACCTCAAATGGTTGTGTGTAAATCTGTGTAACGCGAGCACTGGTGCCGTGCAGAGGCGATCCTTCAACTCTCCCTGAATGCCTTCTGTTGAGATTCAGACCAAAAGAATTTTGCTTTCGCCCCGCCCTTGGTGACTTGACTCAAGGGCCAAGAAATATGAGAAAATCCCAACACAAACCTGCGGTAGAAGTTGGCAAGACCTAGAAAGCTGCGGAGCTCTGTTAGAGTGGTTGGAGAGGGCCAATCCCGAATGACTTGGACCTTGGCTGGATCGACATGCACCCCCTGTTCATCAATGATGTATCCCAGATACTGGACCTCGGTCCATGCCAAAAGTGCATTTCTCCAAAATGGCACATAGCTTGTGTTGCCGCAGTGTTTGGAGAACCTGTCGGATGTGGTGGAGGTGCTCTTCCCAACTCTGGCTGAAGATCAGAATGTCATCCAAGTATACTACTACAAAGGAGTTGGTGAATGGCCGCAAGATGTCATCCATTAGCCTCATAAAGGTTGCAGGAGCATTCGTCAATCCGAAAGGCATGACCAACCATTCGAAGAGGCCCTCCTTGGATTTGAAGGCAGTCTTCCACACATCTGAGGGTTCAATTGGTACCTGGTGATATCCTGACTTCAGATCGATCTTGCTGAAATATTTCGCCCCCTTTAGTTGGTCTAGGAGGTCATCAATCCGCGGGATCGGGTACCTATTACGGACAGTGATCTTGTTCAGCGCCCGATAGTCAATACAGAGTCTCCACGTCCCATCCTTCTCTGTACCAACACTATCGGGCTCCCACAGGGCGAAGAACTCGGACGGATGTGACCTTTCTGTAGGAGCTCCTGAATCTGCCTCTTGATTTCATTGTTCTCCAGAACGGAGCGCCGATAAATTGGTCCATTGGGTAGCGGCGCACCTGGGTTCAGATCAATGGAGTGCTTGACTTGACAGTGCAGAGGAACCCCTGCCGGGGAGGTGAAGATGTCTTTGTACTCCTCCACAATCTTGTCCATTTGTAGCTGCCGTGCAGAGGGACCTCGTTTGGAGGCCGCGGCCACTGTCCTTCTTCTTCCCTTGAGGGCGTATCATCAGGAAAACAAATTTCCTGGTTTTGGAAATGATCTTACTGCATTGTTTTGCAGTAATCAAAGAGATGGCGGCAGGTGGTGGTACCTCTGGTATCCTGAACAACTTATTTCCCAATGTAATAATAACAGCACGGGGCCTTGATTCATACACAGCATGTCGCTTCCACAAGTATGGTTGTCCTAGTAATACATCACAACCTCAAGGGGAGCAATGTCACACAATACCTCATCCGTGAAGGGCTTGATGTTGTATGGAAGGCGACACTGCTGGCTCACGCGAAAGATCTCGCCCTTGGTAAAGCCACCCAATGGTGTATGGTTGTGGATGTGCTGTGGTCGGTAAGCCCAACCGCTTCACGACCTCTGCCGAAATGAGGTTCTTTTGACTCCCGCTATCAACAATGAACTGTATCGGGGAGCCCTTGACCCACATCTGGGAGTGGAAGAGACGCTCCTCCTCCTCTGGATCTTCGGGTTCATTTTTCTGGATCTTTGCGGTAGCAACAGTGGCGCTGGGATCCGCATCAATGATCTGCTTCCCTTTCTCATACCCCTTATCGGGTTCTGACTCAGAGTCGGAACATGCATCTGATTCTGAAACCTTTAGCTCAGCCACCAGTGACTGTTTGGCCCGACACTCACTTGTGTTGTGAGTGGAGCTCTTATGGAACTCGCACCCATTTTCCAGTGTCCTTTCTCGGCTTCGCGCGTTGCTCTTTGCTTGCAGCTTCAGCTGGTTGTCTTTGGGCTGTCCCGCCTTGGCTTTGTCCTTTGTTCTGTGGTTTAAGGGCACCTTTCCCCTGCTTTGGATTCGCAGATCCAAAGTCTCGCTTCTTTTGTTTAAACTTCTGCTGCTCGACTTTGACGGCATACCGGTATGCTGCGCCGAGCGAGGGGATGTTTAGGAACTGTATTTCTTCCTGGATGTACTTGTGCAGGCAGCCACGGTATTTGAGTATCAAAATGTTGCTCCGAATCCTTGATACCCAACTTTGTGCGAAGGGTATGGAAAAGATTGGTGAACTCCGGCACATCTTGGTCCCTTCCCTGCCGCAGCGTGGTCCACTTTATGTATTCATCCTCATAGCTTCCGACAGGGTAGTACTGCTCCTTGATGGCATCCCGGAACGAATCCCAGGTGGGTGCGGCTGAAAATAGTGAGCCAGTACTTTCATCCTTCTGCTCGCAGTAGGTTTCCCACCAGTCCTTGACGTGGGGGGCTGCTTTGAGAAGAGCAAAAACAATCTTTCCCGACTCGAAAATTCATGAACAGAAAAATAACCCTCTAGCAGATTTAACCATTTATCTACGGCATCGGCGTCTATCTGACCCTCGAATATGGGGATTTCAAAATTAACTTGTACCTTAAAGGGTGTGGCGTTTCCAGAGGAGCTGCTGGAAGCCGATGCGCCGCTTCTGGGTAGCCGCTGAAGGATCTGCGCAAAGTGTCCATCATCGCGTTCCGTTGTCGCTCGAGCGCTTCTTCGAGCAAGATTTTGATGGGATCTCCTGCCCCCCTCGTCTTTCTTCTCGTCCGCATGGGAGGCCGTCGGATTTGCGAGGCTGGTCTTGCAAAGGTTCCAACCTAGTTCAAGCCCTAACTCCTTATATCCCGACCTTGTTGGGGACATGCAAAGAAAAACAGAGAAAAAGCAGACCGCTCTGATACCACTGATCCAGATTTAAGCAGGAACGCAACAAATTACAGAGATAACCATATACACAAAGATGCAGCGGAAATAATACTTCATTTCATTAATGGAAAATACTGACATATGCTTACAAACAGAAATGGCAATAAACTAGCTAGGGCGATGGTAGCTTATCTCTGAGAAGAGATGTGATGGCTACATGCCTCTGAACTGAATATACAATGAGGCTCGAAGGCCTATTTATTGTTGAGAAACAATGGAAAACCCTTCACATAACCGAAACCTAACCCTAGAAGATGAAACGCCAAAATGTGGTGGCCCCGTTTGGGTAAATTGGTACATCAATTTCCCTGGGTCGTAACTTTGGCATACGATCTCCCGTTTGACGCGTACGATAGCTCGTTAGAAAGATCTATCCGAGTACTACCACTTTGGGAGGCAACAATAAGGCTCGGTTCGCCCCAGAAATCACCAAAAAAACGTCGTATAGGGCCTCAAAATGGCTCCGGAAGTTCAGGACCCGAAAAACTGCTAAAAATAGTAAACTGTGCTACAATTAAGGAAACAGAAAATGCTGAGAAAGACAATGGTGGGGTCCAGGTGGACCTTGCAGGTGGCCACCAATATCCACCTGGATCATTCCC